>OZ034805.1:30647883-31028430 GCA_964028335.1 Altica lythri | reverse complement strand
TTGCGTACATGCCCAATAATTTTCCCCTTTTGTTTATATTAATACGCATTTTCTTGGCACTTTGTTTATTTCATATCCTGGGCTTAGAACGACTCAAACACAATGAGTCCGTTTCGCCAACGTTGCGACGCTGGTTGCTAGCCGAAAACCCATTGGCACAGCTGGCCGAAAGCACAAAATGGCGATAGGACTCCTGTGTGAGCTTTCGTTGTTTTTGTGTTTTTATGTTTCTTTACACATGTTTTCCCAACATCCTTTGCTCCCAAGTACCCAACACTTTTGCTAGCCAAGTGCAATACCCTACTTGGTTATGCCGCACTGATGACGGCTAATGAGCCAGAAACATGCATGTCTGCGGTTACCATTCCTACTCGTGGCCTTATTAATCCTTTTTGCGTACATGCCCAATAATTTTCTCCTTTTGTTTATATTAATACGCATTTTCTTGGCACTTTGTTTATTATATATATATATATATATATATATATATATATATATATATATATAAATAAACATCCTTTGCTCCCAAGTACCCAACACTTTTGCTGGCCAAGTACAATACTCTTCTTGGTTATGCCGCACTGATGACGGCTAATGAGCCAGAAACATGCATGTCTGCGGTTACCATTCCTACTTGTAACCATGATCCTTGTTGCGTTGATTCCCGTTATCCTCCTTTATTTTTATATATATATATATATATATATATATATATAAATTAATGGGCATGTACGCAAAAAAGATCATAGGATTACGAGTAAGAATGGTAACATATATATTATTTAACTAGTTGTACTCGCAACGTCGTTCGCGTGGCGTGTGATTGTTGTATAAAAATTTCTTACCCCACCCCATTTAAGGAATGGAAGAGAAATTTTTATACACCAGATATTAAGTTAAAAGAAGACAAATATATCTGTGAAAAGCGCATTCGAATCGGATCAGTAGCTTTCATGTGATGCGCGCACAAACATACAGACAGACAGACAAAAAATCTAACCACATATTTGGGTTCCATTTCAATGTAGCCGCGACGTTGTTCGCGTGGCGTGTTAATTTTTGTATAAAAATTTCTTTCCTCACCCCGTTAAAGGGGTGGGGGAAGAAAGTTTTATACACCAGATTTTAAGTTGAAAAAAGACAAATACGTCTTTAAAAACCGCATTCGAATAGGACCAGTAGTTTTCATGTGATGCGCGCACAAACATATACATTTCTACAGTTTTATTATATGTATAGATATAGATGAAATTCGCCATTATCTTTTTCAATCATTTATTTTAATTTTTGTTTATCTGGAAATTTTTTTTTCAGGAGTAGATTTTCGTCAATAGCAATGTACAATTTTACTACTTTGCATCTATTTTAAAATAAAAGAAGAATCTTCATTAAAAGTAACAGTTAAAACTGTATCAAAAATACAATAAATTTTTTGTCATATTTTGGCACTGTTATTAAAAGTAACAATAACTCAACTCACAAAAATCACAATGTATCTATACAGTTTGTTATCATAAGGTATGAAATACCACATATCGCCATGTATATATCAACTACCAAATATTGAACAAATAAATTAATTATTAAATTATACCTTCGTATAGGTATGAAAACATAGCCGAGAGCTTAATAACAGCTCTACGGTTCAACAACGCTTGAAACCAGCAATATAATACAAACAAACGTATTGATGTCTAACAGAAAGTAATTATACCTAATGAAATTTGATAGGTGTGAAAATCCTTTAATATAATTAAATAATTACAAAAAAAAAGATTTATTATTATCCTTTGATAGTATGGTCATTGACTCTTACCTTTTTTTCACAAGTTTGGTTGGTAGAATATACATATAAGCTTCTTCTTATTCTACCGCTCTTAAGTAAAATTTTAGTGTTAAATTTTAGTATTAAAAAGTAGTTAATAGGGCCGACTATAATGTACCCTATCCCGACGTGTAAATAAATTTATGTTTCATTCAAAACAAGGTCTGCTTTTTTTATAAATATACTAAGCAAAAAAATAGATTTTGCCAAAAATATACCAGGTTCAAAAAATTAAATTTCTTTATACACCTCGATACGATTGCCTTAAATTTTACTTTACTGTATTTCCCGGGAAAGTGGACCTTACCACAATAATAAAGTAAAAGCAATTTTTGTAGGAGGAAATAAAATGATGTCACATACCTTAACGTACAACGTCATCTGAACTTAACGCGTATACAAAATTATATCTTTAAAAACAAAAAGAAACAAATTAAAATTCAAAATAACACTAAAAGCCTCTAGCAAATTTATATGTTGTATTTATCGACAATCAGACTATAATTGCGACGAACTACTAGACTATCACAAAAGATCAACTACCTTAATAGTGAGTACCCTTCTGCAGAGATAATTGTGCTTGGGGACTTTAATGTTCACCACAAAAGGTGGCTTACGTTCAACAAAACGGACACAAAAGGCAGGCTAACTGAAGAGTTTGCAATTAGCCATGGGCTGTTCTAACTAACCGACAAGCCCAAATACTTTCCCAGAGCTGCCAATCACAGTTCTAATACTCTGGATCTTTTTCTTACCACTCACCCTGAGCAATATAATGTAAATGTTCTGTCTCTCCTAGGTAACTCTGATCATGCTATAGTAGAAGTCAAATGTGAATACCGACCTACACCCAATCATCACGGAGATCTATGATATTGTAAGTGAACATGACGCCAGATGGAAACTTCTCTACAAAAAAGTTGACGAAATTCACATTCACTATACTGGAGGCTCTGATGTTCGAATCAATTCCTTATCGAAATCATTTAGAGAGATGAAGCAGGATGTCTTCAATTTAACATCTGTCTTCATGGACAATAGGGAGCCCGTCAGAATCCAGGTTCACGACTCATCAAAGAACGAGATGTTAAAGGAAATGGGTGATTTGCGTAAGACCGTAAATCAGTTATCAGCCATGGTCGAAAGACTGCTGTCTAACGAGAAGCAAGGCAATATCAAGAATTCCCAGCCTAGAGCATGTAAGTCGACATCCACTCAAACTGACTGCCCACAAGTAAATGACATCACTCCTGTTAAAATTGGATCCTCCACGCCTCAGATGACTGGATCTGATTGCCCGCAAGTGAAAGACACCACTCCTGTTAAAGTTACTACGCCCCCGCGTCCAAAGAACGGATCTGCTGCTGAATGGCATTACCTAAATGTTTCAGGAATCCCATTCCCATACACTACCAGCAAGCTTGCCCACTATGTTAAGGAGAAGCTTAAAACCACAGAATTCATACGCTGTTTTCCATTGCTAACAAAAAGCAACAGCCCACTTCTTGACTTTAAAATCGGTGTAAAAAACAAAAAGCATCTAGTAATTCTCAAAAACTTGAGCACATGGCCGCCGGGCACAATAATAGGATCTGGAACACCTTCAGAAACTATGGAAATGGAATCTCACATACCTAACACATCTACCTCAACCTCAACTCCTTCATCTGCAAGTCATCAGCATTCGGAGACTGTTTCAGCAAAGGTACAAACCTCGCCTCCGGGTGGAAACTTAAAAACAGCAACAATCACCATCGGCTCTGATAAAGAGGCCATCGCGGCATGCAAAAACCAAGCCATTCAGCAAAAGGTTGCGATCAGCATAGAGAGAAGTGTGGGGAACGGTGGTGGACTAAACTTGGACCCTATGACTCCACCCATAGTGCGTTTGTCACGGGACTCTTCTGATGCGGATGATCGTTACTTGCTGGCTAGATTAAGAGATCCCTCAATATTGAAACCTCTTAGGCTGTATCTAGCATATCTTCATGAGCAGCCATCCAATGTTTGCTTAGAGGGGTACACTGCGACAAGTATCAAACTGTCGCTAGCATCGGAGGGCCTTCCTGGAGACGTGGATTCCCTACGTAAGTTATATTTCCGTTTCCACAATGCATATGGTATCGGTTTGGCGAAAGTTGAGGCGGATCTCTCTGCCTTCAAGTCATATTTCTCTTCGGAGAAAGTCCAGCAACTGCAGAGGAGTAGAGAAAGCCACAACAAGTATTTTTCTAGTGGCTCGCCTAGTGGAAGCTGGTCAAATTTTTACAAAAATTGACGCGTTCAGAGTATCAAGCACACTCTGAATCAGTGAACGATAGCAAGCTCAGCATATTTCTTATTAATATTCAATCTCTAAGAAACAAAACTGATGATTTATTTTTACTTTTAGAACAACTGAATTTTCCCGAAATTATTGCTATAACAGAACATTGGCTAAATGCAGATGAGCCAGTATTCCTTAAAAACTATACCACAATATCAAGGTATAGCAGAAAGAATCTATTGCATGGAGGAACTATAATAATGTCCACTAATAATAACTTTACAGCAGTGACTAAATTTGACAACTTACTAACTGAGAAATTATTTGAATTTTCTATAGTTTATAGTGGTAGGTATTTACAATCTTTATATAGTCTGTATTTATAGAACCCCTGACGCGAATTTGCCTATGTTCTGTTATAAACTACTGAGCTTGCTTGAATCACTTCCTCTTAACAGTAAATTAATTTTGTGTGGTGACTTTAATGTTAACTTTTCCAGTGTGTGTGATACTCAAGAATCTCTCCTATCTATATTTAACTCACTTGGTATGAAGATGCATGTTAACTCTCCAACTAGAATAACAAAAACCAGTTCCAGTATAATAGACTATGTAGTGTCAACTTTTGATCCGGACTCTGTAGACTGTTCGGTACTTAATTCAGGTTTCTCAGATCATGAAGCAGTATTAACAAGTTTTTCTGTAAAATCTAAGCGTAGAGTTCCCTCTTACAAGTTAGGTCGAATTTTTTCTAGAAAGAATTTTTCCAATTTCAAGCAGTTATGTTCATCAACTGACTGGGAGTGCCACCTTGAAGACATTAATTCGTCATTTTCTTTATTTATAAACAAACTGTCTGGGCTGGTGGACAAAGCTTTTCCCATTAGAAAAATTAAAATTAAAAAACATAAACCTTGGTCTACCAAAGGCTTAAGGATATCTGCAAAGAATATGCGCTCATTATCTCACCTTAAAAAATTCACGACGAATCCCCTCTTTCATAATTACGTGAAAAATTACAGGAAAATTTATAAAAAAACTATAAAAGGTGCCAAGGATGTATATTATAAAAATAAACTGACAAACTCCAATAATGTTGCCAAGGATGCGTGTTCTATTGTCAATGATCTGAGGAATAAAATCCATTCTACCATTTCAACCTCTGCTTCTCCGGACAGTCTAAATGATTATTTTGTGAATGTGGCAAAGAACTTAGTGAATACCATAGCCCCCTCTCGCGACCCACTCTTGTACCTTTCTGGTACCAGGTTGAATTCACACAGTTTCTTCCTTACACCCGTGGAGAAAACAGAGCTATGCAGTGCAATCGACGACATCAAAAATAAATCATCATCTGGGTCAGATGGTCTTACCCTGAAAATGTTTTCTAACCTTCCGGAATGTACACTGTACTCTCTCACTGCCTTAATAAACAAATCATTCCAACTTGGAACCTTCCCCAACTGCCTCAAGACGGCAATAATAATACCTTTGTACAAGAGAGGGGATAGGGACCAAGCTTCCAACTATCGTCCGATCGCTCTTCTTCCGACGTTATCCAAGATTATAGAAAGACTGTTCAAAAAAAGACTTTTATCATTTCTTTGTAAATATGACATATTGACAAGTCAACAGTTTGGATTCCTTAGTGGCCGTTGCACAAATGATGCTATGTTTTCTGTCTTCCACAATATTTATTCTAACTTAAATGACCAGCATCATACAGCTTCTATTTTCTGCGATTTCTCTAAAGCATTTGACTGTGTTAATCATAATATCCTGATCAAAAAGTTGCGGCACTATGGAATTCGTGGCATTCCTTTGCAATGGCTCAAGTCTTACCTAAACAACAGAAATCAGCTGGTCAGAGTTGATTCATCCACCTCTTCGTGCAAACAAATAGATTGTGGGGTGCCTCAGGGCTCTGTCTTAGGCCCCATTCTATTTCTGTTGTTCATCAACGACATTGCTTGTCTGGACATTAGCGGAAAAATCTGCCTATTTACTGACGATACTAGTTTTACTTGGAGCTGCCCGGATGCGTCAACTCTGTATAGTACTATGTCTAATGATTTGCTGACCATCAAGTCATGGTGCGATTCAAACCTTCTGTGCTTTAACGTTGCGAAAACTAAAATTTTGTCATATAACAGTACGTTACAACCTCTTGTGCTTGATAACAATATTGTCGATGTCGTCGAGTCTGTAAAGTTCTTAGGTCTTATTGTGGACAATTCACTGAAGTGGCAAACGCACATTAATACCCTATCAAAAAAACTGAGTTCGGCATGCTTTGCATTGCGATCGGTCTCCGGGGAGCTCAACACATCAATAGCTAAAACGGTCTACTTTGCCCTGTTCGAATCACATTTGCGATATGCTCTTCCTTTCTGGGGCACCTGCACTCGGACTCAATTCGATCGTATATTCAGACTTCAAAAAAGAGCTATCCGATATGCTCTTAGATTACACAGCAGAGCCCACTGCCAAGATATCTTCAAAATACATAAAATATTAACACTTCCTTCTTTGTTTATTTATGAATCGATTTGCTTAATCCGCAAGCACCAAACAATTGTCTCGGAAAGGCCCCTCCATGGCTATGCAATTAGAAATGCGGATCATAATTTTCGTCTTCCTATCCCAACCTCCGAATTGGTCAAAAATTCTATTCTATACAACGCAAAAAAATTGCATAATTATCTGCCATCTGCGATTAAGTCCATATCAGCCCCTATTCTATTTCGTAAGACACTAAAATCATATTTGCTGGAAAGACCATTTTATACAGTAAGCGATTTTTTTAATAATACGAGCATTTCGCACACTGGTTAATGTTATTCATCTGTTTAATGTGTGATTTTTTGATTTTTTGTTTACAGTTTGTAATTTTGTTTAGGAAACAATATTTAAGTTTATAAATTGGTTGGTGAAACAATTTTTGTTTGTTATGGATTGTTTTGTCAACTAATGATGTTTTTTCTAAATATTTATATTTTTATGTTTATGTTTATGTGTATATGTATTATGTATATATGGTAGAACTAGTTCCTAGTTCTATCTTATATTTATCTGTTGTTGGCTTTGTCTACACAAATTTTTGTAAATTTTTTGACAATAAAGCTTATTTGATTGATTGATTGATTGATTGATTGTTCAATTGAATCTCACCCATTCGAGGCACCACCCAAGAGAACTTTTTGGAACTTAAAAAAAGCAGAATGGGAAGGCCTTCGAGACTACTTTGCAACTTTTTTCTGGAATCCAGTCTGCTTTATAAACGAAGATCCATCGGCAGTTTGCAACAGTATAACTGAAATCATTCAGTGTGCCCTGGAAGCTTATATTTCTCACTTTACCAAACGCTTGAAAGCTAAACAGAAGCCATGGTTTAATGAAGATTGCGATGTAGCTCGGAAAGCTATGATCAAGTCCCACAAATTATTTATACAAAATCCATCAGAAGAAACAAAACAGGATGATATAAACGCTAGAAACAGATACAAGACCACTATCTCCAATTCCAAAAGTCTCTTTGACGCTCGAATGAGAGAGAAAGAAATGTCAAAGCCTAATGGAACCCGGTCCTTTTGGACTTTCGCCATACATATAAACAACAATTTTACAAATAGTTCGTTCCCTCCACTCACATCAGATGACGGCTCAATAGTTACGTTTTTCACAGAAAAGACAGATTTCTCTAGCTCCTACTCTATTCCTTTTACAGATTAATGATTTACTAGAAACCACTAATAACCCGATACATGGTTTTGCAGATAATAGCAACCTACACTGTAGAAAAGTGCAGAACCATCCCATACCTCTTGATATTCTGGAAGAGGACAGAAGATCCACAACGGCTTCTCTCAATCAAGATTGAAGAATTTTAGACGAGTGGGGAAGAAAGAATCTTGTTACTTTCAACGCTTCTAAGACAAAGAATGTTGCATTTTCAACAAGAGGCAAACATGCGACTCATCCATAACAATCAACGATCAGACACTGGTAGCGGGCGACTTCATTACGCTGGTTGGTATAACGATCTCCCAGGACTTACTATGGAACGTACATATTTCATCTATAGCAACTGCAGCAGGAAAAAAATTAGGCTTTCTGTTTATAGCACGAAAATATTTTTCTCCATCCAATTTAGCTACTCTTTGCAAAGCCCAAATACGACCTAATCTTAAAAATTACTTGCATGTATGGGGTTTAGCGGCTCCTTCAAAGCTTGGAGATCTTGGTGCAATACAGAAAAGAGCAGTTCGATTAATAAACGACACCGGTATCACCAAAAACCTAGCTCCATTGTCCCACCGAAGAGCAGTGTCTGATCTTTCTTTGTTTTACCGATACATAAACGGATTTTGCTCAGAAGAACTCTGCTCTATGATGCCTCCATTTGTCAGACCAGCCAGAGCAACGCAACGTGCCAACTCCATGCACCCTTATACTGTCCAATGCCCGACATCAAGAATGGATTGATTCGATTGTTCCTTCATCCCCAGAGTCTCCAGATTGTGGAACTCCTTACCTTCCCACATCTTCCCCACTCGTCCTAACTTGCAGGCCTTTAAATCCAAAATTAATAAGTTGTCTCTTCTGCTCCAATAGATGTTCTCGGTACATTTGTATTTAGGTCTATACCTACAAGGACATCTTTAATAAAAAAACAGTTTTGAAATATCCAATAATACTCTGTTCCGCCTCTGTTAAGTGTTTGTGGTTGCATGTTTGGTTTGCGTAATACTTACCTGACACTATCTAATTAATTTAGACACGATATCACACACGCCTTAAATTTAAACACTATCAACACTCATTATAGGCTCTTTACTTACCTACAACAAACGCTACAGAGATATCATGTTAATACATAATAGATATTCGCTTCTGATACGCCATCTTTAATTTTAAGTTATATATTTTATATTTTGCATAGTAGTTTAATCTAGATAACTCTTAAAAAAGGTATTGGTTATTTGTATAACCACAATTAACCAAAGTACATAAGAGGCATTTATTTCATTGTTAGTTATGGTAACAAAGTAAGTATTATTTTATATCCAGGTAATCTTAACAGACGCTAGATTGTTGTGTGCTAATATGGTATAAAACAATAAATTAATACACTTAATTTCTAATGTAAGTATTCGAAAGACAAATAAGTCGCGACATAAATAAGTAATAGAACTTACCTTAGAGGGTACTACTTCTTTAGAAAAATGAATGAATTCACCCTTTCGCACCAAATATATCATTAAAAGCTTTGGTTTTATTAAAATTTAACAAAATTTACACGTTTTTAATAAAAGCCTAATTTTTTAGATTTAACATATCAAATTGCTCCTAAAAAACACTGACCTACGAGAATGGAATCAACCTATTATGCACTCGGACAGTTGCCGTTATCCCATCCTACGGCATCGTGCGTTAATTTCCGTTTTTTGTGCAAATTAGGCTTTATCTCCACACTTATTGTTCAATACCGTTACGTTGTTCACGAATGTAGTTAAAGCTCATTTGCTATCTTTTTAATACATTATACTAGTTTTTTAATGAAATTAGTAATCTTTAAAAGAGTCGTTTTTTAAAAACAACAAAATATCCCGCAAATGTGTTTAAAATAAAAGAAAAACTACAACAAAACTTAAATTTTTACAAATTATTCCAAAACTAACAACCACTTTTTTTTATAACGAAACTCCTAACGGCATAGATCGTTACAGAGATTTACGACACGTAGACCTTCCTATATAATATATAGCTTCTCATTTTAGTCCCATGGGCTGGTTTTAACCCCATGCTTCTGACTACTGTAAGAAGATCCTGCGGTCATCTTGCAGGATCTGTTTCGTAGGCGAATCCAATATTATATGTAAATTATCCTGACACCGAGAATATGTAAAGTTTCGTGTTAAATTTATGTGAACGTTTAGGCAAAAACATATCTAGATCTACGCAGCAAAAAATTAAATTTATGATAAAAAATACCTACAGGATTGGATTCTAAAACATATAAAAAAATGTTTAAACAATTAAAAACAGTATTCAATTCAACTAAAACAAAGGAAAATTTTTAAGTAAATATTTGATAATTTGGATTTAAATTATTAACGCCAGGTAAAAATATGAAATACATACAACATTTAATAAAAACAATAGATTATCATTTAAAATTTTTTTAATTAGTGTTACATTCGTTACAAAAAACCACGCTACAGAAAATCCACTTTTAATAACATGACAAGTAAAATAGGAAACTTTAAAGTACGTCGGAAATTTAATAAATTGGAAAGAACAAGTAATAATAGGGAGAACGTCAAAAAAATGAAGAAAAATAATCTGCTTTTAATGAAGGATTTTCTTTATCCATTGTAAGGCTATAAATATCTTGTTAGTAATTTCTACTCGTTAATTTTTCTTGCGCTGGTTTTAATAACAAATAGAATTTTGGGTTAAACAGGACTGGAACGAATTTATCTTAAAAGCAATAAAAAAGATTAAAGAAAAAATCATATAAAATCACTAAAAATTTTTGTAAAATCAGTAGTCGAATTAATAGAGTAAAGGAGTGTTAATTGGCATTTGAATTTTGTTGTGGTTTATGAAAGACAAAAAAAGAAACAAGCTATATATTTTTGAAATTTAGAAATTAGGCAAACAAGAAAATTAATAAAAATGTTGCATCTGGCAAGACTCTAACCTGCAAAACTTTACTTATACCAATTTTAGCATAAGTAATTAGTAACCGTGCATTAA
This sequence comes from Altica lythri, assembly GCA_964028335.1. Lineage (NCBI taxonomy): Eukaryota > Metazoa > Arthropoda > Insecta > Coleoptera > Chrysomelidae > Altica > Altica lythri. The sequence continues at coordinate 31,017,577 of OZ034805.1, read as the reverse complement.
TTTTATTCAACTTTAAGGAATTATATAAAATATTAATGTCTAAATTATTGCTATTTAAAACAGATAAATACTGTTGGCTGACCATTCCGTTAACTCAAGATAAATTGCATTATTGTTGTTAGCTACTTGCCTAGCCACGTGGGGATGACCATTATTTTGCATACATACACAATTCAGCTCCACGAAAGGAGCAAACGAAAAAATATTTAAAAATGATTATTTTGAGATAATTTTGCCTTGATGGATATCATGCGGATAAAACCAACTCTGTGCGGTCATTAAAACAGATTTCACATCGAAACATCACAGTGCATCCAACAAATGGTAGGTATTCTGGGAACAATATCGCAGGTCGCAAATCTCTCTCCAGGTCTTCTTCTAACAAACTCAAGTCCAAAAGAAGATTTTAAGTTGATTCTGGTGTCTTCTAAGAAAAAACTCTCTTAACATAGTCAACCAGCCAGTTTTGAAAGTTATGAGCGAAACGTAGTCTTGCAACTTTACGTTCCCTATTTAACAAAGGTTTTTTCGCCAGTCTTTTTATGTTCAATCCAAATTCATTTAAATGTCTTCCTACAGTTGGAGATGATATTAGTATATACTGTAATGCGACTCCGGCTCTGTCCTGGTTGGCCAAATGGGCGAGTCCGACCGGCGGGCGACGCCGTGGAATGTTCTATTGAACCATATCGAGAATTCCACATACGACTGGAAGAATCTCTGCCCTTACGCGAGAGATCTCGATTGTTCGAAGCGCATATAAATAGACTCTTATTTTGAAATATAGTTAGTTGAGTTTTGAGTTGAATCTAAGTAAATAAGTGTTTATATAAATCAGTATTCAGTGTTCATATAAATTAGTATATTGTAAATAAATTCTGTTATAACATAAATTAAGTGTATTAGTTGTATAAATAAATTAAATAATAAACTGTGAAAATAAATAAACGTTACATTGGTGTCAGAAGTGGGATAGTGTAAATAAATAGTGTGGAAAAATGTCGAAAAAACTTTGTGATTTAAAAGTGGCAGACTTGCGTCGGGAACTTGAAGACCGTGAATTGGACACTACAGGAAAGAAGTCGGAGTTGGTGGAGCGACTTAGACAAGCGATAGTTGATCAAGGATTAGACCCGGAGGAGTTTTTATTTGCTGACGATACTTCATCATTGATGTCTTCTATAAAAAATATTTCTACTGAAATATCTTCTTTGGAAAATAAGGTTTCTACCGATATGTCTTCTCTGAAAACAGACATTTCTACCGATATGTCTTCTCTGAAAACAGACATTTCTTCTTTGGAAAATAAAGTTTCTTCTGAAATTTCTTCTTTGGAAAATACAGTTTCTTCTGAAATTTCTTCTTTGGAAAATAAAGTTTCTTCTGAAATTTCTTCTTTGGAAAATAAATTTTCTTCTGAAATTTCTTCTTTGGAAAATAAAGTTTCTTCTGAAATTTCATCTTTGGATACTAAAGTTGCTTCTTTAGAAAATAAAGTCTCTTCTGAGATGACTTCATTCGAGGAGAAAATAAAAGAGATCGAACGAAAAATGGAAGAAATGGGAAAGGGAGAAAGAATTAGTGTGGAAGAATCAAAAGAGGAAAATGATGAAGAAAAGACAAGCTGTAAAGTGGAATAAAAACCAAAACTGGAAAGCAGTGAAAGTTCGGTCCGCATTAAAGCCCCAACCTTTGATGGAAAAATGTCATGGGAAAATTACCTTAAACAGTTTGAAACAGCTGCACGAGCGAACGGATGGTCAGAAAAAGAAAAGGCTGTAAATCTCACGATCGCTCTTAGAGGAGATGCTTGCGACGTTCTTCAGACTATACCGGTGGAAGAGACAGATGACTTTGAACAACTTAAGAAAAGATTAAACATGCGATATGGTCATGAACATCTGGAGAATTTGCACCGGTCACAGTTGAAGATATGAAAACAGAAGCGAGAAGAGACCCTTCAGGAATATGAAGTAGATATTGCCAGGTTGGTCAGATTTGCCTATCCTGCAGCTGATGAAGGAATGATAGAATGTTTAGCAGTAGAAGCATTTCTTGATGGGCTCCGTGATCCTGAAATGAACAAGACTCTTCGTTTAGCCCGTCACAAAACTTTAGTCGATGTCTTGTCCGCTGCGCTTGAGTATGAAGCGGCTTCGAAGGCTTGTGGGGGATACAGTAAAGTAAGGTCTGTAAAAGACGAAGAAGACGAAAATAAATTGGACCAATTAGTTAACATGATGAAGAACTTTGCTGAAAACAAAAAGAAGAGGCCCCGCGTGTGTTACAATTGTGGCGAAATGGGACACTTCATCAAATCATGTAAACGTCCAGTGGCCAATGCAAATCGAGAAACAACTCCACAGGAAAACTAGAACGGGTCGGCCTAGAGGGGGCAGCTTCGACCCGTAACCTTTTAAAAGACCCTCTCATACTCATAGCCTCTCTGAAATGTCGCGATGACAGTGTATATGTAGATGGTGAAGTAAATGGTAAAAAGTATACACTGTTGATAGATACTGGAGCGACCAGGACCATTATACGACCAACAACTATAAGTAGTAGCAAGAAACTTCAACCAACAAGGCTACGGCTGCGGACCGCCACAGGTGAAAGAGCTAACATCCATGGGGAAGTCCAAGTTCAAATAGGAATCGGTACAGAAAAGTTCACGCATACTGTCATTGTCGCTGATATCGAGGAAGATGTGATATTAGGAATGGACGTAATGAACTTACATGGTTTCCAGCTGGATTTCAAAAACAGAATTATTAAAGTGGGTGCCGAAGAAGTATTCCTTCATCCGTATGAGGACAGAACCGTGCCAGCAGCTCTAGAAGAGGATACTGTGATACCTGGTAGAAGTGAAACTATCGTAGTGGCACGTCTTCAAGGAACTGTTGATGCAGGAACACCTGCCATGATGGAACCTTTGAACCATGATGAAGACGTCGGTCGAGGAATTTTGATCGGAAAAGGATTGGTTACTTCTGCTAGAGAAATTCCGGTACGAATTATAAACATCAATGATCACCCTATTACAATCAAGAAAGATACCAGAATTGGAACCTGTGTACCAGTATCGTCCATAATTCGTCAGACGGCCACTTCGGATAATTCCAACGACAAGTTCGAACACATGGTGGCAGTTGCTGGTCCATCTCTGAATCGAATAGAGAAAAGAAGAGTTAAAGACTTTCTCCATCAATATCGGAACATTTTTGTGCCAAAAGGAGGTAAGACAGGAAGAACCTCTACAGTGAAGCATAAAATTGACACAGGGGATGCCAAGCCAATTCGTCAAACAGCTAGAAGATTACCGCAGGCAAAGAGAGAGGAAGCTGAAAGGATTGTTCGAGAAATGGAGGAAGACGAAGTAATAGAACCTTCTACCAGCCCATGGGTCTCTCCGGTAGTCTTGGTTAAGAAAAAGGATGGAACTACGAGGTTCTGTGTAGATTACCGTCAGTTGAACAATGTTACCAAGAAGGACAGTTATCCTCTGCCTCGAATCGACGACACCTTGGACACTTTGGCTGGAAGTAAATTATTCTCTACCTTAGACTTGAAATCTGGCTACTGGCAGGTAGAAATGGACCCAGTAGACAAGGAAAAGACAGCCTTTACCACCGGTTCCGGACTATGGCAATTTAATGTTATGCCATTCGGACTATGTAATGCTCCTGCGACATTTGAAAGGCTTATGGAAAATATATTGAGAGGGTTATCTTGGAAGACATGTCTGGTCTATTTAGACGACATCATAGTCTTGGGAGAGACATTTGAAGATCATCTAAAGAACTTAGACGATGTTTTTAAAAGACTTCAAGCTGCCCAACTGATGTTGAACCCCAAGAAATGTCAGTTATTCCAAAATAAAGTTAAGTACCTGGGTCATGTTGTCAGCAAGGAAGGCGTGGCTGTAGATAACGACAAAGTTGCTTCCATCAAGCATTGGCCACAACCAACCGATAAACATCAAATAAGAAGTTTTCTTGGGTTATGCACGTACTATCGAAGGTTCATAAGGAAGTTTGCAGATATTGCTAAGCCATTTACACGACTTACTGAAGAAGCAAGAGAATTCTGCTGGGATGACCACTGTCAAACGGCCTTTGAAACTCTAAAGAAGCATTTAACAACAGCACCGATACTGGGCTACCCACAACCAGAGGAGGAATTTATTTTAGATACCGATGCCAGTAATGTAGGAATTGGAGGAGTTCTTTCTCAGATTCAAGATGGGCAAGAAAGGGTTCTGGGGTATTTTAGTAAAGTGCTCTCTAAACCTGAGCGGAATTACTGCGTTACGAGAAGAGAACTTCTGGCAGTTGTGAAGTCCGTGGAACACTTCTATCAATACCTATATGGAAGAAAATTTTTAATCTGGACCGATCATGCAGCCCTTAAATGGTTAATGCAATTCAAGCACCCTGAAGGTCAAATTGCCAGGTGGATCGAACCGTTACAAGAGTACGACTTTAGGATCGAACATCGAGCTGGAGTAAGCCATAGAAACGCCGATTCTCTTTCCAGAAGACCGTGCCCAGCAGATTGCTCCCATTGCAACAAGACAGAATCCAAAGAAACTGCTATACTACGAACAACTGTAGTTAACGATTACTGGGCACCGACTAAAATTAGAGAGGAACAAGAAAATGATCCTGTTTTAAAGAAAATGCGCCAATGGAAGAGAGAAGATCGACGACCTACTTGGCAAGAAGTGTCAAAATTCTGTCCAGTACTTAAATCCTATTGGGCTCAGTGGAACTCTTTCATCCTGGAAGAAGACTTATTGCAACGAGTACTCGAGAATGATGATGGTTCAGAAATCAGAAAGCAGTTAGTTATTCCAAAAACTAGAGTGGCTGAAGTACTCCGACAGTTACATGACAGTCCATCAGGAGGTCATCTCGGTGTTAAGAAAACCCTTCAACGAGTACGGGAAAGGTTTTATTGGATGAATAGTTCCGATGATGTGAAGAGCTGGTGTAAGAAGTGTACCATCTGTGCTGCGAGTAATGGACCGCAGCGAAAAAGGAAAGCTCCCATGAAACAATACAACGTCGGTAGCCCATTTGAGAGGATTGCTTTAGACATTGCTGGACCATTTCCGAAGACTGAGAATGGAAATAAGTACATGTTGGTGGTTATGGATTATTTCACGAAGTGGGTAGAAGTCTACGCCATTCCAAATCAAGAGGCCACAACTGTTGCAGATGTCCTAATAAGAGAGTTTATCAGTCGATTTGGAGTACCCTTGGAGATTCATAGTGACCAAGGTAGAAATTTCGAAAGCCAGCTTTTCCAAGGAATTTGCGATACTCTGGGAATGAAGAAAACAAGAACTACAGCATTACATCCACAATCAGATGGAATGGTAGAAAAAATGAATAAGACCATTGGAAAGTATCTGTCAAAAGTAGTGTCCAACCACCAGCGGGACTGGGATCAATACCTTTCGCTCTTCGCGATGGTTTACCGATCCGCAGTCAATGAAACAACAGGCTACACACCAGCAAAGGTCTTGTTCGGACGAGAGATGAGGCTACCATGCGACGTTGAGTTTGGATGCCGACCTGGAGAAGATATAGCTGGAGAAGATTATGTGATCCAGTTACGAAGGAAAATGGACGATATGCATGAACTGGTTCGCTCACATCTTCAAATTGCCAGTGATAGAATGAAGAAACGGTATGATACTCAAGCCACGGAAGGATGTTTCGAAGAAGGAGACAAAGTCTGGCTTCATAACCCAAAAAGACAGAAGGGTTACTCGCCGAAGCTACAAACGTCTTGGGAAGGTCCATACATCGTTAAGAAAAGAATCAATGATGTCATATACCGAATAAGTAAGATTCCAAATGGAAAACCGAAAGTGGTACATGGAAACCGGCTGGCACCGTTTGAAGGAGATCATAACCAAGAAGAAGAGGTAAATCGACTCCAAAAGACTCCTGATTTTGCCTTCGATGAGTTTATGGGTGCTTATGGGGGTACCGGGAAAGCAAGATTTGGCGTAACCATTGAGAAACATCAAGACCTGTTCACGCTTCCAGACGACTGCTCGTTGGTCCATAATATACCTGCCAGTATTAGCGATGCCCGAGGATTAGCGTCCGTTTTCCGAAAGAAGTTTGGTCGACTATCAGAACTGCAAAGCCAATTGCCAGCCCCCGGAAAAGCTTTGAGACTCCAAGATGGATCACGTTACCTCTTCTATCTAGTGACAAAGAACACCTATCACGACCGACCCACTTATCAAGATGTATGGGAATCTTTACTTAGCCTGAGGGAACACGTACTGGAGTCCAATATACAGAATATAGCAATGCCAAAGATCGAGTGTAAGGAGTTAGACTGGAGGGTCATTCGAAACATGGTGGAAGTAATCTTTCAAGATACCGAAGTCCAAGTATTGGTTTGCAGCCATTCGCCCAGTGTCCAGTTTACAACGAAGACCGTCCCCTGTTTTTTTTATACAACTGGAAATTGTAGAAGAGGATCCGACTGCAGATACAATCATTCCCATCCAGCTCTAGTTCCAGGAGGAACTATCTCTTAAGGAGGGGGCAATGTAATGCGACTCCGGCTCTGTCCTGGTTGGCCAAATGGGCGAGTCCGACCGGCGGGCGACGCCGTGGAATGTTCTATTGAACCATATCGAGAATTCCACATACGACTGGAAGAATCTCTGCCCTTACGCGAGAGATCTCGATTGTTCGAAGCGCATATAAATAGACTCTTATTTTGAAATATAGTTAGTTGAGTTTTGAGTTGAATCTAAGTAAATAAGTGTTTATATAAATCAGTATTCAGTGTTCATATAAATTAGTATATTGTAAATAAATTGTGTTACAACATAAATTAAGTGTATTAGTTGTATAAATAAATTAAATAATAAACTGTGAAAATAAATAAACGTTACAATACTAATACGAGCAATAGTCAACTAAGTTCGTAACATTGTACCAGTGACTGTCCAGTCATTCTAGCATTTAAAATTTTTTGCCAATCAAATATTTTTGTAACAACGATGTGCTCATTTTTCACAAATTATGACATTGATAATTTGAACACAAATGACTATTTAACAGCATGTGTCTAGATTAGATTATCAAAGATATCATGATCATTATTTTGACATTTAAAGCAAAAAAGAAGTTTTCAATTTTATTTAGGTTCTTGGCTATCGAATTCCACTATTTATAAACAAAGATCTGCCATAATAAAAAAATGCTATCTTGCTTTCTATTGGACAAGAAAAACTTTTTTTAATTAAGTTTATTAAAGTTTATTAAGTTTTTGGATTAAAATTTAGTACGAAGCTTTCTGAAGATTTTTTCCCTTCATGTGTAATTAATAATTACCTTTCTTTTTAAATGGCACTTTAAAAATGAAATATTCTAAATTTTTTTCTGTTAACAGTTTGAAAAAAATTTTTATTTTTAAATTATTCCTAAAACTGTTTTCGCCCAGCAACAGGCCTCCTGAAAAAGTACTGTCGTGATAAACAAATTAACCGATTCAATTTAACAAAAGTTCAAACGATTTGGAATTATTAAAAATACCTATATTAAATAATTTATTCCAAATTTAATAATTTAAAGTTGCAAAGATGTAAACTTTCTTCTTTTATTGCTCTTTATACCACAAAACAAATTTTAAAGCTTATGAATAAGCATAAAAAATACATTATATTTACCCTGTTGACTCGACTGCGATTTAAACTTCGATGAACAATTTTAATCATAAATTTTTTGCTAGTTTTGTTTAATACTGATAGTGGCTTAAATCTAAATATTTAAAATAATTTTAATTTGCTATAAAATAAGTATTTGACTCAAATATATTTTATCCTTAACCTTCAAGCGCAAATTGAAGGAATTTGTAGATGCACAGTCCCGAGACTCCCGAGCGCTCCAACCCATATAAGAAAGAAGACAAATATAATTTTAAACCTTAAAAAAATAAACCAATAATTTTTTTATTTATTTAAGACATCTTGAGAAATATATTCGACAAAAATTTGTTTATGAACATTTTAATGTAAACCAGCAATATAAAAACAAAAAATTCTCCTTACTTTCGTTATCAATGACTTGCTAACTCTGTTTCACCGTTAGAAAAGCATTACTCGTACTTTAACATTACAAAATACTTTATTTGTGACAAGAAAACCTCGAAATATCATTCGAGATCATGTCACAATCTGTGACAGAAAGTGCTTTGCTGGTAACGTTGAAACGAAATGAAGTAGATATGGAAAGTTTTAACTCCAAATGGCAGTTGCGAATTTATCTTACGCTTTCTGTAATTCCCTCTTACTCTCTTCTTTTAAAGTGTTTTTTTACAGAGACGGTTTAGCAAGAAAAAATTAAAAGCAACAAAATTTTAATACGAACAGCTTTAAAGGTTTAATCTTAGCTTGTTTTTTAAAACCCTTTAAAAAAGATTGTAACAATTAAAGATAAAATGAACATCGGTTAAAACAAGCAACAAAAAGCTAAGAGTCTTGACAAAATTATTCATAGCTATGCACTGGTAAAGGGGATCTCTGGATCTGGAAATTTGGGGAGGGGCGAGCTAGTGCTCAGCTAGCACTGACGCCATATATGACCCATTGTGCAGCCTCCCGTGTGTAGGGATATCCTCACCTCAGGCTGTCACCGGGCCTAGTGATTTAAAATAGATGATGAGGCTCCCGAGGGGGATCTCCCTGACATCGGCTGGTGTAAGCCAGTACTCGCCCAACACGGATCTTCTAATTTCAGAAAAAGCAGAGCAGTCATGCATTATGTGTTCTACTGTTTCCTCTTCTTGTTCGCAGCCTCTGCATAGCGGCGATTCTGTTAATTTCATCCTAAAGAGCTGTTGTCGCAATTGGCAGTGACCTGTCAAGATTCCCACAGCAGTTCGGAGATTTTGTCTGGTCAAGGCCTTAAATTTTTTTGCTGTTTCCTCGCCAGGATGAGGTAATAACTCTCTGGCCAGTCTACAGTTTGTAGTGTCATCCCAGCACTGTATAAACTTTTGGTAAGAGTGCTGTTTGATAAGGTCCACGACTGCGGACAATGTTAGCTTGGTAGATGGGCGAGGGCTAACATATTTGTAGCTCGCAGCCCTACTTGCTAAATTGTTTGCTATGCAGTTACCTTTAGGTTTCCCATATCCTTTGATCCAGCTGAGAGTGACGACGTTATTCTGGCTGGCCTCAGTTAGAGATTTGTGACATTCTAGTACTTAACTTGATGTGAAACGTGGTCTGTTTAAGGTCAGTGGTGCTTGTTGGCAGTCTGTGTATATATTTATATTTCTGCCCGTGATGTTCCTATTGATTAATTCTTTTGCAGCTATGGTTATGCCTGTGAGTTCTGACTGAAACACACTTGACAAGCCATCCATAGCTCATTTTATTTTTACGTTTAAGGATCTAGAGTAAATTCTACATCCCACACCTTGCTTTGTTTTTGATTCATCCGTATATACGCTCAGAGCGTTTACTACGTTGGGGTCTGCTGTCTTGTTTGTTAATATTTTGTAGGGTTTGTCAAAGACAAATTTTGGTGCGACGACATCCGTGTCTGCCTGTAAGAGTGGTATCACCTTTATCGATTCTCTCCACAGACTGTCCCTATGGGTGCATTTCCTACAGTTTGTTCGATTCCAACCCTGCGAAAGCGTACCATGGTCATCAATGCAACCTCCTTAACAAATATATCAAGAGGGGTGAGACTGAGTATGACTTGCGCTGGTCGGTGTGCTTCGCATGGCTCCTGTTACGAGAAGGCATGCTGATCTTTGGAGTTGGTTTAATTTTTTGATAGCTGTCGTAGCTGGTAAAGGGGCACCTGCATATCTATTTTTTAAAGAACTTGGCTGCAGATTATGCGGTAAGAACCTTAAAACAGTTAAACAACTGTGCTATTACAAAACACTATATCATATGAGAGAAAGTATATAGTACCCGTGGCTGGATCTACACAATATAAGCACAGGTTATCAGAATCCTGAAATAAACCCTGTAAACCTAAAGATTAAATTCCAATACTGTCATGACAATGCTACACGTCTTCGAAATAAAAAACAATAAGTATTTATTTTTGGCGTCTGAACCTCGTTTAAAACCATTTACTTGACAAATATAACACCGGTACACAAAAAAAAAATTTTGTACACCCTTCAATTGCGAGTAAATTGTAAAAACAGCGAAATCCGAATAAGTGGTGATCAAAAAATATTATAAATCTTAACCAAGCATAATTTTAATGTTTCTATAATTTCTGAAAGTTTTTAGAAAGTATACAAACAAGAATATATTAAATAACATACCTAAAAGAGAAATAACAAAAAAGCAGCATACATCAGGACTCGAACCAGCGTAGAGCTGAAGAATTATGATTGGTTTGGATTTATATTTTTTTTATCACCACTTATTCCGTTTTCGCTATTTTTCCAATTTACTTAAAATTGAAGTGTGTACTGCTCATACTGACTTCAAATTCAGATTCGGCGGGTCGAAATATATGCCGGTATGTAGGTGGAGTAGGATGTACAATATTATATTGTGTATCTATAGTAGTAAAAGTGATACATTCCCGAACGACGATGTAAATTGTTGGCCGAGGCGTACGTACAGTACGGAGTACGAAAGATTTCGTTTCCCAGTAACGGACTAAAATAGAGATTAGTGTATTTTGCGGCTCCAATTTGATCCGAGAAACTAAACATTTCCAAGCGATTTCAAAAAATAGTATATCTAGTAGGAAAAGCGATACATTTCCGGACGACAATTTAAATTGCCGAGGCGTTTAGCCGAGGCCAACAAACATTGGAGTCCGGGAATGTGCTTTTACTACGAGATACACATACTTTTTTCTAACATCGCATTAAACATAATTGAAATTAAGAAAGTTTTATATATGCTTAACTGTTTTAGATATAATCTTATTTTCTATGAAACCGTTTCGTTGACATTGTTTGTTTATAATTGCTTATTGGTGTCACAAAAGTGTTAGTTCGGTTAGTTACATATTGCTTAAAATATTTTAAATTATATTTAAAATGGACAATGACAATAATGTCCAGAGGTGCAAAACGCCTCCAGAGTTACTAATTGGTTTAAAATTTATTGCCAAATAAATCCAAGGTAAAAATATGAAGTTGCTTATAAACGTTTTATGGATCATTCTTGTACAGTACGGAAAAGATATTCCTGTACAGTACAGAATAGTATATTGTTTATCTAGTAGGAGAAGCGATACATTCCCGGACGACAATGTAAATTGTTGGCAGAGGCGTTTAGCCGAGGCTAACAAATATTGAGAGTCCGGGAATGTGCTTTTACTACGACATACACATACTATTTTTTCTGAAATCGCATTAATCCGTACGGGAAAGAGATATTTTCTGAATTAAAATGCGTGCGGGAAAGTGTTGTTTTACGCATGCTTGTAGGAAAAAAATTTTCCCGTACAAATAAGAGTAAGGGAAAGTTCGTTGCCCAGCAACGGACTAAAATACGAGAATAGTGTATTTTGCGGTTTGAATTTGATCCAAAAAACTAGACATTTCCAAGCGATTTCAGAAAAACAACTTTTTTCTGAAATATGAAAAATCAAAAAACTAATTCAGAAAACTGACAAACTAGAAAAAAAAAATTCTATTAAAACTAACAGTTTTTGAAAGTAAATAATTAAAATAATTAATGTTTTTTTTTATTTAATTTAAACATCTTAAACACCGTTATTTTAATATTTGTAAACACAAACAAGATTCACATTAATTAATAATTACAATCAGTCACTCTTGTCAAACTTACAAAATAGAAGAGCAGCCTTCCTTCTATTGAGCCATAATAATAAACTTTATCATTGGCATTTTTAAGTCAAAGAAGTATAGCTTCTAACGTACGTACACAAGCACACACTCACTTTTTTTTAATTTTCTCGCTTGTTTTTAGTTTTTTTTATCATTCTCTTGTAACGTTTTTAACAAATTAATACACGGGTTCGATTTATTTTTAAGTTGATTTATTTTCTAACGAGTAACTACACAAACTATAACACTGCTAAATACTAAATTCACAATTTATTTGCACTATTCGAAAGCTTAAATATTCGCGCTATACTGGATACTAACTGTCCGCATTCGAATCTGCTTTATTTATATAGCGGCGCCATCTCACGTTCGAGGACCAGAGAATTCGAGAACAGAGTCCTTCATTGTTTTTGGTACCAGAATATTCGCTGCAGAGGGTGTCCGGATTATTCTCGATTCTAGAGAGTTCGGGATAAGCTAAACATTCACCCAGTGGCGTAGTTTCGTTACACTCTATATTACATAATATCTTTTTATTTATTTTTTGTTTTTTTTGTTGTATTTTTTTTTGTTTTTCTTAGACATTTTTATTTTCTTGTTTGTATTCAAATTTTACTTAATTAAGCCTATTTTACTTATTTTTATAAATCTTTTTTGTTTTTGTCATTTATTTCATTTTTTTATATTCCATTTTTTGTTCTGTTTTTGTCAACTATTTTACTAGTTTTTTAACAAAGAAAAAACCCTACCAATCTTTCGGTAGATCTACCAATTTAGAAAGTAATCTACCGATTTACCATTATGATTTTCTTCCATAATTATTTAACTTTATTGTAACATAATTTTAGCTTATTGCGACATAGAACAAGTGTTTTCGAGAATGATCTTACAATTCTTGTCTATATATTATTATGTCTATGTTTACGGTGGTCTCGTTATATTTTACAATAAATGACTACTAAAAGAATTTTGAATATCTTGGGTACCTACATTAAATATAATATATTTATATATAAAATTAAGCACAAATATTCACGAAATATATATTTTTTGTGTTTTTCATGAGCCTGCTCTGTTCCGAATTCTGGCATTCCTCATTAATTCTCGTAACATACGACATGAAAATGATTGCACCATTGTTAGATTTTATTCTTCTTAGCTGTCTGAGATTTCCCACTTTCAAAGTTTCCGATTTTTATTCAACTTAAAGCTTTTAATAAAACAGTTATTTGCGTTCATTAAGTAATTTAAAGTGCAATTACGAAGTTTATTTCTTGACAAATTTGACTTTATTGTAGTTATGGTTTTAGTTTTAACATGAAAACATTGGAAAGTTTACGGTATTACTTCAATGTATAAACTTTAATTTAAATAAAAGTAAACTAAAACAGATATTTAATTAGTATAATTTACTGAATTTATTCAGATAGACAACCTTTAAGAAAAATAATTAAAAGCTAGTTTTGTTTTATAAAAGTTTTTTCAGATTATTTTTGTTAAAAATATAGTAATTTAAAAAATAAAATTAACAAAATATTTTTTTCTTTTTATTTTATGTGAAGTATTAAAAAATATTCTCGTTAGTTACAAAATGTTAAAGCAATTAAAGCAACAGTAAGGCGGTGTACTTAACCTCACTTTAATTAGTTTATCGCTTAGCAGCCCTCAAAGCGCAACTTTTGCCCCTCTCATTTGTTTAAGGACGACACTCCAAAGGATAAAAAACGCTCATTAATTAGCGGAAAATCTAACGAAAACCCCTTATGCAATTAGAAACGGAATTTGTCAGATGTGATCAGTAGTGGTTCACATCAAATTTGTGCAGGGTATTTTAAAGTTTATTTTATATAAAAATTTATACATAAATTAGATTTTACTGATTTTTTAAGTGTACAGTACTGTACTAATTAATGTGATCGTGGCAGAATTATTCCAACATTTACTTTTTTGCAGTAGATATCACGTTTAATTTAAAGTTGGGGGCATTTCGTCGCAGATTCTTAGGTTCTCTCTGATTTTTAGTCAATAATGAAACCTAAGCAAGTTACAGACGCGTTGCATTTTGTTTTTATTTTGATATATATATTGTGTCTGAAAAGTCATTGAAAAGATTTTAAAGCAGAAAAGGAAAACTGGAACGATTGTGGTAAACAAAAAAGAAAATATGGAAGGAAAGGAATGACAACTTCAAGGGATGAAGCATTTTTAGCAAGGAAGATTAAATGAAACCCTAGAAAAACAAGTCAAAATTTTCAGAAAGATTTAGCATGAGCTGGAGTTATTATTGTGACTCTACGGTGCAAAGACATTTTTTAGAAGTTAGACGAAAAGTAGTAAGACCTCAGAAGAAACTGCTAGAATGATGAAAAACGGTATCACTGGGCAAAAAAATATAAGAACTGTATTGCTGAAGATTGGAGAAAAGTATTGTTTTTAGATAAAAATCACTTTTGCTACAAGGACAATGTTCTTGTTTTGTTAAAAGAATGCCAATATAAAATTTACACCGGCTCATTTTGATCAAAAAATTAAATATCCTCTGAAGAAGATGTTTTGAAGCTGATTTTGTCTTTTGATCGTTTATAGAATACTATTTAATTTTCATAGAAGATATTTTAATGCATACTTATGGCAAAACTGGTTTTTAGTTACTGAGATGACGGAAACATTCAAGTGAATTGGTTCCTACGAAGCTCGTTCTTAAATTCGATCAAACATCTTTGAGATGCTTTAAAAATATTGGTAAGGTGTCATTTACCTCCACCCAAGAATCTTTAAGAACTGGAACGTGAGGTTCTTTTACAATGAGACAAGAGTCCCCAAATAAACATTTAAGACTTAATAGCAAGTTAAGCACGACGAATATGGGCATTTTTCCAAGCTAGTTACAGTGCAACGCGTTATAAGGTTTTTAAGCTCTGCGTTTTTGTTGTTTGCAATGTTAAATAAGTTATTTTTTGTTGGTGAATGTTTGTACATTAAAGTGTAGTCAGCCGTACATTACATGTAAGTGAATAGCACGGGTAAAGTAATTGCCTTAACTCTTTTAAGCTACGGAGGCATCAAGAAAGGTAAAAGGTGAAGAAGAAGAACAAATAATAAATTAGGCAAATTAAGACTTAAAGAATCAGACAGCAGAAACACACTGAAGAATACATCAAACGAAAGTACCAAGGAACTTATTACGAACAGATATAAAAGAGAAAACAGAAACATAATGATTACTAGTAGTGGAGAAAGATTTAAAAAAAATTAACATCTGAAGGATGTGGAGTGTCTCAGAGAGACATTTTGAAAGACGAGGTAGCGAAAAAGAGCATACACTATCGTGGTGGCACTTAAGTACGAATTTAAAAGGTTAAAATACGCCCAGAAAACTCGAGAAAGTTCGAGACGAGGAAAGACGACAATCCCACTCTCGTATTCGTTTGGTCTCACAGACGCATGCAACTGTTGAAGTAGCATTAGAGCTGATTGCACACTATTTACATACCGAATTATAGAAGGAAACACCTCAAATTATAATAAGTCACTGTTATTGTTTCTTTATGGATATTATGATTAACTCAAAATCCATCCAAGTATCATAATAAACATATTATTTAATATGAGTAGATACAATTTTTTTACCTGATTATGTCAATAGATCCGACTTTACTACTACAAAAAACCATTTACGAGTGCCTTCTCTTATGGGCAAGCATTTTATGGTTTTTATAAATTCTTTTGTAGTCGTATACTATAAAAAAAGTTCTAGTCTACTTTGTTAAATTATAAAACTAATATTAGAAGCATTCTTGTATCTTTTGAAATATGCATATTTATGACTAAAAGTTGGTGAATGATGGATGAGATGGTAAAGTGGGATAACTCGGTTCATAATAATGATTTATTTTTAATAACGTTGCTTAACTTCCATAAAAAAAGTGTGAATGTATTTTCGTTCTTTTGTGCAACTGTAAAGCCATTTCTATAACAATTTCTATTTTTAAATCTAAATTTCGTTGGTATTTAAATACTTTAAAATAAACACAGTAATGTGATTTTATTCCAGCCGAAGTAATCAAATGTTCCGTCACTGATTTTGGGATTAATGAGTGGGTGGTAGAAGGATCATGTTTAAAGTTCAATTTTCTAGTGAATAAGAGATCCTTGTTAGTTAGCGCTCAAGTAGTGAGTCCAAAATATTCCGAAATTAATACTGAAACACTTATGGGGACTTTAACACAATTTATTCACAAAATCGTAAAGAGCCACAGAACTCTGCTGGTTAACGTCTAAACTAATTGACAATACAATGAACTATTATTTAAAATCCCCTTTACTGCCCATACATCCCCTTATATAAAACAAAAGAACATTCTAGAATGAACGCGAAACATAAATCCGTGATGTTAGGATTATATGGTGTGTTCCAAACGAAATAGATTGTGGTTCGACTTTGCGCATGTCGTCACCTTGGGAGAAATCAACGTCAAACGCTATTTAGTAAGGGAGCAAAGCGGGGTTATTGAAATAAATATAACTAACAAGGTATGTTAGTTATATTTATTTAAACAATTTAATTGTTAATAACAAATTTCCTAGGCAACTGGTAAAAAGCAGATTGAATTTTTGAATTCAGCAAGTCCAAAAACATTTAAAAAACTTATCAATTTTATGTTGGACAACATCAGTTCTTCCAAGTTTACTTTTAGAACTAAATACAGGTTTATAACGGTAAAGTAGATCTCTTACCTATTTCTTTTCTAATTTTGACAAAGAAGGATCTAATTTTGTCATTAATTGTTCGATTTCGTTGGTCGCATCTGTTTCCGTAACGTTTACCTTGTGAATTATGGCGGTTACTGGTTCTAAACTTCCCATTTCCGTGTCCTTTCGGAGAAGAACTGGATGCTTGTTCAAGTTAATAACTCGGATGGGTACCTCTTTGGCGGATCTAACAAGAATCTTTCCCACAATGAGCCCTTTTTCCAATTCGTGGTCATGGTTCTTTGCCTCTATCATGGCTGGGGCACCATCTGGCTCCAGTCTATCCAACCGCGCTGTTACGACACATTCGCAGCTCGCCGGAAGTTCGATATCATCGATTAGCTTAATCGAGGCATCGTTAGCTTGTTTTCAATGCAGGAATATTTTTTCATTACCGGTACGAAGAATACGTCGTTGAAGATCCAAATGAAAACCACAGTGGAGCATAACGTCCATGCCCAGAACGACATCTTCATCAACGTCAGCCACCAGCACCGAGTGAACAAGAGAGGGTAAACCAAACTGTAGTGTCACCTTGATCTCACATAGACTCTAGCAGATTCTCCGGTAGCGGTACGCAGTCTCCAACTGGTAGGCAACATCTTTTTCGGCATAATTATAGTTGGTCGGATGATAGTTTTCGTAGCTTCAGTGTCTACCAGCATGCTGAATTTCTTTCCGTCAATGAGGCCATCTACATATAAACTGCCCTCGTGGTGTCGCAGAGTTGCCAATTTAATGGTGTGAGGGGCTTTGAGATTGTTTTCCTGCTGCTGAAATACTTCAGCAGGAGATTTTTCTTTATGGAGGCAAGTATTTCTTACATGGCCTAGTTCTCCGCAGTTCCAACACCTCACTGGGTGCCTTCTTTTGGGGATAACTTCATTAATCTCTCCACTACCACCTTAACGTGGCTGGCGGAATGAACGGCATGGTCGTAGTTACCGGTTACTTCCCTTAGTCGAGCAACTCAACGTGAGGCCTCCGTCGCCGCATCGAACTCCAGGGCAATGGTCAAGGCGTCCACAAGAGACCTCGGCCGCGCCAACCTTACAGTTCGTTGCAACTCGGCACCTCGAAGACCATTGGTAAAGGTTTGGACCTTTCTACCCATTTCTACCATTCTTGCTACTTCCGCCTTGAACTCCTGGATAGTTTCTCCAATTTTCTGCTTTTGGTTTTTTAACTGCATTCGGTATACCGGTTGTAGATGAGTTTGGCCATAACGCATCTCTAGACGATTAACCAATAACTCGAAATTGTCAGCTTCATCCGGTGTCAATAAATGCAGGACGTCTAAAGCCTCGCCTCACAGAGCTACGGATAGGGACAATGCCTTCTTCTGGGATGACCATCCATTCGCTCTGGCCACTGCGTCGAATTGTTTCAGATAATTTGGCCAGGAAGTCTTCCCGTCGAAGGTCGGCGGTTTCATTGTCGTTTGTACCTGGGTCGCCTCCCCATTTGCTCGTCGTTCGACCTTTCTGCATCCCCGTCGCCATGGTGGATGGTTTGGTTTCGACGACAAGCTTCCAGTTCTCGCTTAAGCTCTCCTATCTCTTCTCGCAAGGTAGTCACTTGTTGATTTTGCTCGTCTTGTAAGCTGGCCACTTGCTGATTTTGTTTGTCACGAAGAGTGTACATTTCGGGGCGTAGATGCGATATTTGTTGCGAGAAGGAACTGGATAATTCTTCTGGTAGCGTAGACATCCGTTGTGAGAGCTCCTCTTGTTGGCTCGTGATTCGTTGCGACAGTTATGACATATCTTCGCGCTGACTTCTTATCTGACTGGATAGCTCCTCTTGTTGGTTCGCCATTTGTAGTGATGGCTCCTCTTGTTGGCTCGTGATTCGTTCTGACAGCTCCTCTTGCAGCCGGGAAAGTTGTTGCGATTGTTCTTCTTGCAGCTGAGAAATTGATTTTTGAACCAGGTCATCGAACTCCACAAAGTCAGAGTCCATATTATTATCTAGGTAGTATTCACGGAGCCTTCTTAACAATACGGATTTGCTCCCAGTAGTTTCCAACTCTAATTCTTCGAGCTCTCTTCTGAGGTCACCCACCAATAATTCATGTATCTTCTTTCCAGGCATTCTTGTATCTTCACCCCACACCTGACACCAATTTGAAACACTTATGGGGACTTTAACACAATTATTCACAAAATTGTAAAGATACACAGAACTCTGCTGGTTAACGTCTAAACTAATTGACAATACAATGAACTATTATTTGAATGTGAGAACTTTCCAAAACCAAAGAACAGATAAATAAATTTGTTAAATATATGCAACAAATCAAATCAAATAGTAATTTTAATTTAATTTAAATAACTGCGAATATATATTTCATAAAATAGGTAAAAACTTTCTTATGAATAATTTATTTCTTACCTATTGCTTTATCGTGGTTTTGTAGGTGTAAACATTTAAATCGTATATTGATTTATAAGCAAAGAATGATACTCATTCTTTGCGAGTAAAACACTATACTTTTTCTACGGTTGTATGAAATAAAATAAAACATTACAAATATTATATTTACTTTAATGCAGAACAAAACATAGCAAACAACAAAATTTTGTAAATGAATAAAATATTTTTATTATTTACAATATTTGCAGTTATAATGCTACAGTTATTAATTTGTATTTTCGCAGCATCCAAACATTTAATTAGGGTATTATTATTGTTTCTTTTAGTGGCTTTTGCTGAAGTAGAAGGTATATTTTTTTCTTTTGTGTAGATTTAAGTAAAGATCATAACTTTAGAAGTATGGTACAGAATATTATAGGTTTTATTTAATTACAAAAGCATCATATCACACAGTCAAGTCAAGTACGTACTTTTCTCTGGTATTGAAATTCTGTATATTTTTTTTGAAAATAAATTGAATTGTATAATACGAAATAATAAAAAATGAAAAGGATCAAAGAGTTCTTATAACTCATTTATAAATGTAGAGTAGAAGCATAAGTAACTTATACGCCTACCAACTAGTTTTTCTCATTAATTTAAGGATTTTGTGTAAACAAAAAAATCACTTTCATATACATCAAACTAGAATATTAATAAAGGATTTTATTTCATCTTTATAAATAAAGCGCGGAATCTATGCAAATTGCATATACGTGCATATTCTGCATATTTTGTCAGTTTTTGAAGAAAATGCATATTCTGAACACATTTTTAATTTACCTAAATATTAGGATCATCTTATTCTATTATATCATCACCAGTCCGCCGCTGACCGTAATCTTTGGGAATTTCCAGGTTTTTACTTACCCTAATCTTTGGGAATTTCCAGATACTTACTTCTATATACTACTATTGTTAGGCAAAATATAAAATCCCATACCATTTTAATGAAATAATAAGGTTTTTATGATTTTATAATAGGGTTTTTGGTTTGCACATTAAATATTGGGTAGGTGTAACTAGAGTCTCAGATTAGTATTTTTAGTTTGTCGAAAAGCTTTTGCGTTTTAGAACAGATAAATGGCGAGTTTTAATTGGCTTTAGAAATGGCGACAATAGTAAAAACTGCGACGTGGATTAAGGGTATTTCCGAATTAGAACTTAGTGGAGAAAAAGTTTTTTGCAAAGCCTGTTCAAAAATAATTGTTTGTGAGAAAAAGTTTTAAGTTTTAAAAACAGCGCTGTATATCGCGAAGGTTGTAAAAACTAAATGTGCGCCGGTTTAGCAGAGTGTTAAAAACGCATTTCAAAATGTGGGTGCAAAATCTCAGTCGGATAAGGAACTTTTTCAAGAAGACTTGTGTCAAACTATGATGGCAGCTAGCAGACCACTAAGAAAACTTAAGCATCCCCAATTTAAAAGTTTTTTACAAAAGCATTGCAACCAAACCATTCCTGATGAGTCGACCCTCAGAAAGAAAAATGTTCATTCGGTCTACGAGAAAGTTCTTCAGGAAATAAAATCTTCAATTTGCGAGAAGCACTTCTACATCGTTGTGGATGAAAGTACAGATGCTTGTGGCAGATATATCGCACATCAAATGATTGGAGCACTTCAAGAAAATAATTCTACAAACGCATACCTAATAGCTTCGAAGCAGTTAGACAGAACCAATAATGTGACGGTAACCAGATTCATACAGCAGTCTCTTCCAAGCTTTTTTCTTCCAAACTCAGTGCCAGAAGAAAAGTTCTTGGTGCTTCTATCTGATGCCGCACCCTATATGGTAAGAGTAGGACAGAATCTTAAATTATTTTACTCCAATATGGTGCATGTTACATGTCTTCTGCACGGGATAAACCGAGTAGCAGAAACCATCAGAACAGAATTTCCGTTGGTAAATAAGCTAATTTCAAGTTTTAAAAAAGTATTCATCAAAGCCCCTCTAAGAGTGCAGATGTAGAGAGAGAGACTGCCTGGAGTTAGTTTACCACCAGAACCTGTAATAACCAGATAGGGAACATGGATTAACGCGGCTATATTCTACGCTGAAAATTTTGATGTCATTAAAGACTTAATTTTGGATTTGGAGGACGACGCTCATAGTGCAGTTCAAAGTAAGGACTTGTTACAAAGTGCAAGTGTAGCTAGAGATTTAGTTTTTATTAAAGTTAATTTTGGCTTTATACCAGATATGATTACTTCGTTAGAGAGTGGACAATTAAGTTTACGAGAGTCCATTAGTACCGTTGAAACTTGTTTTGGCTAAGTGTGGCAACGTTCCGGGTAGAGTTGGAGATCAAGTAAGGCGCAAAGCGGATGTGACTATAACAAAGAACGAAGGGTTTAAATTTTTAAGAATAGTCAAAAATATGTACGAAAATAAGTCTTCTGACGAAAATGTACCATGGTCTTATAGTATACTGCCAAAACTTGAATATTGTCCAATTACGTGAGTAGACGTTGAAAGAACCATTTCTTTGTATAAACACATTTTTACTGATAGAAGACAATCATTTTTACTGGAAAACTTCGATAAGTATCTTGTTGTAAATGCCTTTTATAGTATTTCCAAACGAGAAACTGTATAATATTGTAATATTTTTTGTGCCTTAAAAATATTTTATCCATGATTAAGTTAAACTAATTTTGTACCATTTAAAAATAGTAAATAATTGTATCTGACTATGTTTTTCTTACTTAGTATATGTATTTTTTTAAATAAAAACCATTTTTTGAACATAGTACTATTTTTTCACCCTATTTTGTTCTATTACATGATTAAATTTTATTACATATTGGATTGCATATTTTGTAATAAAAGTCTATATTTGTGCATATTTTTATGCAAAAACATGCATATATATATATGCACATATTTTTTCAAAAACTTCTTGCATATATTCCGCGTTTATTTATAAATAAACAAAAAACTATTATTAATTTTGAAACAGATATTCACTCTTCTATCTTTTATTCATACCTACCTAAAACTGGTAATGGTGTTTTAAAATATTAAACCATCGTAAAAACTTTGTAGATTTAAATATACATTTTGCACAGTTAACGGACGAAAAAAATGTGAGCAAAAAATTTAATCTTTTACCATTTGGCGTTTAATGTTTGACATAGCATTAAAATTTCTGATAAAAAGGGGTTATTATCGATTTCATTCCAGAACCAACGCAGCCAGCACGTATGTTTGAGCCCTGAACTTTATTAAAGCTTTTTATTAAAGTATATAAACAGTATCAACACATTATGTGTCACGTTTGCAGCGCAATTTGTGCTTTTAATGGTTTCGCAAAATTGCTGCTCGTTCCTACTTGTTCTCAACACTTTTAAATATAAACTGTATGTTATTTTGTAGTTACTTTCTTCTATCACAGAATATTACTTTTTTTATATTTTTATTCTTGTTAAGTTTTAAATTTTTAACTAAAGCTTTAAAATTTATACACCAGATTAAAAAAAAAACTTAAATAAAGTTTTTAAGTCCCTACCGAAATACAACACATATTTTAACCAAATTCGTTGTAGTTTATTCAAAATATTATTCGTACTTAAACTGAATTCTTTTTAACTAATGATAAAATGTATACAAAACATTTTTATACGGATTTAATCAAATTAAAATTCTATCAAAATTATTGACAAAAAAGTAAATTTAAAATAGAATACCTAATTAAAGTTCGGATTTCGGTACGTATTTAATTTTATTATATTGGTAATGTAAAATTTTAATTAGTCCTATTTGATATTGTAATGAATTTTATTGTTTACCAACAAAATTAAATTTAAATGATGTATCATTTCGAGAATAGTTTTGTAAAAAGAAAAATCTTTCCGACAAAATGCTTGTGATTTTCATCTCTAGCATACTAGAAAGTTTTATGAAAATCGCACTTACTGCATATTGGTCCTTATAAGTAATGTAAATTGTATTCAGTTTTATAAAATACTAGCTGACTAAGCGAACTTCGTACTGCCTAACATTTTTTCCGGTTTTTTTGTCGATTTTGTTTTGGCTGCTTTTATGTTTTTAATTTTTTTTTGTATTTCGTAATTTTTCTAGTTTTTTTTTTTTGAAGTTATACATTTTCCTTTTATTTACAATTGTTATGATATTTTTGCTATTTAGTTATTTTTAATTTTACATTAATTTCTCATTTGTAACGATGTCTTCTTTTTTAAATTTTTTTACTTTTTAATGTCTCCCTTTTTTGATTTTCTATGTTTTTTTTTTATATTAATGTAATTTTTTCTATTTTCTTTGTTTATTCTATTTATTTCGTGTTTCTTTTTTATTTTTTGTTTTTAATTGTTGTTTTTTTTTTTCAAATTTTGACTGTTCTTTAACTTTTACAAAAAAATATATTTTTAAGTAATTTAGTAATTAACTATAAGTAACTGCTGTGGAATAATGCCCAGAAGACATTTGAACACATTTAAAGCATTCTTTGTTATTCATCGTATTAGAGATCGGGCTTAGGGCGTCACATCGGTAGACTTCCACCGAATTTTGGGTAAGCCAATCTGTTACTTTAAAAACTAGGAATAGGTGATGTAGTAAGGAGATCATATGGACCCAGAGCACTCATTACAACTACCCATCAGAATCGTAAGAAATGCAATTCAAAATCATACAAGCTACTACAACAGCATGTAAGCAGCCCTATGTTAACACAAAGAATAACAAACATGTTTTATTATCAGAAGAGTCTCGTTTTTAATTGTCTGGAACTGTTGGACGTGTTTGAGTTTACAGAAGACTAAGTAGAAGATTCCAAGACAATATGGCCATTATGGAGGAGGATTAGGAATAGCGTAAGAAGCCATAAATACAAATTTAAGAACAAAGCTTGTTATATTTCGGAGTGGTACTTTAATAGCAAATCGATACATTTCAGATATTTAACAACCCTATGTAACGTCCTATAACCAATTATGGTAAAGATTTTATTTTCTAAAAGGATAATTCCCGTTCTCATGTCACTACATAATTCCAAGAGTTTTTTTAAAAAAATATCAACTTGCAATTATGGATTGGTAACGCTTCCAACCACTTCAGCCGCATGTGCATAAGTGATTAGGTTGCTTTCGATCATTTTGATTTAACTTATGTCACATGTGACACTTAGGTACTTACTTTTATTTTAAAATTTAGATTAATAATATAAATACCTATATATTAAAAGTTATAATTTTTTTTTTTACTTTACTATACTTGGTTAATTTAGTCCCATTGTTTAAATGTTTTTGTTTGGATAAGTCTGCATTTTATGCAAAAAATTAAATTTTTCTTAAAATTTATTGCTATTGTAATTAGCTACTTTATTTTGTTCGTTGTTGTTGAAGTTTCCTATCAAAAAAGTTGATAGACGAATATACAAACAAAGTTATAATAAAAAAAGGAAAAGGAGATTTGATTTGCAAATTAGACTGTAGAATTGCCGCCTCACTTTTGCTGTTGAAAATTTCCGGAAATGTGGTTTTCGAAAGTTAAGCCGGTATGAAGTGATCGAGGGTTGTTGTTTAACTAGTTTTCGATAACAAAGTCAACATTATTTCCGATATTTCACCGATTTTGCCGAATCCACTTTCCGATTTTCGTATACCTTCCGCTCTTTGTGTCACCAAGGTTAACGGTAAACGACCCTAAGGTAGATTTTATTCATCGATAAAGTTTGATAATCAAAGGACGAATTTTCGAAGTAATTTCAGCCAGTAGTAATCATAAAGGAGATATTATACACTATTAATTTGTAGTTTAATGCAACTAAATACTTTAATTTCTGTTTAATTTTCCGTTTCCAAAAATAATATTTATCACTTTATTGGAAATGTATAATATTTTTACAACTAAAATTTTAGATGAACTTAGGTTAATTAAAATTTGTTATTAACAGTAGTTGAAATTAAGGATATTTTTTTGTAAATACCACCCTCTGACAAAGGAATTAATAGCTTTCAACTTTACAGCTCATCCATCTTATATTTCATCCTTATTCCTTTAGGACAGACTGACAGGTGCTCTAGTGAACTTAATCCCAACATTTCATCCAACCTAATCAGCGAAATATTTCAAAAGTTTAAAGAAACTTCTGAAGCCAAAACAACTTCTTAATGACTGATATAACTTCTGGATCTCTCACCTTTTGCACGATTCTCTGATTTTCTTGAAGCAAAATATTTCTAAGTTAACTTTGTACTCTTTAAAAAGTTTTAACGGTAATGTACTGAGAAATTCAATTACTAGTTAATAGCATTTGCCAGAAGAAGAAACTTATAAGGTAAGTTATTATTTAATACATGTTTAGTCTATACAGCACAGTTGCTTATAAGAGCACATTTATGCCATTCCTGTTGATGTCATCAGAAATAGGAGAAACCCTTCTACAAATAGGCGCTTTAAAACTTGTATTATATTGACATTTTTCACTTTTTAACATACAATTTTGTTTGAACCATTTTTCTTTTCGATCTTATATCTTATCTTATATCTTTACACGAGCAATTTTTGTATATATATATATATATATATATATATATATATATATATATATATATATAAAATAAACAAGGAATGAGATAGACAACATGTGGGGGTTGTGAGAAGGTATATATTGGTGAAACCTCTAGACGTCTAAAAACCGTCTCACATCCCATAGGTCTGATAATAGGAGATATCCGGAAAGGAGTGCATTGGGCTTACATGTATTAAACAAAGAGGTAAAAATACTACATTAAATTCTGATGTTCAGATAAAACAGAGTATTTCAAATTCAAAATTAGAAATTGAAACTCGAAAAAAACTTGATGAATTTATTCATCTTGACAATGACTTAAATAAAGCATCTACTCAAAAGAACAAACCACAAAAAAAAATCAATAAAAGTATTTATTCAGATACCGACCTAAATAATGAATCCACTCAACAAGCTAGAGCACCAATACCAAAACGTGCAATACACAACACAGAAGGTGAATGGAAAACAGTTAATAGAAGGCATAGAATTAAAAGGGACATGATAGTAGGAAATAACAGCATTATTAATATAAAAGGTGTTCCGAAACATGTAACCCTACACGTATATCGATTAACCAAAGACACAACAGCTGCCGGTCTTAAAGAGGTGTTAAACAAAACTTTTCCAGAAGTAGTATGTGAGGAACTAACTCCCAAATATCCAGAACTGTATTCTTCGTTTAAAGTGACAATCTACGAAAACAATTTTAAGATGGCTATGGACCCGAAGGTATGGCCTGAAGGTGCATGCATAAGCCGTTTTTTAGAATTGAGGAGGAAGAGGACGCAAGATACAGCATGATGTTCAACCCGGCTATATATTTAGTAAATGCACGGTCATGTAATAATTCTACTCTTAATGATATATTTGTTGATATAGATAAGTTTAATATACTTTTTATATGTCTTACAGAGACTTGGTTTTCTTATGAAAAAATTAAGACACAATATTACAATACATATAAATTATCTAGCAGCTTTTGCAGAACATATTGTGAGTGCGGTGGTGTAGCCATTTTATGTCGAAGCGATCTTGAGGTTTGCGACTTGAATCTATCAAAGTACTGCATAGAAAAGCACTTTGAGGTAAGTGGTATTTCCTGCAAACTAGCTATTGGTGACACTATTGTTTTATGTTGTTATCGCTCACCATCAGGTGAGGTTGATATCTTTATCGAAAAGCTTTATGAGATAATTGATAAATTATATAAACCTCACTTAAATATTATTATCACAGGAGACTTTAATATGAACTCCTTTGAAGACATAAATAACTTTACGGAATTATCAAGTACATTAGAAATGTTTAATTTAAAACCGTTTGTAAAATGGCCTACGCGTATTACTCAAACTAGTGCTACCACAATTGATCATGTCTTTAGTAATGTATCCGATGAAGGTTTCGTTGGAGTTTTTGATAATAATTTTTCTGACCATAGAACAGTACTTTACGATTTCGGCATTGATATACGGGAAAACATTTTAAATACTTTTACTTACACCAGATCATTTAGTGAGAGAAATATTAACAAATTCAAAGGACTTCTTGAATGTGAAAGCTGGAGAGGTCTGTATCAAAATATTCATATAGATGATGCTTTTAGCAACTTTTTTAACACGTTTATTAAACACTTTAACGATTGCTTTCCTAAACGTAAAATACTGGTTCAAACCTTAAAAAATAAACCAAAGTCTTGGATTACTCCTGAGATACGGTCATCTTCTGAAAAACTTCGGGACTTACATGGAATGTGCTCGAATTTTCCTGAACTGAAACCACTTTTTAATGCTAAAAAAAGGGCCCATGAGTTGGTAGTTAAAAATTCAAAGAAACATTATTACCAGAATCAAATTGAAAAATCCGATAATCACATTAAAACTGCATGGAAAATTATTTCAGAGTTATCGAATAACCAAGAAGGTAATAAAAACATTAAAATAAAATTCGATGAAAGATATGTTGAAGATTCCAATGAAACAGCAGAGATATTTAATAACTTTTTCAGTGATGCTCCTTATATTATACTTGACCAAATTCCAACCATGGATAACATAGTAAGATATAGGATCATTAAAAAGAATTTGAACTCACAGATGAATTCTTTATTTCTAGCGCCATTTGTTGAATTGGAGCTATTATCTGTTCTTAAAGATAAGTTAAAAAATAAAAATTCCTCAGGATACGACGAGGTACCCACGTCTGTAATAAAAAGACTACTTACTGAATTAATACAACCGTTTACGTTCCTTGTAAATCTGTCATTCTGCACTGCTAAATTTCCAAGCATTCTCAAAAAAGGGAAAGTTATCCCTGTTTTTAAAAAGGGGGACACCGCATCTATCAGAAACTATAGACCTGTAACCATCGCTTCCAGTTTCTCAAAGATATTTGAGTATGCCTTTTTAAATCGGTTACTTAGCTTCTTGAGAAAACATGAAGTAGTATCTAAAAACCAACATGGTTTTATTGAAAATAGATCAACGAACACAGCGGTATACAGTTATTTTACAAATTTATTAAAATATGTTGATGCGGGTGAGTGCCCGGTTGGATTGTTCTGTGATCTTAGCAGGGCATTCGACTGTGTTAATCATCAAGTCTTGATGTACAAATTATCCCAATATGGAATTAGGGGCTGTGCACTAGATTGGATATCTAGTTTTCTTACGAATCGTAGCCAGTATGCAGTTGTGAGTGATGTAGTATCAAATTCTAAAGAAATTAATATAGGTGTTCCTCAGGGCTCCATTCTGGGTCCAATTCTGTTTGTCATTTATATAAACGATTTTGATAAATTAGGAAGTGATCACGTACATTTTAGACACTATCCTGATGATACTTCAGCTATCATATCTGTGGACGGTGATAATCTATTGACACAGCTATGCCAAAATACTCTTAACGACATAAATAACTGGTTTGTGGCAAATTTTCTTTATTTAAATAATGAAAAAACTAAATGCCTACGATTTCACAATAGACAAAAACAGTGTAATACTATAAATTTTGGTACATTGGCCACAGAGGATGATTCTGTGGATTTTCTGGGTCTTAAAGTAGACGCACTTATGACTTGGAATCAACACTGTTTATCGTTAAAACAAAAATTGAACTCTGTCTGTTATCTATTGCGGAATTTGAGAGATATTTTGACAGTCAAACAATTGCTTAATTTGTATTATGCGCAAGTAGAAGCTAGGCTCCGCTATGGCATATGTCTATGGGGCTATTCTACAAAAGCGAAAGATATTTTTATTCAACAAAAGAAAATTTTAAGAATTATTTTAAAATTAAAATACAGACAGACGTGCTTTGATAGTTTTAAAACATATCATATCCTTACAGTGCCATCACTATTTATATATGAGATGTCAATATATATGTACAAAAACTTTGGTAGTTTCAAGAGCAGATCTCAGATACACTCCTATTACACGCGTCACAGGGATGCACTGGATGTGCCGTACTCAAGAGTGAAAGTTGCCTGTAATTCTCCTGAGGTCTTGGGGCCTAAAATATTTAATGTGTTACCTAGTGACATTAAAGGTAGTAAGAATATTGTGATTTTCAAAAGAAATCTCAAGTCTTTCTTAGTCGAAAAATGTTTATATAGTGTGGAGTCTTTTTTAAGGTGACGACCGTTTTTCTTGAATTTGTTCTTGTAGTATAAGTATTGTGTACCTATTTATAATATGTGTCTATATGTAGATGTGTGTATGTATGTGTGAATGTATATTATATGCGTATACATTTATATGTATGGGTATATAATTTGTAGAATACATGTATTACCTGTTAATTTTAATGTAATATTTGTTAATTTTAATTGAACCTTCTAACATTTTGTTATTTATTAATTTGACTTCTCCTACACATTGTATTATGTATAAAAGGGCCAATAAATAAATTCAATTCAACCAATGATTACCCAATTGATTATAATAACATCAAAGTGTAAGACCGTGAAAATAATACAGCTAAAAGGCTTTTTCTAGAAATGGCTTACATCTCCCAAAACAAGAATGCAATGAATCATAGATCAGATATTGGTCACTTAAATGAAATGTTCTCTTATTTACTTATGTTAGACAAAGATATTAATAATAGAAACAATTCGTTAATAGATAGTCTTTAATTAATTAATACAAAATTCATTATATTTTTCAAAATTCATTATTTTTCCAAATTCATTATATATTTTTCAAAATTCATTATATTTTCAAATTTAAATAAACTCTAACATTAATTATCATTAATCACAGTATAATTTTGTTAAAAAATTACAATATAGCTGTAATATCCAGCTTCATCAATTTTCAGAATTAATTGTTGATTAAAAATAATTTTGTGTGTTGCGGTTGGGATTTTAAATTTCCCTCTCTTGCTGACAGGTGTGAAGGTAAACATGATTGTTCTATGGTCTCATTAGCCAGTCACCATGTTGTATCTTCTTTCCACGTCCTATGATGCTTGAGTAGTGGGGTTCAAGGTGTCAATGTCAATATTCAAAATTATTTCAGTTATTGCCACCTAACGTTAGAAGGTCATGATTCAAAAAACTAACTGGTTGTGCTAGTAAAAAAACAATATTATCAGTGTTTTGAGTGGAAAGTTTTCGTGTTATTTACTTCTTTTTAACAAATTGTAAACTTTAAAAAAAAAATTTAATATGTATTGTGATGTATTTTATCAACTTTTATAACATCTTTGATGAGCTAATCTCACTAAGTTTCTCCCTGATGATGGATATAACCATATCCGAAAGCTTGGAATAAATTTATAAGAGCCTACATCTCATGTTTTATTGCTGCAAACCCAATAAAATTTAAACGTTTATTTCTTAACGTGTCAGCAAAGACTTCTTGCTTGTTTTAACTTCAGGTATGGGTTTCTACCAAGAGATTCGTTTGACTTTTGGAGCCGAGGCAGTTGATAAAGTGAAATCATGGTCAAGAATTCATATCAAACTATCAAAGGAGTATAACCGTGGATGTTTCCTTCTAAAATGTAGAAAACTAGGACTGTTACCACCACACATCCAACATTCCACACAACCGATACAGGACCTTTTACACAGACAAGACATCCACAGCACACAGGATAATAGGTTAGGAAACAAACTTTTAAATTCTGAAATTGGTAGTAATCATAAATTAATTATAAAATTAGAGCCATTAAAAAGTTCATTAAAATCTGAAATTTCAAATTTAACTAATAGAGACATTTTTGATAATTTTTGCAGTTCACAACGTAGGGCCTATAACAGAAATTTTCATAGAACTAAAGAAAAGAACATCAAAAAATTAGATAACTTATTACAAAAAGAATTAGATTCAAAACTTAAAACCAACCCTAAATGGATTAAAAATTTATCAGATGTTAATATCCCAGATGATATTATGAAGTTTCTGTCAATAGGTCCTAAGTTTAGTATCGAACCTCAGATAGGGAAGGATATTTCTATAAAAAGAATTTTAGCTAATATCGATAGCATTTTATCACAGGTTACTGATAATGATACCAGAATTATACTTACAGCAAGATCAGTTAATTGCATTACTAATTCTGTCAATAACTCAAAACTATCAAATTCAGTTTTTAATACTTTATTAACTAAAACTAAAAAATTCTTAAAAGATCACCCGAATTTGATAGTCACAAGATCAGATAAGGGCAATGTCACAGTTATTATAAATCAACAACAGTATCTAGAGCTCTCGTCTAATATTATTGACAGTGACACATCATACATTGAATTAAATAATGATCCAACTACAGCTATTGAAAACAAATGCAATAAACTATTAAAGTCTCTATTCGATAAAAAATGTATTAATGAAAACATAAAAAAGAATTTATCTTGCTATAAGGGTGTTTCTGGAAAATTTTACTCATTACCTAAAATACACAAAAACCCTTTAACTGTGAGACCTAGTATATTAGCTTCTATTGGTACACCTACGGAAAACATTGCTAGGTTTCTAACTAAAATATTAACTGATGCATATGATTTTGAAAATGAATATTACATCAAAGATTCTTTCCAAGTGAATACTAACTTTAATAACATGCAATTACCGGAAGGATACGTCATAGCCAGTTTAGACGTGGTGTCCTTATTTAGCAATGTTTATCTAGAGGTCTGTATACAAGCGATTTAAAAAAAAATGGGAGATTATTTCTGGACATTGCAGTATTGATGCTGGCACATTTTTTACTTTATTGACTTTCATATTTGATAATAATTATTTTGCATTTAACAACAAATTTTACAAACAAACCTCCGGTACCCCCATGGGCAGTCCTATTTCACCTATCCTATCAAACTATGTCATGGATCATATACTTGACACAATCATCCCTGTCCTACCTTATAGATTACATTTTTTAAAAAAATATGTTGATGACATATTGGTTGCACTTCCTGGTACTGAACTTCATGATGTATTGTGGTATTGATTTAATAAGAAGTCAGTATAAATTTCGAAATCTATGTATATGCCGAAAAACACTTGAAACATGCATTGTCATACAGTTCTTACCTATCCTGAAAATTTCAGAGCTCTAGGTGGTCGAGAAATAGGTTTAAATTCGATTACAAAATTTCACGGAATGACAAAGAGAAGGACAAAGAGACAAAGAACACAACGGAAATAAAAAAAAATCTAAAATGGAGAGTGAACACAAAAACTTCGTCACTGCACCTTTTAAATAAACACTAAAATGACAAAACGTCAGTAGAAAGGGACCCACTGTAGCACACTTTGACCTTTGAACCTGTGACGTCACAGTTCTAAAATGTGAAACGTCCAAACTTCAAGATAGCGTTAAAATTTGTCGCAATAACGTATTAAAAAACTGGTAAAAAGAAATGTACGATTTACATGTATTTCTTATGGAAAAACATAATTTCAAAGTGTCAAAAATAGGTCGGTTTTAGCTATTTTATCGTTCCTAAATTCATAAACGTCAAGGTGTCAAAAAATAGACGTCAACACGATGAATTTGAACGCTATCTTGACGTTTGGACGTTTCACATTTTAGAACTGTGACGTCACAGGTTCAAAGGTCAAAGTGTGCTACAGTGGGTCCCTTTCTACTAACGTCTCAATAGAACTAGGGAACCTAATTAAATTACGAGGCGGAAACATCTAAAAAGTCTCAAATTCGATATAAGTTTAATTAAAATTTAAATGAAACACTTATTATATTCTAAAAAAACACATATATTTTTAAAACGTAGGCAAAACCATAGGTAGCTCTCATAAAAATATTTTAATTATAAATTTAATTACATGGATTCTTTATAAAAACCAATTTTGTTCAGATTTCTAGATAGAACTAGTTTTAAATAAACCAAATTAGTTTTAATTTGCTTATTAATTGTTTTAAAGTATGTATAATCAATGATAACAAACGATTATGTCCAAATGAACAGTTAACTTATAATATAAATTACATTAAATTTCTTTTTTGGGAATATCCTATTTTATCTATTTGCAACAGGGCCGGATTTAATTTTGTTATACTCATGTGTAATTGATTATGAAAAATAATATTAATAATCTAGATTTTATTACCTGACCTTTATAAATAATATAAAGTCTGTCTGTTGGGATATGGCTTTATAGTCTAGTTCACAAGTGCTTTTTTGCTCAACTTTTTTCAGCAGTCTCCGAAAATTATGAACGAGGTGTCATTCGATTCGGAATCGCATCTAGATGATTTTTGAAAAAAATGATGTTCCGCATGCAAAAACTGCAAAAGTTATTAACAATTAACTAAAACAAAAAGAAGAGCGTTTGATTTTTTGCAAATATCTTAAAAACTAATAAAAATTTATTAAATTAAAAAAAGGATTCAAAAAGAGAAGGAAATTTCCTACAAAAAAGCTCGAACTCTCGGAACTGTAGTACTAATATTTTCCCAGATGGTTGAAAATACGGCCGAAAACGGGTGCTCTGGCTTGCGTAAACCACGACTGCTTTGGACACTTTTTTAATAAAAATTATTTTAACATATTAAATATCAAATTTAGGATATAAAAAAAATCAGGTGCCTTACTGGATAGATAAATAAACAATAATCCGCCTGAAGTTTTTTTTTATCACAATTTATAAATTATTTATGCAATTGTTAATTAAAATGTTTTTCTGCTTGAACATAAACATTGCAAGTGTGATAATTGTTGAACTATAAATTTGAGATTTTTTTTCTCGCTTGGAGCAATTCTTAAAAGGCTTTAGAATAGATCGCCGTTGGTGAAATTTAAAAATATAAATTTTTCAGTTTTTTATTAATAATTATCGTTGTTGCAAAATTAAAAACTTAAATTTATCATTGAAAAAATGTTTTTTTTTTAATATTATTAATGATCCGTTTTTATGTTATTAGAAGCTGCATAAAAATATTTTTTTAAATTTTTATCAGTTATTGTTTAAAAAATGGTTATAAACAAATGCGTTGTTTATTAGATAATTAAATTGTTTTTTATGGAATTTCAATCTTTGATACAAATGATTTTTAAAATAAAAATTATTTTCTAAAAAACTTTTTTTTATTGCTTAAAAAAGAATTTATTAATTACCAATTAATTTCTTCCACTTCTAAATATTAATATTAAGGAAGAAAGCAACAATTCTCTTAAAATCAATATTTGTTTTTCTTTTCGATATAAAAAATTCGTTTTATTTAATTTTTCATTGTTTATTTAATAAACAATTTGTTATAAACAAATAAATTTTTACCTTACCTTTTTTTCTAATTCTACTTACTGTCACAAAAAGAGACATGACAGTTTTTTTTACTATTTTTTAATTTTTAATATACGGTCTCAGTAATTTCGTCATTCTTATTTGGTTTTTCATCCTTACAATTATAATAATTTATAAACTTTTGGAGATACGATAAAAATTCTTAAAACTTATTTATTGTCCATTAGGCAAAATTTGCAATGGATTTTCACAAATAAAACAACTCACTTTCAGATTCATTTTACGAATAATTCATGTCAATAGCAAAATTCACAATATTATATTTATTGAATGAAACGCAAATCTTGGAAGTAGACTTGAGACTGAAATAGTTCATTAAAAACAAAATTTAAAAAAAATAAAAAAACAAACAAACTCATGTTTGTTTTTGTGACAGTACGAAGAATAAGAAAAAAAATAAGGTAAAAATTTATTTCTTTATAACAAATTGTTTATTAAATAAACAATGAAAAATTAAACAAAACGAATTTTTTTATATCGAAAAGAAAAACAAATAATGATTGAAAACAATTGTTTCTTTCTTCCTTAATATTAATAAATTAGAAGTGGAAGAAATTTATTGGTAATTAATAAATGCTTTTTTAAGCAATAAAAAAAAGTTTTTTAAGAAATAATTTTTCTTTTAAAAATCATTTGTATCAAAGATTGAAATTCCGTAAAAAAATTTCAATTATCTAATAAACAACGCATTTGTTTATAACAATTTTTTAAACAATAACTGATAAAAATTTAAAAAAAATATTTTTATGCAGCTTCTAATAACATAAAAACGGATCATTAATAATATTAAAAAAAAAAAACTTTTTTTCAATGATTAATTTAAGTTTTTAATTTTGCAACAACGATAATTATTAATAAAAAACTGAAAAATACATATTTTTAAATTTCATCAACGGCGATCTATTCTAAAGCCTTTTAAGAATTGCTCCAAGAGAGGAAAAAAATCTCAAATTTATAGTTCAACAATTATCACACTTGCAATGTTTATGTTCAAGCAGAA
The DNA here is from genome assembly GCA_964028335.1 of Altica lythri. Taxonomy (NCBI): domain Eukaryota; kingdom Metazoa; phylum Arthropoda; class Insecta; order Coleoptera; family Chrysomelidae; genus Altica; species Altica lythri. Next base: position 30,982,282 of record OZ034805.1, on the reverse strand, counting down.
AAACATTTTAATTAACAATTGCATAAATAATTGATAAATTGTGATTAAAAAAAAATTCAGGCGGATTATTGTTTATTTATCTATCCAGTAAGCACCTGATTTTTTTCATATCCTAGATTTGATATTTAATATATTAAAATAATTTTTATTAAAAAAGTGTCCAAAGCAGTCGTGGTTTACGCAAGCCAGAGTACCCGTTTTCGGCCGTATTTTCAACCATCTGGGAAAATATTAGAAGGTACTACAGTTCCGAGAGTTCGAGCATGTTTGTAGGAAATTTCCTGCTCTTTTTGAATCCTTTTTTTAATTTAATAAATTTTTATTAGTTTTTAAGATAATTGCAAAAAATCAAACGCTCTTCTTTTTGTTTTAGTTAATTGTTAATAACTTTTGCAGTTTTTGCATGCGGAACATTATTTTTTTCAAAAATCATCTAGATGCGATTCCGAATCGAATGACACCTCGTTCATAATTTTCGGAGACTGCTGAAAATAGTTGAGCAAAAAAGCACTTGTGAACTAGACTATTACTATTAAAAAAGTAGATAAAAGAAGACGATTTAACCCAACTAACCTTCCCTATTTTAAAAGTCCCCTGGGTAAGGCCGTACAGAGCTTTATATATATATATATATATATATATATATATATATATATATATATATATATATATATATACCTATATATATATATAACATTTTGTGTAAATTGTTTATTTTTTTATAATTTTTAAGAGCATTATATGGCAATCTAATGCAGCCATTTGTACTTCAGAGGTCCTTGCTAAATGCATTTGTTGTCTGTTTTTTTGGGGTCACACCCAATTTTAATAATTGCATAATTTTGGGGTACTGATAATTTCTTTAATTTTTTAATTTTACATCTAAATGTTTGTCTATCACGTGCCCTGTTTTTGATTTTAATCTTTTTATTATTACAATGTGTTTATTATTGACTCCACCGTTTTGGCAATCTCTATTTATAACCGACTTCAAAAAAAGGGAAGGTTATCAATTCGAATATATTTTTGAAGTTATACTTCTATTCGTGCACTCGGCGGAAAAGATTTGTGTAGAGTTAAATGGGAAAAATCATTACATATGTAATGGTGTGAGTAAGAGAGAGACAGAAACACTTATAAGGTATATTGGTCGGTAAAAACAAAGATAAAATATTTACCACATGTTATTAGTCATAACTATAATTCTTTTAAATACTGTTTTAACATTCAGTACATTAAAAAGGGATAAATATACAAAAAACCGTCTAAACTAATATATGAATATCATAAAGACGGATTATTTGACAGATTATTTTATAATTCGGTCACGTAAGTATACATATAAAGTTTAGTATTTTATATTAATAATAATATTCAGTAATGTATTGAAGTCTAAAGTACCGGCACATGGTTGCAGTATATTCTGCTCTATGCTTTTAAGGTTGTTGGCTACATAAACAGAGTTTTTACGAATAGTCGAGAAAATAAAGCACTAAAATCTTCGAATTTTGTTACGTAAAATGGTTCGGAATGCGTTTTTTTGCATTGGATTCATTAAAGTATCAGAAAATTTGTCGCTATATTTTATAATGTAAAAATGGGAAATTGCATTTCTACATTCAAAAAGTGCATTCCGAACAGACAATAGAGAGAAAACTTACAACTGGGTAAGTATTGCTTAAAATAGGTTCAATTTATATACTCGGGGTTTTTGGGGTCACTGTACACGAATATCATGATGTCGAAAGTTTTCGCGGCACTTGGTGTCTAGGGTATTTACCTGTTCTTCTAGGGTTTTATGTAAATTCTGTACGAAATCAGTGCACACTTGATACTCGCTGGTTTTTTGAGTCGCTAAATACGATTATAATAATGGCGATGATCTTCGACACACCTGGTGCTTAAAACGGACCTCATCTCCAGAAATATTATGCAAATTCGATACAAAAAGTGTGTGCACTCGGTACCAGGAGGTTTTTGAAATCGCTAAACACAAATATCATATACTGATTTAGCTAATTATTCGCATAAAAATTTATGAATACGGGCGCGTGCATAGAAGTATAACTTCTGCCGGCAATCACACTGACTGCCACACCCGATTTGAAAAATTCTTCTTGAATTCAAAAGAGTAGAGTTTCCCATTGGACCCATAGAAATTTGGTGAAGGTCTGGTCATCAATGTCAAAGATATTCCAGTAAATACCACGAAAATCAACAGAATAAGCTCGGTAGTTAAGTTTATAAATATGTAAATAATGATGTATAACATAAAAACATAATAATTTAAAACAATAGGGGGTTCTTAATTCGACCATAGTTTTTTTATGTTAGCGAATATCTCCGGTATTTATAATCCGATTTAAAAAATCGTTTTGCATTTAAAAGAATAGAGTGTCCGTGTGATCCCTTAGAAATTTAGTTAAGGTCTGTTCATCAATGTGGAAGATATTCTAAGAAATACCACAAAAATCAACAGAATAAGCTCTGTAATTAAGTTGGTATGTTAATAATGATGTATAACATAAAAACATAATAATTATCCCGTTACTGTCTCACTCTAAAGCCAATGACCTCTGCTTACAAGGAGAAGAAATGAGCATTTAATCAATTCTCTTGCTCACTGCGTGTTGGTGATTTCAGAGAATTAAGTTCACGTTATTTCATCACGATGTTTTCCTTTACCGTACGTGCTTCGTGTTTCTAGGTGTTAGACAATTTACTTATGTCTCCAAAAAGTCACATTGGTACATGTCAGGATTGTTGGGGATTAAACTCAGTACCTCTTGTACGGTATTTAAAAGGTTTTAAAAATGACGCAAGTAGCAACTTAAGATGATGAAATAAAACCTTTTTAAAAAAATTAAACCTCCTTCAAAAAAATGCACCAAAAAGTCAGAACTAAAATCTTTATTTCTTAATAAAATCGGAAACAACTAGCCATCTGATTTCGATTTTCTTGAAGTCGGCTCCAATGGCAAATTACCCTCTATTTTAATCTTAGCTATTAAATCTAGATTTCGATTGTTAGTAACTCAAATCTTTTAAAAAGATATAAACCAAAACAAATGTCTGAGAACAAACTAATAAAAAGTTCTGAGCCTCAAAAGATGAGGCTGCAAGGCAACAATTTTTTTAGGGCAGCGATAGACGCGCTATCCTGCCAATGATAAGGGTTCCACCTTCTTTTACCGGTTCGAAAAAATTTCCGTTCACAATCTAAAAAGGGAAGAAAAAAGAGAAAGAAAAGTAAACCTAGACATGAAGGGGAAAACTACCACTAAGAAAAGTTGAGGTGGCTCACCTAAAGAGGGACCGAGCGATGCAGAAAGCATCAAGTCCTTTCAAGTCTCTGACCTTTATGGCAAATACTCAGCAAAATAAATGGGAATAAATATTGCTAAGTTAAACGCCCATTACGCTAAGGGACCAGCAGTGGTTATTTCAAGGCCGTTTTTTAGAAACCAAATGGGAATTGCACAAATTTAGGAACCATGGGACAATGACACCATATTGGGACTGAGCCAAAATGTCATAAAATGGTATAATAATGGCTTCAAGACAGATAAAGGACCATGAGCATGGGTTTTAGGACCTAGAGACAAATACTCAGAATGCCTGGATGTATACCCAAGCTTTTGTCAAGCAGAAATCCGTACCATTAAAAGATGTGTAGAATTTAATGTAGGAAGGAACTATCAAAGACAAAAGATTGTAATCATGTTAGATGGTCAAGCATCCATCAAAGGTCCGAACTCACATACAATCAGTTCAAAGATGGTCTCGAAATATCGAGGTAAACTGAATAAACTGGAACAAATTAACACTGTTACCTTTTTATATGTTTCAGGGCAAATAGGAAGATAGTATGAAGATATTCGTATTATAACGAGAATATTAACCAAGCACTGCCGATTAAGGGAACACATGAAGAAACTAGAATTGGTAGATGAAGTAAAGTGCAGATTCTGTGAGGTAAAGGATGAAACCTCAATACACATACTCTTAGAATGCATTGCATTACGTAATTATAGGGTCAGATACCCAGGATCATACGAAATAGAAGAGAAAGACCTACCTAACTTGACGCCCAACGATATCCTAAACTTCCTAAGACTAGAAGAACTGCTAAAAGCTTACGAAAAAATTTGAATTATACCAAGAAAATGGGAGCATAACAGATCTTATACGTCGCAGGTGTATCTGTTTTCCCTTATTTTGCTCATACATACATATACACAAGCATCTATATAATAGACCCATATATTTGTTTTCCAGAGGATTTGTTTTCGTTGAAATTACGTTGCAAGTCCCATATCCTGTTTTTGTCACTATTTCTGTATTTTAAATTTATTTTGGACTTTTAATTCCGCAAAAGGTATTATTTAAAGTCCAAAAAGTAATATTTTATTGCCAACAACACTATCAATAGCGCAGAGTTTCTATTTTGTTTTTCATATCAATCCATCAGCGTAATTAAAAAAATAGCACAAATGGATCGAAAATTAAGTTCTAACTGGGAAAACATTAAAACCAAATACGTATCATATTGAAATATTTGGAAATTTGAAAATATTGTGTTCGCATTATTAATGAAACTATAAAATATACATTAAGAAAACAAAATTTTAATTGTACAATCACAAACAGTAAGTCAACACTTTTATAACTATGGTTAAAAAATGGTCCTTTCCCAGAAAATTTTGTTAACAACATGGCATTTTTTTAAGAAAATCAGATAATAACGATTAAAAATTCTTTTAAGAAGAAAAAATAAAATCATGATTATCGTTATACATCTAACGTAAAAAGTTTTTAGCCTAATGAAGAAAAACAATCTGGTTTGTTTTTGCTTTATTTTTGAAAATAATCCCTATAAATACATTTTTTATAACTATTATCTAACGCAGTGCGATTCGTTAGGTGCTTTAAATTTTAAAATACCAATTAACAGCATCGATGACTTCTTAAATAGCTCTTAATTTTTTTCCGTCCAAACCATTTTTTGAGGTTATGAAACAGATGTTTATTACTAGGAGCTTATTCTGGTAAATACGGTGAATAGAGAAATAGTTTAAACTTTAATTTGTTGATTTAAGCCAACCCAATAATCAACAAATAGGTAAGCATATGGATTGTCGTAGTAAAAAATTTTTTTCCTTTATTTAGTGTGGTCGTAATAAAGTTGAGTAGTCTAGATCATGGATGGTCTTACCCTTTTCCAGATAATCAATGCACATAAATTCTTTCGCACCCCAAATACAGACGCCATAACCATATTCGCCGATATAAATTGTTGCGATAGTTGTTCAGTGTAGTGATTAACTCAAAAATCGACGCAAAAATTCACGGGGTTTGTTTTGCTTGTATAGTGCCAAACTCTGAGTTGAAACCATCTATCAGCATTTGATCAAGTGTTAAAAATCACAGCACCCACCTAGAATAGAGCTTCTGCATCTTAATATGTTTATATAAAATACTGCGTACACGTCCAGTTGACATCCTAGTAGTCTCTGCCATCTAACTTACTTTTAATGTGCGATACTTCATCACCATTTTATGAGTTTTTGTTTCAATTATATTGCGTGACCTTAAAAAATCGTGATATACCAGAACTGTTCGTGTGACCACTATTTAACTGTGGCATATGATGGAAAAAAGTTTTTCAGTGTGGATTTAATCTTTTCTTTGATTTAAAATGGTGTAAGGCAATAAAATAAAATTATTTGATAATTGCTGGTTTCTTCAATTTTTTCGTTTTGACGTTTTTAAGTCTGCTCTTGACTATTATTTATGTCTATTACTCATTTATATACAGGCAAGTAAGACATTGTGCTATAGATACAAGCTAAAAAATAAGATCTACTAGCGCCATCTATAAGTAAACTTTTCAGTCTACCCTCGTATAATAAACGACTCGGTAACTAGTATAATATAAGAATAGACAAAAAATACTCTTAGAGCAAAACGCTATAGACAGGAATGGTAGGATTACAGGTTTTTTGTGGAGTTTTGTGAGACTAGTCGCAACTCTATCGATTTTTCGGTAGATCTACCGATACAGATAGTAATCTACTAATTTAACGTTATAAATTACTTTAAAATCATTAACTTGCTTCCTTGTTACATAATTTAAACTTATCTTTTTTTATTAAATAAACAATATTTTTACTTTGCCGCTATTTTTTATGTCTACCAATTTCTACTCATTGTTTGTAGGTATCAATCTACCGATTACAAAATTTTTAGGTTAGTAACGGTGCTGTTAAGCGACAACAATGCAGACCAAAATGCGGACCGAGAACTTCGGCGGCATGGAACAATTTTTAGCGATATTGATCCTACTATTTTTGTCCATACCTATGCGATCCTCTAGGTATAAAACTAAAGCAACAATATTAATAACATAACCTTACACACGTCAGAAATATTCTAAAGCACTTAAAAATTATTGTAAGGCTAAAAATATATAACTTTAATCTAAATGGCATTCCTACCTTGTTTTTCCAAATCTTAATAGATACAGTTTACCTAACCAATATTAAAAATAAATATACCATATGTTCGGTTCTTATTTTAAGCCCATTTAAAATAAATCAGAACATTCTGTTCATCCAAATTATAAAATTATTAGGGAGTGGTTTGCCCATTACATGACCAATTTATAAATTGGCTCTCATACCTAGGCTGATATAATACTAAAACTTTTTATTGACATATGGCAAACGGATTCATATATAGCATAATCAAAACAAATTTTAAATAATATTTCATCACTATCACATTCTAATTTTCTAATCATTGGATTCTAAACCTGTTTTATTGAAGTTTATAATAGATATTTTGTGATTTTTACTCTTTTCAGAGATTTTTGCTAAATTATAAATATTAGCAATAAATACCTAACTCTTACCAAACCAAAATCACAAAACAACATTTTAAAACTTCAAAACCAAACTTTTTAATTATTTTCGTCTTTTGTGCCAAAATTAACCCTAAAAACATCTTACCGACCTTAAAAAAAATCCATACTCCAATAAAAATTGAAATCTATAGCATTCTTTTTCTTTAACAATGCGAGGTTTGTTAAAAAAATCATTAAAAGTTTCCAAACACTCTTTTATCCAAGAAAACTTGAATACTGACCAAGAAATTCTTTTAACAAGTATTTTATGGAGAACAGAAACGCATTAGCTCAGGACTCCAGGTCCTGAACGAAGGACTTTGTGTTTGTATTTACAAATTACACATTCTATACATGATACAATTGTATCATGCATTCTATAGTTTGTTCTCAATCGACACCGAGTAAGAAATCTTTCGGTTATAATTCTTTTATTATTGAGCATTGTGATTATTTTATTATAAAATAAGATGTATTTAGTTGTGGTCATATAAAAAATGTTTAAAAGGTTTGCATTGTCGGTTAAAAAGAAGGTAATAATATATAAGTAATGTTTATAATTTCTTAAGATTTGAACACCCTTCGATTTCTGTTATTGAATCTGTTACCTGAGAAGTAATATAACAGGTGTAAACAAATTAAGGCTATATAAAATTATAGTATATTAAAAAATTAAGTAGTTAAGCCTCCAAAAGACAATGCAGAAGGTTAAAAAAAGTTGAATTTTCCGAAAAAATTAAAAGCGGTATACGAAAAAAAGTTCACGGATTTATCTTTACAAAAGAAATACCAACACTTGCTGCAGTTTTGTATGCAATTTCTGAAGATCCATATTTATCTAAAATGGGACAGTAAAAACTATGGGAAAATCTAAGAGAATTGAAGTTAAAGTGGGCAAAACGTTTTGCAAAAAATTATAAGTGTAAAACATGGTAGTATAACAAAATATTTGTAAATTTGCTTATCCTTGTATTTTCACTAATTTATTGCAGAAACATTTGTTTTTTTTTATTTTATCAATTAATTTTAAACATAAAATTTGTAATTTAAAAAACTCTTCAACACACTATACATTTAAAATCTTTATAATTTAAATTTACAACCAATATGTTGTCAAAGTTTTTACATTGTAGCCAACAAATAATTTTGAGCATAAAACACATAAAATGGGTGCGATAAACAATTTTTCTTACAGATTTTAAAGGTTTAAAATTTTTAGAATTTTTTTGTACGTCGAACTTTTAAAAGTGATTAAAATAATAATTGACTGTTTTGTTACTACGGTTTAGCTATGGTTATATTTCCTTAATATTTTAGTTGAGAAAAGTAAATTACCTTAAAATTTTTATTCTAATCAAAATGTAACAAAACACAAAGATAAAAAAGGAAAATTCAAAATAAAAATAAGTTTTTAATGTTTATAAATAAAGCTTTTACCAACTTTTAGTTGATAGTGTTAGTAAGTTTAGAAGTCTTTTGTTATACTGGAAAATTAAATTGCTAAAAATAACAGTTTTCTAATTTTTCTTGGTCCAGCTCTGTACCAAATAAGTTTTTATTGAATTTTATTTTTATCTCAACTTTTCTGAAGTTATAAAACTCACCAAGCAATGGTCTTGAAATCAAAACTTTTATTATCTAATGTTTTGTGCAGCTGGTGCTGGAGACAAATAATATAAAAAAAAACGAAATGTTACTAAATATAAAAAAAAATAATAATAATATAATTATTATAATATGTATTAGTATTGTTTTTCAACTTTTTTTAGAGTTATTTTATAATCCATAAATGTAAACTAAGATTTAGGAAGAAAGTTGTTATTATTAACAAAATTACACATAATCAAGTTCTCTCTATACCAATAGTAATCCTTATCCTAAAAAGTGGTATCGTTTATTTGTTTCTTTAAAGTTAATTGCGAGACCTTACGTCATCTGTAAGATCTCACGAACTAATGGGTTGCTCGGTGACACTTACAAAAGGTATGGCACAGCAGTTTTTAATAAAACACAATATCGTACTACTTTTCGAATTCTAAAAACAGCACTATACAAAACCGGTTTGACAACAAATAGTCAAATGGCGATTGATCCCAACTGGGCGCCACTTATGTTTTTTATCCCCAGGATGGGGAAATATAAGAAACCCAGGTAGAATAAGAAAGATATATAAACTAGATTAGATAACCCGGTGGATATTCTTGCTAGAATTAAAATTACATACTTTTATTTAGAAAACAAGAAAGATAATTATATTTACACTTTTCCTTACTTAGTCTTATGATTAGAATTCGAACTTGAAAGATAAGATAATTTTTAATAAATCAAAATTTAGTAACTTTACTAAAACTTGTTCGATTATCTAAAAGTATTAATTATAGTAACATGCTCTAGCTAGGAAAAGAAAACATCTATTTAAACAATAAACAACATTTATTATTTGGTTAAATAATAAATTAGACAAATAAATAAAGAGATAAAAAAGATCATGCAGACAGATACCTATGTTAATACAATAAAAACATATTACACCATTACCTTGGTAATCATTAGAAAATCAATCTTGTTTTTACACTTAAAATAACCGCTATGTATATTATTTTGTTATTTTGTGTATCCTGTGAAGCGAAAAGTAAAACAATTGAAATATAGACAAAATTAATAAAATTTACCTTTTGCTTTTTGTATTAACTCGAGTTAAAAGAGTACTTATATATGAAGGTATAGATCTTAAATAAATAGGTACGAGATACAGATAAACTTTCAGGTAGAAAAAACGATAATAGGCACTAGAAACACTTAATTGCTTTGTGATTTTAAGATGAAATAAAAAAAAAACACGGGAAAATTAGAACTAAAAGTGACTCGAGATGCTACTACTTAGCCAACTCCCTCTCGAATGAATTCCGTAAGAACAAAAAGCGCGTAAGATACCCCCGCGAAGCTCACCTGATTCTTAACGCAATTACTGATTGGTCAGAAAAATAATCTATAACTTCGCTTTGAAAAGTTCGTTAGATTTAAAAGTACCCGCTGCGTTTTTTATCTCGTAGACCAGGACTTTCGTTATTTCTCGAGCAAGGCCAGACTTTACGGAGACAGGGTCGGCTTTTGATTTAAAAAGGAATTATAAAAAAGTTATTAACAGGTTTTTTAAAAACGCTAAAACATAGTACAAGAATTCAATAAAAACAAAGGAAATATATATAATAACCTTATTAGGTTAAAATGAAAAACAGCAATAAGTCAAGTTGAACTTTACAGAACATAAAAAAACAACTTTAGGTTACCGAAATGTAATAAAAAAATAATGACAATAGGACAAAATCGAATTTTTAACCTTAATGAATAATTTAAATACTTATATTTAAAATATGATAAGAAACCGGACTTGTTTTGAACGACAGCCAAAGGGTTGAACTTCATTATGCACTATCTACTAATCAAAGATACCGCTAATTCATTGATAATCCGAAGCGCAACTAGAAGTCAGCGAGGCGGCCCGTGGTGGGGGGGATGGCACCGACGTGCACTTGATTGAAAAAGCGACTTCAAATTCGCCGCGCTGGAAAATTTGACGTTTTCTCTGTAACTTTTTATCGGATTTCAACATTTATTTTTATATTGTAGATTATCAAAAAATATTAACAATTGACATATACCAGTGCCGATAATTTGAAATTTCACTTTTCTGGACGACTCTATAAAATTATGTTCAACTTCTTTTTGCCTTAGAAAAATTTATTTATAATGAATATTATTTGTAAATGATTTGTTGGTTATTGTTTCATTTTTCTTATAAAATTCCTAATAATATTTAGGCAAAGGTGAATATTTGTATCAATTAAAAGAAAATTTTTGTATTTTTCACACGAATTTTTAATGTACTTTGTATTAACAATTTTCGTTAAGTCTAATAAATAAAAATTAAGTTGAATTAAATTTTGGAAGTCGCCCAGAAAAGTATAATTTAAGATTTTCTGTCCTGGTATACCTATGTCAAATGTTAATAATTTTTGATAATCTACAATATTAAAAAAAAATGTTGAAATCCGATAAAAAGTTACGGACAAAACGTCAAATTTTCCAGCGCGGCGAATTTGAAGTCGCTTTTTTAATTTTCGAGCGCGCGTCGGCGCTATCCCCCCACCACAGACCGCTGTGCAGACTCCCAGTTGCGCTTCAGATTATCAATGAATTACCTGTATCTTTGATTACTTTGAGCATTTGTAGATAGTGTATAATGAAGCTCAACCCTTTGGCTGTCGTTCAAAACAAGTCCGTTTTCTTAATATTAATAATAATGGGCTATGTGAATTTTTGAAAAAAAAAAACATTATCTCGACTCCTAGTGGAGCTAATGAGTTTATTTTTTTTCTCAAATTGTCGAGAAAAAGAGCAGCAATTCAGAGGTAAGTGTTGCAAATAACTGCAAAAATCCCGGAAAAGTTATTTAATTTTATACGTCTTGTACAAATTATGCAATAATAAATAGTATTTATTTATAGGAAACAAACAAAAATTACGACTTCTCGTAGTATACTTTGACAGAGCAATTTTTAAGGAAGCCAACGAGATGTCGCATATCATTGTAGCACGTTTCTGAAACTTTTTATTGCGTTTGACAACAAAGCCCTTTTCGCGTATATTAACGTATAAATCTGAATAATTAACTAAATAACAAAAATTTCAAATCAGAAAAAATCATGCAGATTTATACCATCGGAATGCATCATTTGAGATAGGTTTCAGTGTCAGTAATTATTGTTTATTGCAGTACAAAAAAAATATTAAATAAATCATTGATTTTTAACGGTTTGTTATTAATAACTAAGTACCCACTTATTCGATTTTGATGCGCGACGCCTCATTCGACGTGGAATTTCAGCAGTTAAAAATGACTTTAATATCATTTTGCTGCGGCAATATGCAAACGAGTTAGAGCGAAAAAACTTATTTTACCACATATTTGCACACTCAGTACTGGTTCACAAACAGATTTAAGGATTTTCAGGAATCTAGGATTTATGTTACGAAATGCATAAGGCAGTGGCCAGATTGCCTGGCCTAAAAACTATATAATATTTTAAGTACGGCTTACTGTAATTGTACTGTTTTTGACATATTTATAGTCATTTATAGTGTGGTTAAAGGAATTTTTATCTCATATTGACGGAAATATAAAGGTATTTTAGATATTAATAGCATTAATAAGAAAGTCTGTGCGAAAGTGTTAAAAGTCTTTGAAATTAGGTACTGTATAGGTATAGTAAGTAGTTCTATAGCAAAATTCTCAATAAATTCCCACATGTTCCAAGTCCTGTCATTCCCATATCAGGTAGAACCCAAGTGTTTGTATAATATCCCCAATTTCTTTTTCACACTATTCAATTTTATATTTAAGCGTTATCACTGCCAAAATCAAAGTTTTATTGAAAAGTACAAGCTTATTGTATGATCAAAAGGTAATTTTAGATAGTTATCTATCTCACACTACCTACATAAAATCCTCGATGTTATCTTCTTTTTAAAAATTAAGGTGTCCATAACAAATTCTGCACGTGTGGAATAACACCGGTACAGTTAAAAAACAGGAAATAATTTGGAACTATAAAAAAAAACAGGCGTGATACGTGTTCGAAAACTGTATATGAGCATACTTGTTTTAAATTAATAAATCAGTTAAACAGTGATGTTTTTCTCATTCAATCCAATTGATATAGTAAAAGTTTAAGGCATTTTAGCCTAAAACTAAGATTGCAAGTTTTAGGACTTTAGTTCAACAGTTTCTAAACTGTGAGACGTGAGCTTTCATATTTTCGGGTTTTACACTTATATCCTCGTAAATCAGTCGAAGTACAAGGTTCTTCTTTGTTTAGTTTTTGTTTGTTATCAATAAAAAAATTATCTTTTTCTACAAACGTCACTAAAAGTGAAATTTTTAACGCGTGCTGTCAGTGTCCAAAATGTCTTTTTACGACACTGGCGTTAAATGTCATTTACTTTTAGCACCAGTGCTAAAAGTGATTTACTTTTAGCACTGCTAAGAAAATAAAATCAGAAGAAGTTGTATTCAATTAAAAGTGCAATTAGCAAAACTACAATTAGTGAAAGAAAATCCATGACCAATCTTTCTGGTAGCTGTAACGGTATTTATTTTAGTAAAACTTGTACCAGAGCAGGAAACAGTGTTATCCGCCGAAGCGTTGGACAAAATTTGATCCGCAACGTTCTTTTTCTTTTGTAGCGAGTCGTCTATGTAACCCTCCGCTACTGAACTGGACTTCCATCCACCGTGTCTCTTGATTGTAGTAAGATTAGCACCAGAGTCCGCTAACAAACTAGCTGAGGAACGTTTTTGGACTATTACTAGCGTTCGTAGAAAAAATATTGTATGATAGACGTGTTAAAAGGGATTTTATTTTGTTCGAAAGAATGAGGCACTCCGCCTACGGCGTCGTGCCTCAAACTTCCCTTCTCACGAAATAAAATCTCACTTTTAGCACTTATATCATAAATAACGATTATTTACAGTGCATAAAATATTAAGCGTTAAAACACTAAACTTAAAAATTTATTGTTTACCTTTAACCATCTTTGATACAATAACTGTTTTAAAACAATAACTTACATCTTTAAAAGCGCTTCTCTATTTAGTTCCGTGCATCTTGCATCGAGACAATTCAATGACGTTCAACATCTTTCGAGAATCATCACTGTCCAACGGGCCGATATGAATAATATGAATGTACCAGATGGATATACAGTATATATATCCTAGTCTAATTTTAATTTCCTGGGTGGACTAATTAATTTTCGCAATAAAAAGCGGGGGGCAAAATGATTTCAAATAATATAATTAAGCGTTAATTATGGGAGTTTGAGAAGCGCTGGTTTAGTAAATGTTAATAAAAATAAATCTTTTAAATTTACATTTTTTTTAGTAGTTAGAATCTTCAGTTTTATCAGAATTAAAAAACAGTTCTGGATAAATAAAAACGTGAATATTAAATCTATTCCTACCTTATCATAACTTTCACTGGATTTTCAATTCAAATTATCGTCGATCGTTGAGCAAGAAGATTAGATTTCGGAGACGGAAAACCGCCTTATTGTAACAGTAATAGAATAATTAATTTTCCTCTTTTATAAACGTTAACATAACGATTTGTCTCTGTTAGACAAATTGGAATTATTATTATTTAACAAGCTTCTAATTGATTTTTGATTGTCAACCGTTTGAGGAAAGGGTTTGCAGGAACAAGCGAATAAGCAACGTAAGTTCGTTCAATTTTCTAAAGATAAACGCTACGCTTTTCTGGGATTAATTTTAAATATAGATATTGTAAAGTAGAGTAAATCTATGGAAGTGGCTGTGAATACGTCGGCATAACAATATTTTTGTTACGTTATTACAGTATCAAAAATCTGTTTTATATTTATATATAAAAAAGAAAAATATACCAAAATTACAATTAAATACAATAAATGCAAAATACAAATATATATATATATATATATATATATATATATATATATATATATATATATATATAAACAAAGTGCCAAGAAAACGCGTATTAATATAAAAATAAAGAAGGATAACGGGAATCAACGCAACAAGGATCATGGTTACAAGTTTTTGTGTTTCTTGACACATGTTTCCCCAACATCCTTTGCTCCCAAGTACCCAACACTTTTGCTAGCCAAGTGCAATACTCTTCTTGGTTATGCCGCACTGATGACGGCTAATGAGCCAGAAACATGCATGTCTGCGGTTACCATTCCTACTTGTAACCATGATCCTTGTTGCGTTGATTCCCGTTATCCTTCTTTATTTTTATATATATATATATATATATATATATATATATATATATATAGATGACTCGATCACTGGACAGTTCACTCTTATATATAAATATATTTATATATACAACAAAAGGGGTAAATTAACGGGCATGTACGCAAACGGATCATAGGATTACGAGTAAGAATGGTAACCGCAGAGATGCATGTTTCTGGCTCATTAGCCGTCATCAGTGCGGCATAACCAAGAAGAGTATTGCACTTTGCTAGCAAAAGTGTTAGGTACTTGGGAGCAAAGGATGTTGGGGAAACATGTGTCAAGAAATACAAAAACAACGAACGCTCACACAGGAGTCCTATCGCCATATTGTGCTTTCGGCCAGCTGTGCCAATGGGTTTTCGGCTAGCAACCAGCGTCGCCACGTTGTCGAAACAGACTCATTGTGTTTGAGTCGTTCCAAGCCCAGGATGTGAAACACAAAGGGTGCCAAGTATGCGTATTTATGATAAACAAAAGGGGTAAATTAACGGGCATGTACGCAAAAGGATCATAGGATTACTAGTAAGAATGGTAACCGTAGACATGCATGTTTCTGGCTCATTAGCCGTCTTCAGTGCGGCATAACCAAGAAGAGTATTGCACTTGGCTAGCAAAAGTGTTAGGTACTTGGGAGCAAAGGACGTTGGGGAAACATGTGTCAAGAAATACAAAAACAACGAACGCTCACACAGGAGTCCTATCGCCATTTTGTGCTTTCGGCCAGCTGTGCCAATGGGTTTTCGGCTAGCAACCAGCGTCGCCACGTTGGCGAAACAGACTCATTGTGTTTGAGTCGTTCCAAGCCCAGGATGTGAAACACAAAGGGTGCCAAGTATGCGTATTTATGATAAACAAAAGGGGTAAATTAACGGGCATGTACGCTCATTAGCCATATATGTTACAAAATACTTTATACTACAGAATGAAACTTTTTTAAGACATTAAAAAAAATTTCTGAGGCTAAGATTTTTTTTAATATTAAAAATTAAATAATTTTTTATACATTAAATATTACGAATCTGGAGCATTTTACAAAAGTCTTAAAAATGGTAAAATTATTTACATTTATAAATATATAAGAAATCAAGGACGGTATCAAAAAATGGTTAAAAACTTTTGTGTAGGTATTAACTTCTTTTTTCACACGATAAGAATTTTTCAACGAATAATGGTTTATGGAAAATTAAATAAATAAAATAAGAAACCTAGAAATTCAATTGGAGAATTTAAACTCTAATATATTTTCTGACTAAACCGGCTTATTTGTTCAACATCTAAATTAGATTTTATATCGAACAAAAGTTAGTTGTGTTCAGTATTGTAACTAATTTAAAACTTTACCGTTCTTCTGGTCGATAGTCACTACCTCTTTCGTTTATCTGTTAATTCCTTGACGCTGAGCTTTAATTGGAAACCATTCTCGTTTTGATGAAATATTTAGGAAATGTTATGTTTCTCGAAATGATTAGGATTAGGGCTTGTTCAGCTTTTAATACGCGAACACGGTTACATAAACTTGAATTTCGGCTTACAATGGATGTGGAAATTTAATGTCTTTATTGTAGTAATATGTATAAGTTTCTTTTAAAATAGGTATTACTACCAGTATTAGTATAGGTACTGATTTATGTCAAATTTTATTCGAATATAGCTACTATTAACTCCTTCTTATAAAGAAAAGCAGTAGTGTCGCGTAGTGGCATATCTTGGGGGTGAACATTTAAAAAAGGTAAAAAAATGGTGTCACAGATAAAGCGGCAAAGCTTTTTTGAGTAGCACTACAACATGAGGTTTTCTGAATATAAAAAAGCTTATTGAGGAGTTAAAAACTAAAAAAAAATACCTGTTGAATAGGTACATCGCACTAATTGCTTTTATTGTTTGTAGTATTATTCTTATAGTGTCTAAATTTTACAAGCAAGTTTTATATTGAAAGTGAAGTTATCTATTCTTCTATTAATAAATTATTCAACAAGAAATTCATTAAAACTTGAAATTTCTTGAATCATTTGTTTCTCAATAGTGGACATTGCTAGAGCAGTTAGTTTATCCTGACAAATTATACTTCTTAGAAAAGTTTTGATCTGGTTTAATGTAGTAGGGAAGCAACGTTCTGTTTTGGCGGTTGTTATGGGCGTCGTAACAATTGCTTGGAGCACTAGAAATATGTCTTTGTAAATTATTTTCAATTAAAATTTTAAATGAATAGACTGCTCTGAATACCTCCTTTTTTAAAATCTGATCGTTTGTATATTATTGTCAATTCTAATTTTATTTAAAAATGGAAAAGTGTGAATTTCTAAGTCCGTTTTTTCATAAATATTTATTTTAAGAGATCGTTTATAATCACGGCTTTTTCCTTTACTTACTTATTTTCGTAATTTTCAAACTCGGTTTTGGGCGTCCAAACTTTTTATTTTAATATTTTGTTCAATTGTTAGCATATTAAATAAAATTGTCTTTAAATATTTTAAAATTTTTTTCGAGATCGCCGCAACTTCCATCATTCTCACAATTATTGCGTACCTAATCGTAATGTACGCGTAAATAAAATCGCACGATAAACGACTGTACTTCTACTCAGACGAAAAATCACTATACCACTGTGCTCCAATAAACGGTGAGAGGGAACCTATCATTTGAACGAATCATTGAGCAATGCACGCAGAATACCTACACTTTATTTATAGCCAAGGAAGTAGCTAGAGAATGCGACTTTAAATAAATGTTGGTACATAAAAAGAGTAATATATAATTTCGTTTTTTTTTTAAACAGAGATTTTTAAAGTTCGGTATTCACTTGCTCATGTAGTTAATTATGTTGATCTATACAATATTTATCGTGTTCAACAATATTATTCTTGATAGGAGGGTTTTTTAAACAATATTTTACATACTACTCAAAATATGTACCTACGTTTAAAATCTGTTTTAGTTTGTTTCAAAATATTTTCCTAATACAAGTGACTATATTTTCTGTATCTTCAGCTGAGCCAAAGGAGATAACTCTGAAGCGTACGGGAAGGGGTTCCAAAGCCATTACCAGCCTAAAGTGAGCCACCCATACAAATAAGCAAACTCGATGCAATCTCGCGGTTCGTAGACTTTATCCCCAGCCCTTACACTCTCTGGATCTGGATCTGGAAATTTGCGGAGGGGCGAGCAAGTGCTTAGCCAGCACTGAGGCCACATATGACCCATTGTGCATCCTCCCGTATTGTAGGGATATCCTCACCTCAGGCTGTCACCAGGCCTAGTGATTTAAAATAGGTGATGAGGCTCCCGAGGGGGATCTCCCTAACATCGGCCGGTGTAAGCCAATACTCGCCCAACACGGATCTTCTGATTTCAGAAAAAGCAGAGCAGTCATACATAATGTGTTCTACTGTTTCCTCTTCTTGTTTGCAGCCTCTGCATAGCGGCGATTCTGTTAATTTCATCCTAAAGAGATGTTGTCGCAATTGGTAGTGACATGTCAAGATTCCCACAGCAGTTCGGAGATTTTGTCTTGTCAAGGCCCTTACACTCTCGATAAGTGTCGTACGTTACACTTCGGACAAACCCTGCGGCTTGTGTAGAAAAAAGAATTTCTACGTGTGTCTAATTTTAGGTGATCTACGTTATTAGTTATTAGAAAGATAGGAAGGTTTTACGAAAGAGACACTAATTAATTGTTTTCTCAAAATTATCATTGTATTATTTACCTACTCTTGGTACCTACTGTGTTCCTTTAGTGTGGTGAATAAATATAAAACAAAAACAATAAAAAGTATGGCATCTTTTGACCAGTTTAAAGCGACATCTAAAAGTAAGTTTTTTCAATAAAAAATAAGATCGATGTATCGCAGTCTTCAGTAAACAACAACTATTAGACTATGCTTTTAAATTAGACATTGTGTCTTATGGTTTTTACTGGTCTTTCAATATTCTGAAATAAACCGCATCCCTTACTCTTTTAAAGATGGTACTGCTGTTACTAATTGGTATAAAGGCTATATTGAAAGACACAATAACTTGACGTTAAAAAATTTAGAACTCAGGTTGCTAGACCAAGAGCTTTTAACAAACCTCAAATCTATGGTTGTTTTTTCTACTAGAGAAAAACAAATAGAAAGGAACGCTTATTATAAGATTTGAGCTCTTATTTATGATCTAGAATAATATATCAATTCTTTAAATATGCATGTATAGAAAAATGCTACTTGTCTTTATAATGCTAACGAAACAGAATTATAAACTTCGACCAACGCCAAATTGGTCTGATTGCAAGCAACGAAAGAACTACCTACAACAATCACTGTGACTTGTTGTTGCAATGCTGCTGGATCGTTTATTCCATCATTTATGATTTTTACACGTAAGGAAATAAATTTGCGGTTGGGATAGAACCAGGTAGGTACCCCAGAATCCAGAAACCTATAAAGACAATGGTTGGATCAATAGACCAGCATTTTTAAAATTAAAATAGCGATTTTTCTAATTGTGCAATATAGATTTATTATTACTTCTATTCTGATTTATTTATAGGTATATTACTTTTTATTTGTAAATTAGATATTAAAAATAGACGCATGTTCACTTCATCCATTACGTGCCCATTTTGCCCTACTGCTTACCTCCGAGCAAAGTGAACAAACAGAAGGGTTTTTCTATTACTTGAACTTATGGTGGTCATTTTGGGTCCGTTTGTCCCATTTCTGTTACCTTACATTTGTAATCAGAAGTAGAAAAAAATAATAGAAGCTTTATTTTACTATCTATTTGTTTAAGTTTTTTTCACAGTCGTAAAAAACAAAAATACGCGAGAAAACTATGGTGTTAATATTAAACTATAAACGCTTATTACAAAAATCGGCCTCTTTTTTGTGATACAGAAAAATGTATCAATCATTTTATATATACATGTATAGAAAAATCTACACACTGGTTAAAAAAAGTAAAGTATACAAAAACATAAATCTGTGATGATTGTTGTTTTGTTTTGAAATCTATATCTGTATATCTATATTCTTCTATACACATATAATAAAACTGTGGGAATATGTATATGGATATGTTTGTGCGCGCATCACATGAAAACTACTGATCCTATTCGAATGCGGTTTTCAAAGACGTATTTGTCTTCTTTTAACTTAACATCTGGTGTATAAAACTTTTTCCCCCACCCCCTTAACGGGGTGTGGAAAGAAATTTTTATACAAAAATCAACACGCAACGCGAACGACGTCGCGGGTACATCGAAATAGAACCCAAAAACGTGGTTAGTTTTTTTTGTCTGTTTGTCTGTATGTTTGTGCGCGCATCAGATGAAAACTAATGATCCGATTCGAATGCGGTTTTCACAGATGTATTTTTCTTCATTCAACTTAACATTTGGTGTATAAACATTTCTTTTTCATTCCTTAAATGGGGTGGGGTCAGAAATTTTTATACAACAATCGCCAAGCGAACGACGTTGCGAGTACAACTAGTTATAAATATAAACAAACGATTCATTACCAAAAAAATATTTTTAAGCATGTTATTATTTCTGATCATATCTATTTTGTCCTTGACAGTTTCCGAACGATTTTTTTTTGCTTAATTCTTAAATGTAAAGATAAAGCTGCCAAAATTATATTTTGTGGTATTCGAAGATCTTGATGTCTTACTAATTGGCACACGGTCAAACTTATCGTGTGTCATACGAACAATTTTCATGCTAGATTTTTCAAGTTTTATAGAAAAAGTATTTATTTTTAAGATCACCTCACCAACGCAAAAAATGCTCCGTAAACAAATAAACACTGCACAGAAACTATACAACCTGTAAAAGTCGGTAAAGTGTGTATTAACATTTATGCCTCTCCGAAATTCTGTCTGGAAGATGATGAAACAGCAGAGCATATAATTTGTGCCTGCCCCGCCGCGGCTCGAATCAGGTATCTGATGTTTGGCAGGGATGCTCTCTCGCCCTCGGACCTGAAAAATCATTCACCAAATAAGCTAATCGGCTTTGTTAAGAAGCTGAATTTGTTTGGTGAAATCTGAATAGGTGTGAGCCACAATAGACTCTTGCGAGTCGCAGTGGAGGGCCTTATAGACCCACTCACCATAAACCTAACCTAACCTAACCTCCGAAATTCATCAAGCAAAAGTTTAACCTGCAAATTCCATCTATATCTGATTGCGTCCTAAACTGTTTGATCACGGATGATCCTAGCGGTTAGACAGCATTCAAGACAGGGAAGACTCGTAGCATTTGAAATAAAGCTTTAGACGAGAATGTAAAATCTCATAAGCGGACAGGTGGCCAAAAAACCTAGGGACATGGTTCTCAAAAACTATTACTCAATTATTTAAAGAAGTAAACAAATTATATATATATATATATATATATATATATATATATATATATATATATATATATATATATATATATATATATATAAACAAAAGGGACAAATTATTGGGCATGTACGCAAAAAGGATATAGAGTCACGAGTAGGAATGGTAACCGCAGACATGCATGTTTCTGGCTCGTTAGCCGTCATCAGTGCGGCATAACCAAGTAAGGTATTGCACTTGGCTAGCAAAAGTGTTGGGTACTTGGGAGCAAAGGATGATAGGGAAACATGTGTCAAAAAACACAAAACAACGAAAGCTCACACAGGAGTCCTATCGCCATTTGTGCCTTCGTTGTTTTGTGGTTTTTGACACATGTGTCCCTATCATCCTTTGCTCCCAAGTACTCAACACTTTTGCTAGCCAAGTGCAATACCTTACTTAGTTATGCAACACCTTACGAGTCTGCGGTTACCATTCATACTCGTGACTCTATATCCTTTTTGCATACATGCCCAATAATTTGTCCCTTGTCTTAAGTACGCATACTTTGCACCTTTATATATATATATATATATATATATATATATATATATATATATATATATATATATATTATATATATAGTATAAACGCCAATTTTAGGAACCAATAAGCAATTGAAGCAAACGAACTAACACTTAAGTAATAAGGATATGATATGAATGTAAAATGTAAAATAACATCAGTCAAATTTCTGCAACTAATAACTGTTAATCTTTAAAAAAGATATTTTTAAATCACAATTATTGTATGGTATGAATGTTGCTACTGGAAAATAACATTTAGAATTTATTGTGATGTGAAATAAAAAAATTTATAACCCATATTTTAAAAAACCGTTAACTTGTTTTATTTAAAATTTTAATCTGTTAATAATCAATTAGATATTTTGGCACGGTTTAGTCACATTTCAATACAATAACTATATATTAGGAACTCAAACTATCAGTTCCATGTCTTAAATAGTTTTTCTATTTAAATTAACGGTAAAAAACTGAACTAAATGTAGTTTGGCAGTAATAGAAACAATCAAAAAATGCTTTGTTTTAGCAGTATTAAAGTCCTAGAGGCTAGAGGTATTATGAATAGAGTGAGGAAGCCAGTATTTGCGCTGCTGCGCTTCTTGGAAAAAGAAATAAGATCATGGGACCCTCTCAAATGTGTGTACCTACAACAAATATTTTTTATGGCTATTCAGGCTAATTTCTTTTCATTATCGTGCTGTTTATATTATAAGTTCTAGATTTAAAAAGTAAAAACGTTTGTGCTATATTTTGTTACATATGTCCCTTATTGCACATGCTCCAGTAGGGAGAGGCAGATAGGCACTTTTTTTTTTCTTTTTTTCTTTAACTGTCGGACGTTTCCGCCTACTGGCTACCGTGTGGCTTACATACTCAATAATAATACATCTCAGTAAAGGAAGGACAAAACATTTGATACATAAAAGACATTGTCAAAAATGGGCAAAATAGGTAAGCTACTGAGAAAACGTAATTTTAGCGCCGTCTTTGCAGTTGTGACAAAACTAGCTAATTTTTTTGCATATATAGCTCCTACTTTTATATCATAAATAAATAAAATAAGATTTCAGACCTACGTCGGTTTAGCAAAGCTAAAATTCTAAGAATTGTTAATATTATTATTAATCTCTTGTTAATACGTATGCGTACACAATAGCTTGAAAGCGTGACCATTTCTCACGTAGCGCGTAAAGGTGCATAAAAACCGTATTTTCCTAGGTTAAAGTCGAAATGGGCCTATTTTCAAGCTAGTGGGTACGCCATCCTCTTAACAAGAGATTTCGCTAATAATTCTCAAAATTTTAGCTTTTCTAAAATATCGTCGGTCCAGTGATTTTGGAATAGAGAATGATACTGTCACAGAAAAAAAAATAAGGTTGGTCATCGTTGCACCAGAGTATCCCAGAGGCCTATTATATTGCCAAAAAATTATGTTTATTTAATTTTATATTTTATACCGTTTTTAAATAACTCATTTATCTGATTTATGCTGGTAATGAAAACTACATTGGTTTTTCTAATTCTTCCACAGTAACTAGACTAATCTAATCAAAATTTGTGTTACCTCTTAAAATAATTTTTGTATGTCTATGAAGAATCCGTCACCCGCTTTCCACGTTTTCTATACATACCTATCTTGGTTAGACTCAGATATTTATTCCCGTGACTTTCCGGTAAAGGTAAGGGAATACTGATGACGATAGAGCACGTTTCTGAGGGGTAGATTTGCAGTAAAGTGTTTAAATTGAGCAAGATTAAGATCGTGTTCAGTCATTTTTCCAAACCGAGGTGCATTAATATTGCAGATTTAAATTTCACTGCTATATGATAAGATAAGTGTTTCGAAAAATTAAAAGCAAAATAGACAGGATAAAACAGCTTTATTTACTTTTTATTATTGATAATGAAAAAAAAGTTATCTATAAAAATGTCTGTTGTATACATGTGTACCTACGTTTTAAATGTACCTATATGTAAGATTAAAAAAAACACTCCTGTAGTTGCGCTTTTCTCGAAGGACATTGATTGTTGTATTTATATTTTTAGGCACATAGTGATTCCCGCAACAATCAGGTAATATCAGCTAATGATTTATCTTAAGTACCTTATTGTCTACCTAATGCCCTTGTCTCTTTACCTGACCACCCCATTAGTACCGGGTAGTACCGAATTCCTAACTATGGTCAGATCGTTACGATCGACCCCCAGCTGAGCTACCGGGCTCAGACCCTCTCCGTTAATCCTATGTCCGAATTCCTAACTGTAATATTGTACTAATATTATTTCATTCTGAATTTAATAAATCTAAAAAAGTCTTCAAAATTTTAAAAACGAAATGTGTTTTGAAAAATTTTATATATTTTTTTTTATACGATTAGATTTGAGTCGTAAAAGTATCGCGCGTTAAAATCTTGAAGTGAACGTTTTTAGTGAAGATAAACTGTTTGAAGTATTGTTTTTCTAATTTTGTGTGATTAATAAAATTAAAAAAAGTTCAAAATTGCAATTATATTTTTATTTTTGTATTTTTTTTCTGAATTCGTGTGATTAATAAAATTAAAGAAATTTCAAAATTGCAATTATATATTTATTTTCATTAATTTGATAAAATATGTACATACATACATGTCAAAATATATAAAAAAATAGTTAAAATATATATACATAAATACAATCCGATTAAGAAATCTAAAGTAGTCGCCAAGATCAGGTAGAAGATGTTGAGGTAGGAATTCGGACATAGGATTACCGAATTACTTACTAATCCCCAAATTTTATGACCGCGGTTAGGAATTCGTATATCCCGTTAGTACCTACGAATCCCTGTAAATGACATATGAAGGACGATGTAAGTAAAGGCTTATATTTCATTTCCATTTTAGTTCCTATTTCGATATTGATAACTATGTATCTCGGTGAAAAATGGATTAAAGATTTATTGAGAGTAGCCGCAGAAAAAATGTTGGTTTATGATTTAAAAAAAGAGCTTAAAACCAGTGGAGAACACGTTTGGGTATGCCTAGATCGCTAATAAGAATCGATGATTTATACTCTTGTTCCATTTAATCAAAATGTTTTGCTCAATAATTATGAACTAAATGATAACTTTGCAAAAAAAAATGCGATTAATAGATACAGATTAGAAGATTTATGTACTTAAGAATTTTATATCTACGTACATAAAATAATATAATGTACTAGTATACTTTAAATACCTATAAATTTTAAAATTACCTATGCAAAATATAATTCCCATAGTGATACCAAAGCAAAATTATCATTTTATCGCAAAATCCTTTATAAAAACGCAGGTAGCTCCCGAATACCTGCCAACGTAGACACACACACATACACAATGAAATTCATTCACACATCCACACCCAAGTACAAAGGAACCGTGTTGTACTAAAAAGACGACGAAAACAAAAAATACGAAGCCATTAATGCTCCATCAACAGACGGTTCAAATTCTTAATGGTACAATGCGTAATTCCAACCTTTTCAGACTTATTCCTACCTTGCCGCCTATTACAATACGATTTAAAGAAACAAACCAATGAGCGAACAGGAAAGATAGGTACCTGAAGATCGTAGTATGTTGATATTATTTGTGACTTCCGGCTGGCCTGTCAGGTTTTCGTTATAATTATCTCTTTCCGGTGAAAAAGTATTTAAAAAAATGTTAGATGCTTTATTTTGCGTTTGATAGTATGCCTTAACATTTTTGGTTAATACCATATTTTAAGGCATAGAAAAACGACGTCAATTTTTATTAAACAACCTAATTCATTTTAAATCCCGTAACATAAGAAATATTTTTTAAAAATTTAGCAATCTCCACACTCAATCGTTAGTTACGCTTTATATATATACTAGTTGTACTCGCAACGTCGTTTGCGTGGCGTGTGATTGTTGTATAAAAATTTCTTACCCCACCACATTTAAGGAATGGGAGAGAAATTTTTGTACACCAGATGTTAAGTTGAAAAAAGACAAATACATCTGTGAAAACCGCATTCGAATCGGATCAGTAGTTTTCATGTGATGCGCGCACAAACATACAGACAGACAGACAAAAAAATCTAACCACATTTTTGGGTTCTATTTCGATGTACCCGCGACGTCGTTCGCGTGGCGTGTTGATTTTTGTATAAAAATTTCTTTCCTTACCCCGTTAAAGGGATGGGGGAGAAAGTTTTATACACCAGATGGTAAGTTGAAAGAAGACAAATACGTCTTTAAAAACCGCATTCGAATAGAATCAGTAGTTTTCATGTGATGCGCGCACAAACATATACATTTCTACAGTTTTATTATATGTATAGATAGATAATGGTTAAAGAGTCTTTGAAGTCACCCCTTACCTGGAAACAGCGGGCGGTCTATATATGTACCTACTATAATAAGACACTTTTTCGACTCTAGACCCGAGATCCGGCATGTGGTTGCAATCTATTGTTTAAATTTAAAAAATACATGTTATTAATCCCTACTAATATTATAAATGTGAATGTAAGTTTGTTTGTTACGCTTTCACGCGAAAACTTATCAACCGATCATCATAAAACTTTGTACATATATTCTTGGAGGTATTAGAAGTAAAATAGGATACTTTTTATTTAAAAAAAAATATTTTTTATTTTTTACGATAAATCAAAAAATTGTTTGTCAAAAAATCTCAAACACTAGCTTCTTTAACGCCATCCAGCGGTTCAGTAAAGTAGTTCCAACCCTAAATACCGTACCGTACCGAACCAAAATACTGTTGCACTGTATTACGGACTGTCACGTCAATATCAAATCTAATTTCCAATAAAATTAACTATAGTTTCAGTTCTGTTCCACAACTAACGAAAATCCGACAGGAAGTCCCGTGAAGGGAATTCAATCCATTTGCAGTTCCGTTCCACATCTTACGAAAATCCGACAGGTTGTCCCTTGGAAGGAATTCAATCCAATTGTAGTTCCGTTTCTCATCCAACGAAAATCCGACAGGAAGTCCCTTGTAAGGAATCCAGTTGCAGTTCCGTTCCACTAGTAATCGAAACTCCGTCAGAAGTCTTCGAAAACCCAAAGATAAGAGAAACTAATTCATTTTATTAATTTTTTTACTAAATCCTAATTAAAGTAATAAACCATTTTAAAACTGATTTTTCAAATTTTATTTGTGTGTCTGTACTTGGCGCCCTTTAATCAATGTTTGGAGGGAGTTAAATAAAACTCAGAAGGAAGCCACGACCCCCAGGAGCCAGCCTAGGGTAATTTTAAGGTGACAAAGTTGCCGCCCAATGCCAATGTATTTTTTAAGGGTTAATTAAGCTACAACCTTGATTACAAATTGTTGTTATTTAGCTACATAAAACATAAACAAAAGTGCCTGAAACTTATAAATCTTAATGAACCGAAAAATTTCTTTTATATCTTTCATTTTTTTGTCAATTATAATTATCATTTTATTACTTTTTTCCATTTTACAATTTCCATAATCTGAAACCTGTCTTTGTAATAATAAAAAAATTTAAAATAAATATTCAAAAGCTTTTAATTCTAATAAAATGATAAGAATTGGTTTAAATAATGAGGGAGTTACTGGGGTTAATAGTTAATAAGAAGCTGACAAATGTTATTTATACAATTATTGTAACAAGTTTGATTATATTGTTTACAATCGTAAAACTTTTAGCACCAAGAGAGCGCATTGGTTGTAAACCGTTGCCAATACTAACCACAAACATAGGGAGGCTATATAGGCACGTTGCCATTTCCAATATTGCGGTTGACATGTCATTTAATAAAAATACCAAATTGTTTAATGGTAGAGTGGCACTTCCAAACAAGCTGGCATGGGGGCGTCGGTCTTCCATTCATATATCATCTCTTTCAGGAGGCAGCTTGTTTTAGCTTACCAGGACTGTGTTTAAAGAAATTTATTTAGATATACCAAGCAACTAGAAACTTATGTTTTTTTTTGTGTCATATTCTTAAAAGTTTATATGGTTTCAAATATTAACCTCTTTAACCTCTAAACTTGAGATAACAAATATACTAAGAATAGGGATGCTGACTAATTTACGGATCTGCTTTTATTCTATAGATAAACTCTTAATAACTGCGAAAAAAATATTTTAATAATAAAAATGGTTTTATTTTAAAGAAAAAAGTGATAAATTAGAATAGATTTAAAATTTCCCGCTAAAACGCCCAAAACTGCCATGTGACTTTAATTACGTCACGAACCGATAAACAATGTTCGCGATCTGTCAAACTCTAAGAAGCTTAAAAGTTTTCTTAAGAAATAATTATTTTGAGGCTTTAATACTAGTTAATAATAAATACAAAGTGTGTGTGTATGTAGATGTACATGTAAATAATGAAGATTTTAATATTCAAACAGCCCACAGTATTTCTTACCACAATAAAGTTATAAATATACCTGTTTTTAAAATTTTTAAAGTTAACGAACGACTAAGTTCTATTTATTTAATGTTAGTCAAAAATATGACGGATATCCGGATATGACGGATTAATTGGTATTGATTTATTAAAACAATTAAAAGCAACTGTAAATTTAAAGAAAAAACTTCTTATACAGAAATACCAATAATATACGAATTTGAAGAATTAACACAACTACAAAGTAAATTTAAAGTAAAAAATTATTCTATTAATATTCCCGCAGGACATCCCAAATTGTAAAATTACCCGTTGACATAGAAAGCGGTTGACATAGAAAGCGGAACAGGACTTGTAAATTATATTAATTTTGGCAATCAAATACAATCACCCTGTGCAGTTGTAAACGTAAATAAATTTTTTGCAACAACCACCATTACTAATTCAAGAGAAGAACCAATAAAAATTAATATTTTTTAAAATTGGAAAATTAGATATCGCAGATATAAATTTTATTGAAAAAATGGAAACCGATTCTGAATTAAACGAATACACAGATAATATTTTAAAATCTAATCTAAAAAATATACGAGTTAAACATTGTAATTACGAAGAAAAACAGGCTATAAAAAATTTATGTCAAGTTCCGCTGCACAAAAATCTTTGTTTGTAGCAAAGAAATTACCATCAAACAATCGATTCTCGGCAAGTTAGAACTGTTTCCTTTGATGAATCCAGTCTGCATAATGTAAACAAAATTCGGTTTATGATAAAAAGTGAGTTACAAATACTAATAGCGAGTAATTAGCGAGAGAAATCAAAGAAATAACTCGTTCACACAGTGACACCAAGCGACGCTAAGTTGTTTATCGGTTCATGACGTCATGCGCTGTGATTGCCGTTCACAGTCACGTGATAATGTGTATTAAATAAAGTTTTTTTAATTAATTTTAATTAATAAAATATTACTAATTACCTTTAATAAATATGATTTTAGGTATTTAAATATTACCATTAATCATTTAAATTTAACTTTACATGGATTTACAACTACTCTCAACATGCCTATTAAAATAGATTTAATTGATTTTGTACCGATAATTATTTACTCTTTTACGACTTCCCTAAATTACTTTAGGGCGCCTATGTCTCCTTTTAGTTGAAGTCTCCGCAATTTCATATTATTATAGTGTGTGTTGTCGTATCACGCTAGACAGACTAGAATCTTTGAGTAAAGATATAACTAACTACTAACTAAAATATTAGTTATTAGCAGATGTGGTCCCGCTTGAGAGTAGAGCTCTATATGTTAAACTGGGTCACAAGAAATTAAGTAGTTAGATACGTTGTGGTAATGGAGTTAAATGGGTAAATATCGATGCTTGGAAATAGAATACACCAATTTTTCGTTTTATGTTAGTTTCATAACATGCCTATATATTTGACATGAATGATTAAATAGTGTTTCGTGACGATTTGCTAAATATTTGATAAGTACTTGTATTTTTTTAAATCCGAACTAATGTGTAAATTTTTTATCATTAAAAACTCTGTCCGAGAAGTATCCGAGTCACCTCAATTAATCCGCGATGGCCTTATTTTTTACCACACGTTTAACATCTTTCAAAACAGACCTTAGTTAAATAAAAAATGCGTTTTTTTTCACTTTCCGAATTATTCCTGTAATTTTTTTTAGAATAGCTTCGTCGCATTGTCCATAACTGTTTTTTGATTGTCAATTCAATGTCCTTTAAGCTGTTTCTTTAAATTCAGAAAGAACTAGAACTCAAAAGATCAGAATGCACCAAAGTTGGGTGAACCAAAAAGATATCAGGTTTTGTCTATAGGAGAGTCTAAAACTAAGCAAATTTACAGCACAAACGTATAAGAATAACCCTTAGAATCTGTAATCAAAGATTTTTCATTTATTGATTGTTTTTTTGCCGGATGTCTCATGAGGTAATTTATTACAATAAAATTAACTTAATAAAATACTGAAAAAAAAATCCAAATTAATTTTTGCTCTATAATATTACTAATATTAATGAAAATATACTATAGAACCTTCTGAACTTGTCATTTATTGAAAAAGTTTAATTAAATAAAAAATACACAGATATTGTGCTCGTTGAACAAAGCCTATCGACATAGAGTTGAATACGTTTATAAATACATAATTAAATTTTGTGAATAGACAAAAGGGTCTCTCAGGATCTAGCGCTGTTTGTTTCTGTCAGGAAATCAGAAATTGATGAAATTAATAATAATCGAAAATTAATGATTAAAAATTGATAGGATATCGGAAATAATAAAATAAAAGAGAGATTTTTAGAAGCAGTAATTTATCACTGACGTCTTTTCAATCTGTGAATAAAGGTTTTCCGTCGTTCCAGTAAAAATGTTTTTAGGAAATTTTTGGTCATATGAGATATTACGTTTGATTGTAGGAATTTTTTGTTAAATTGTTATTTAGTTATAGTTATAGTTTAGTATAAATTAATTACATTTATTAATTATATTGTTATGTTGTTATTACTAGCAATAAGAAAACTTGGTTTAAAAAGTATAATAGCTCTGTAAACTTCAATTCAATTTACTTTATAAATGATTTTAATTTATATATTTTAAAAACTAATTTTAAATTCTTCTGATTAATGCAGTAGCATTAAATTTTTTTCTTTACCTTTATAACTTAATATTTCAAGTCTCAATTTATATTGCATTAGAAACAAAAGAAATAAATCAATAAGTTATTATACTAGCCATTGCAAAAAATTCAAAAACAGTTGACTGTAAAATGCTGTCAAAAATCACGTTATAAAATAAACAGTATTGGTGGATAATCTATCTATACATATAATAAAACTGTGGAAATAAAAATTCTGTACATTAAAGATATTTAAAAACTACTTAGCTGGGGGTGTTACTACATCGATATAGAACCCAAAAATGTGGTTAGTTTTTTGTTTGTCTGTCTG
Source organism: Altica lythri (assembly GCA_964028335.1). Classification (NCBI taxonomy): domain Eukaryota; kingdom Metazoa; phylum Arthropoda; class Insecta; order Coleoptera; family Chrysomelidae; genus Altica; species Altica lythri. The sequence goes on along the minus strand of OZ034805.1, from coordinate 30,951,268 downwards.
TATGTTTGTGCGCGCATCACTTGAAAACTACTAATCCGATTTGAATGCGGTTTTTACAGATGTTTTTGTGTTGACAACTTTAATTGCTTGGAAACTGATCTTAGCCCAAATCACGGGAAAATTAATTTTCTTGACCAGAAAGTATAGATACCAGGAGTCTAAACGTAATGTTGAACAAATGGTCTCAATTTAGGGGACAGAACTATTGCCGGTAGAGTACGCCATTGTTTGAGAAATACTTGTTTAAATCCTTACGCGGGAAGTTTTTTTGCTATTGACAGCTTTTATGACAACTAATTTTAAATAAATAAATTAATATTATATATTTAATTTAATTTCCCGACATTTAAATGTCATAATAATAAAAACATCGGTATCTCCTGATTACTTGCGCAGCCAGTGGCAAAAAATAGAAATATGATCTGGGTTGATTATTGTGACCTGAAATATTATGGAAAAGCCGATATCGTGTAGACTCCTTGTATCTATACCTACTTCGTGTTCTTGACAATGAATTTATATGCAAATCCCATTTTAAAGAGTTGTCAACAATGAGACCCAGGAACTTCACAGAATTAACGATTTCCACACTACTGTAGTTAAGTACAAAAGGTTTTAATGATAGTTTTAGAGAGGTTGTGTTGCAGGAGATAAGAATCGCACCACGATTTATTGGTAACAAGATACGGTAATATGAAGGGCTGTAGTATCTAAGTTGCTCCCGGTAAAACTAGTATAATCTGCAAAGAGGCAAAGTTAACCACTAATATCTAAATAAGCAATATCATTAATAAAGAGCAGAAATAAGATAGGACCTAGAACTGAACCTTAAAGTACTCCACAGTCAATTGGCTTACATAATAACCCTTACCAGCTGACTTCTGTAGGTAAGATAAGATTTAAACCACTCGAGTGGTGTTCCTCTAATCCCATAGTGTTGCAATTTATTAATTAAGATTTTGTGGATTACACAATCGAAGGCCATAGAGAAGTTGCAGAAGATTGTCACTGTAAAGTACCAATTGTTAAAACTGGAGTATATATTATTAAAAAGCGAGAACATAGCAGTCATTTTTTACCAACCTATCAATATATATATATATATATATATATATATATATATATATATATATATATATATATATATATATATATATATATATATATTCGTATGAAAATAGTAGTAGTTATGTTATTAACAATAATATAGTCGTTAAATTTGAAGAATTTGTTCTATCAATAATAATCTTCGACAACGTGCTATTGGGCTATAGTTTAAAGCTTGATCTTTATCACCTTCTTTGTGCAAGGGAATAATTAACGTCGTCTTAAGGCAGCTTGGAAAGACTCCCAGTTGATGTGACTTGTTAATCATGTTAGTCAGATGGCTTAGGGCTAGATGGAAACATTTTTAGAGTAAACCCATCCGTTCCGGTTGATAGTTTGTTTTTAATGTCAATAATTGTGTTGCAAAGGTCGGCCAATGATAGAGGTGAAGTATAGAAACTGTGTAAATTTTCATTTCTGAGAAAAGAAAGAGGATTGTGGGAAGGAGTTATGAAGCTCACTAAGTTTTTCGCTACATTAACAAAGAAGATGTTTACGTTCTCTGATGTTAGATGAACAGGCCCTGTCCCTTAATTCATTTACACTAGACCATGTTTCTTTAACAATATGACCCGTATTTTCCAATCTTCTATTGTGGGTAATACATATCCTAAGAGGCTTTAATAGTTTTAATATAAGTTTTCCTGTACAGCTTCTTATAATTTTGGAAGGAGACGCTATCTAAGATTTTTTTATGTATGATAAACAAGGCATGTTTTAAGAAGATAATCGTATGCCCTTTTAGTAGACTAGGGTTTTTGTAGCTTCGCTTTTATAGGCCTAAGAGGAAAGGATATGAATACAAGATCAGACATTATCTTTAGAAATCTAGAGAATTCGGAGTAAAGGTCATCAGATAGAGAATTCTAGTCAGACACAACTCTTTGAAATTTTGGAAATTTTTATCCCCAAAAATACGGTCTAATTTGCGCGAAACATTTTTACTTTTGGATTTTATGGAAAATGTTGTTAATATTGCTTCATGATGAAAAAACTTGAATTAAAGACAGTAATGTCAAAAACTAACTGCTTGAAGAATGTTTGTAAACAAGGTTTATTTGCAGTATTATTAAAATTATAGTTTATTAATAAAGCTTTATTATGGTTTAAAAGATTTTCCAACACACATACACATTTTCAAAGATAGAAACAAAACGAAAAATGCGGAAAAAAAAACGAAAAAAATGTCATAATCGACACTCTACCGTTTTTCAATAAAAAAGAGTTTTTTTTTGTTAAGTGCTTACCAACAATACCTGTAATTTGGAAATAATTTTGTGAAAGTACATTATAAAAACTTGAAAATGTAAAAAATGCTTTTTTTAAGTTTAGCTTAACAAGTTTTTAAAAAATAAACTAACTCTAAGGCAGCGCTATGGTTGCACGCCAGAAATACTTTACTAGCGTATTCCATCGATTTTAAAATTTAGAAATTAGATAAACAAAAAAATACATCAAAAAGAAATCGAAAAAATGGTACTATTGTCAAAACTCGAACCTGCATTCATTATATTAAGCTGATAGCGTCTTCAACTATGATGTAGCATTACTTGAATGAAGATTTTATTAAAAACGGCGACTGACCAATATAGTATGGGCGCAAGGTAGGTTTTCGTGGATTTTAAAGAGACGACATGTTTTTGACCTGATTGATTCTATAAACACATTGAAATAAATTTTTTTTAATAGTTGCAGAACTTGGTAGTAATTCAAATTAATTGCTTGAAACAACATGTTTTTGATTCTTTTTAATATGGATTTGATTTGTTAATACCAAAAAAGTACATTGTTTATTACCACCAATGGACACTCAACCCAAGCTTCAGGGATATACCTGGTACACAGTCGGGTCTAAGACTAAGGAGGGTTTAGGAACAAGAATTTATAGTAATAACAAAAACATAAAAATTTCTGGAATATAAACATTTGTATTTTAAGTAAAAGTTTATGCAATCCAGCAATGTGCAGGAGAAAATAATTTAAAGGCTCACAAATCTAAGCGAACCAATATATGCACAGATATTCAGGCAGCTCTTAAGTCTTTAAAAACTTCCAAGGTAGTTTCCAGACCAGTACACGATTTTTAGTAGAACTCTATATCCTGATAAAACATAACAGTGTCAAAATAGTTAGGGTGTCAAAATACAGAGAATTGCAAGGACAACGAATAAGCTAATAAGCTTGCAAGAAAAGCATATGCTATTCAGAGCCAGCTTTAGATGTACCAAAAAATACAATCCGGAGCCAAATTAAAGCCTGGATCCGTAAACAATACCACCATCACATAAACATCTACAATTCATATTAGTATTTTTGAAGGATCGTGCAGCTGCTAAGGGACACCGTCAAAGCATGAGACTGTTTAATGTAGGAATCTGACAGGAAACCTGTAAAAACACATACTGTAGGTACCATTATGACTCGCTGGATCGCATAAAACAGTAAATTTTTTAACACTTCACAAATATATGGCACCCTTATCTTAGACCTGTACAAACTAGTAGAGGTGCCAATAACGTGACATGAAACAATAGAAGAAGTACAATAAGCCTAACTAGGCTGCAATACCACCAGTAACTATATGTCAAACCGTTTCTATCTTAAAAAAAAATCACAAATAAAAGATTTAGTTCCAAACTCTAAGTTTACAGTTCCTTATGTAAATAATACGTTTGTGTAGCTGCACCAATACCATGTTGTTTAACTGCTTAAATTTTTTGTCTTCAAAAATAGAATACTATTATGACAACTAAATATTAAGTTATGTATATTTCATTAACATTGTTAAGCATACTTTTATATGTATGAGCAAATTTGGGGTAACAAATACACCTGTGACCCATAAGATTTGTGTCCCCCTTTTCATGTTATATTTCTGATGATGATGATTTAGACTTATAGCAGCTTTCGTAATCCTATTTACATTGTTAAATACCCGTATAAATAAATAACTTCGCTTTTTTAATGAAAATTTGATGTTTTAATGGTAAGACGTTTATTATAAACAATTAAAAACATACTAAATTAGGTTTATTTTAAGGTTTAGGTCATCTTTTTTTAAATTAGCTTTTGTGAACCTTTGTGAGATTTTTGAAAGACACGTTATTAGCAGCTAAGTGGGGAGAGATCGAGAAAGACAAATTTTTGTAGTGGTATTTAAACAATTGAATTGTTAATAACAAATTTTCTTATAATTTCAGGGTAAATCACTCTTAATATTCGTAATTAGCAACAACACCTAGTCCTTTTATCGGCCATAAAACCCAGCTGGCGCCTACACTACTAAGACATCTGTGGCCATGTAGTTAGCCGTGCTACCGGCTGAAGATAGAGATTGCGGTTCAAGTCATGCTAGATGTGAAATTTTTTCGAATTTTTTTTAATTGGTTTGTCTAGTTCCAAATTATAAAAATTTTAGGACAAATTAGTGTAATAAAAAACTTTATTTCCCAAATAAATATATAAGACGGGGAAACAAAAAAGTTAAAAATTTAAATTGTTTATTTTGACAAATAGTTTTTCCCAGATTAACGTAATATATATTTGCTTAAGAAGAAATCAATTGATCGATTCTTAATAATAACGTGGTCACTCTCAGCTGGATCAAAGGACATGGGAACTCTAAAGGCAACCGCATTGCGAACAATTTAGCAAGGAGGGCTGCGGACTACAAATATGTTAGCCCCCGCCCATCTACAAAGCTAACATTGTCCGCAGTCGTGGACCTTATCAAACAGCACTCTCACAAAAAATTCATACAGTGCTGGGATGAAACTACGAACTGTAGACTGGCCAGAGAGTTATTAACTCATATCCTGGCGAGGAAACAGCAAACAAATTTAAGGCATTGACCAGACAAAATCTCCAAACAGCTGTGGGAATCTTGACAGGTCACTGCCAATTGCGACAACATCTCTTTGGGATAAAACTAGCAGAATCGCTGCTATGCAGAGGCTACGAACAAGAAGAGGAAACAGTAGAACACATTATGTATGACTGCTCTGCTTTTTCTGAAATCAGAAGATCCGTGTTGGGCGAGTATTGGCTAACACCAGCCGATGTCAGGGAAATCCCCCTCCGGAGCCTCATCACCTATTTTAAATCACTAGGCCTGGTGACAGCCTGAGGTGAGGATAGACATTCTGTGGCTGTATGGTTAAAGGCGCTACAGATATTGCAGATTCAAGTCCTGTTATATTTAATTTTCCAAATTTTTTGTTGATCTGTTTTCTAACTTTCCAAAATCTAAATAAAGTTATTTTTTTCAAAAACTATTTGATTAATAAAAAATTACAAAACAATAAATAACTGCAAATAGAATACAAACTACCCTCTCTTTTTTTGTGGGACCTTAACTTTTTTTTTCCTAAACATAATCAATAAACTATTTTTTTATCAATATACAATAAAAGCATTGCACTAAAATTCTTTTATTTTTATTTTAAAGTTTGAGTGTCAATGTGCATCTGTCTCGGGGAGACAATTATGTGAGTAATCTCTTTGAGTTGTCTTGTCCACAATGGCAACGTCACATTCTCACAGCCGGGTGGTTCCCAATTAAATTTAAGGTATTTTTAAATTGAACTTGAAGCACGATCGGTGGCCAGAATTAATACGTCGGGAATTCGAAATTTCGACAATTACAAAAGGCCAACAATGTGTTTCGGTACTTTAGACTTTGTCGTAAAAGGTGTTTAGTTTTTTAATTAAATTTTATTAGATCTCTGTGATAGTTTTTCGAAAGATTCTTTTAAGCAGTGGTGTGGAAATAAAAAAGTTTAATAAAATTTATTTTGTAAAAAGCTCGCTTTATTAGCAGTTATTAATTGCAAGAGAAGCAGTTAAGTTACGCTTTATAATACTAGCAGTATACTACATTGAATACGTTTTTTCTCCTACTACTTTGTAGAATAGCGTTGTAACCCCTTTTTTAATGTTAAAGGCTCACAAAGGGTTAGCCAAATGCGGACGGCACTCAGGGGGTAGGAGGAGAGCGAGTCGTGGGTCGAAGGAGCAATTGGGCGAGTATCTAGGAAGAAGGAAACATAGAAAATATTTACAAATCGGTAAAGGGCGCCACTTATTTTTTTTGTAGAGAAATAGGAAAGAAAATAAGAAACCTATTGAGAAATAGTTTATTAAATCTGTAATGGTTAGGGAACACACTTTAATTGAGCTATATCCTTAAATCAATAATTATTTTAAACTTACCTTATTGATTCTACAATCCCTTGAATCCTTTTGTCTTATTAAAATCTAAATCTTTATTAAGTAAGAGGTTTGAATCAGAACAGTTACTGGGAAGGTATAAGAAATAAATACTCAACGATATCAATAAAACCAATAAAACAATGTATTTAAAAAAAAATAAAAAAAAATCACCAGTATTAGTGAGAACGGTTATCACCAAAATGCTAACACTTCTGTTTATACAGTGAAAGATATTAACCGGTATTTGAAAATACGGTTATTAAAAAAACTAATATTTCTGCACATATAATATTACAGATCTTATCTAATTTGCATAACTTATTTTCGATAAACGAAAGCATGTAGAGAACTCAATTAAAACAAAATATATACTGAAGGTATATTTCCTTTCTTTAAAAACAAAATTCAGTTCTCTAAAGAGTGCACTCTGAGTGTTCTAAATATCTAAAGATTACCATATACATGAATACAAATATGAAATTTATCAATACAAGTACCATAGAGGCAATAATCATGTAAGATTACGATTGAACACCAACACTTTGAAGAAAGTTAAAAAACAAAATTTAAAAGCACTACATATTCATCATTCAATCATAGTTCCATAGATTTTAATAGTTACTAATGTTATTAACTGATTTAATACCGCTAAAAGCTTATAACAATTTAAATTTAAATAGAATCACTATAAAAAGTTTCCAAAAGCATATTCTTCCGAATAAGCACCAAAATTGTGACTGTTTCTTAGAATATTCGCAGTTCAACTAATTATCGAACATAGAGAAATAACAGAAAGAATAGTCGAAAGTTTACCTTGTAATCCGGAACCAAAAATCATACTTCGTGACCGGATAGTCACGCTTCTACTATAATAAAGCTTCTTTAAACATACCATAATTAACCAAGAACCATGTAGAAATAAACACCAGCACATAGGAAATCATCTATAAAACCATCCATAAAGTTTTTAGATCACTAGGTATCCATTTACCTCGGTACCATATAATTTTATAAAAATTTCAAAATGGAGTCTTCCACAGGCAGCACGTAGCACCAAAATTTTATTGATACCATAAATCAACCAGATTGTACTTCCAATTTAAGCACATCTACATCCAAATTGAAATGCAGTATTTTTTATACACTTTCGATACGGAATAAACCAAGAACAAACGGTAATCTTAATACTGTGAATTAACCGGCAGCCATTAATTTTCGCAAACGAGGGAATCAACTTCCTTTCGCTTGCCACTTAAAATCGTAAGTCCTCGCTAAAAGTTTGTTCTCTTACCCCGGTTGCTTCTCTCGGTTCTTCTCGAGTATTTACGATATGTATCGGTCTTTGAATAGGTAAAGTTGGTTGCATACCGACAAAAGTGTAAACGAGAATATAATATTATTTAAGGTGGTTTTTTGGGAATGCTACACAGCCCCCTACGAAGAGAGGAAACTGGGGTCCATTGAAAACCACAGTTTTCGAGAAGAAACTACTAGGGTGGGAACCACAGTAGCATTATTCGAATGATCTTACTTATTACAAGGGTAAACTTGACCAGCTAAAGGAAAATGTCAAAAGGTGACTCAACAGAACCTAAATAAAATAAAACATGCGGAGTTCAATAGGATTGCACCCTACAGTAAAAATAACTACCTTGGTAGTCATTTGTCCACACAGACAAAACTAACAATAAACATATGTCGTACAAGTTAAACTAAACGTTGTTCTGAAGGAACAAACGATAGGTATAAATGAATCCTAGTTATTAAAACTAGAGATTCTCGTGACCAGATTTCTATAAGCGGTACCGGCCAACCGAAAGATCACAGAGTGCTCAGGAACGACCTACGCCGAAGTTTCTGTACGGAAACACACACCGGTGTACAGCTCGACCTAGATGGGTAGCCCTAAACGTTGGTTTAAATAACCATCATATTGCAAAGCAAAAAATATTCGCCCAAAAGGCGTTTATACTGTCCCTTGATATAAAATATCAGGACCACATAACATTTACTTACACACTTAAGAAGAGAGAAAAAAGAAGGCTATGTTCCTATATAGTAAAATTTCCCATATGCGGCACAACGCGTCATTCCATATTAGGAAACACCCATGAAGAACGAAAGGTGAAGTTAAACCAAACTGTTAATAGTAATCTTGAAAAGCAAGAAAGAAACACGGTACGATAGATATAATTAGGAATTTCATAAGTCTATTGACTCCATTAAATCCAACAGTCACGGTAAATACGAGATACGTAAAGTCTAATTTAATAGTAGCTACTAGCACGATTTTAGATAGAACTCAAAGGTAGTAAGAATTGGAAATGACGTACACAATTATGGTTTTCAACTAGAAATAGGAAATATAAGAAAAGAAAAAAAATATTTTATGGTTGTCTGTGGTTTTGATAGCTGCGCGTATCATACGTCTAAAAATAATTTAGAGACAAAATCGGTAAGTCAACATCGGTATAAAGTAACCAATAGTATGGAACTCCAAAGTCATAGTAGGTATATCCTAACAAGACAACTATAATTAATAAAGAAACAAAAGAAGATAGAGATAGGATTAATGGTTACTTCTCTTCCTTAAAAGCTCAACAGACCACTACCGGGAAGAATTCCCTACGGCTTCCCTAGGCTTATCTCTCGTGACAACTGATAAGGTCAAAGTAATCATAATCTGGGAGAAGAAAAGAAATAACATCTAGCTGAGAACGTGTTCATTAATACTTACAGGTGGTGATTGAATTCATCAATATTCGCCAGACAAATCAAAATCGTAGACTAGCTATTAAACACTCTTAGGTCAAATAAAGCGAGGTTAAACACAACGGCTCTAAGCAAATCCTCACATAACGATATACTAAATTCCACTTAAGGAAATAGTGCTAAAACTATCTAGTACTGATCATACTAAACCAAAATGTGTAAAAATACACCATACGGAAATACAACATCTAATAATGTCGTCGAAAAACAAGCAGTGATTAAACACTTCAAGATACGGTAAATATAACGAGAGAATAAATTTTCTGAACGTTATCGGTAGGGTAATGAATGTCTTCTTCATTAAACGGTACGGTAGAATTAAGTGACTATTTTCACTAAACGGTAAGATAAGGACAAAATTAACAGGAAATAATTTCCAATTATACAAAGACGGTAAGGTAGGTACTTTAAGTGATACATTCACTTAAAAGTAAAGTTCTCAAAAGTAATCGTATCACTAAACTGAAAGCAAAGAATAAGATCAGGGGTGTGATAACGATGAAATGATTTTGGTGAGTTTCCACCTTATGGACGATAACAAATCTAACAAAGAAAAAAAATTCCCAGAAAGTACATGAAATACTCAAACAGAGGGGGGAAAGGTTTCATTTAGTCGCCTCGTACGACAAGCAGTTTAACACTTTGGGGGTTATTCTATTCCCGCCGCCCAAACGGGGTTAAAAACTGAAAACAGCAGAAAAAGAAACGGAAAGTATACAAGGGTATGGTAAGTTCATATCAAATGAGAACTACTCATGACAAGATTCATCTTCGGACGAGTTATCCGAGTCTAAATAGTAGGGTTTTAAATCTTTGATATGCCAATTACCAGCTCGAGAACCATCAGCATTTTTCAAGGTATACACAAGGGGAGATAACTTCTTGACGACTGTACATAACACAAATTTTGGAGCTAACTTGGACATAAACTTGTCGGCAGCTTTGGAGAGTACTTTATTTTTTCTCCAGACTTTGTCTCCTACTTGAAACTGTATGTCACGCCTACGTAAGTTATAGGTTTTAGAGTTACGCTGGTATCCCTGGTGAAGATTACGTTGGATTTCTTCAAAAACTAGATTTAAACCTTCTATTTCGGAAACATATTGATCATGTTGATCACAACTTTTTAGGGGAGTGGGACTATCCACTGAAGATGAAGAATAATAATTTCCCGCTACAGGAACGTATCGAGCAAAATTTAAAAACGATGGGGGATACTTGGTAACCTCATGTTTAGCGGTATTGATGGCTTGGCGAATTTTAGAAAGTTCTCTATCCCAATCAGAATGTTCTTGAATATAACATCGGATAGCAGTTCCAATGGTTTGTTGCTTCGTTCAACAAAATTGCACTGAGGCGAATAGACAGCATTAAACCATATCTTCTGCACTTTATATTTACTACAGAGATTTTTTAACGTAGAATTGTTGAGATTTCTAGCGTTATCACAAATAACAAATTGAGGAACACCAAACATCAGGAAAACGTCGTTTTCCAAATAATTCACAATATTTTGAGTGGAAGCTTTCCTTAAGGGACATAAAAGAGTGAACTTTGAAAACCAGTCGGTAACAACAAGAAGCCAGGTATATCCTTTCTTAGAGCGAGGAAGGGGACCAACAAGGTCTAAAGCGATAATTTGCCACGGAAATTTAGCAGATTTTTCTTTTCCCATCAATCCCATCGGGGCTGAAGTTGACATTTTTTGAGCACCACAAGTTTGGCAGGATTTAACAAAACGAAGAACATCTCGCCGCATCTTGGGCCAATAGTAACGTTCTTGGATTCGACTAAGAGTCTTATAATAACCTAGGTGGGCACACGTAGGAGGGTCGTGACAAGAAGAGATTACACCATGTCTTTGTGGTTTAGGTACTAAAATTTTCCACTCAATATTATTAGTGGCAAAAGGTAAGGTAGAAGGGATCCATTTAAACACCAATTCATTCTCAACTTTCCATTGTGGATAATCCTTTGGGCTTTTACGAATCTTAGTGCGAAGATCATCATACCAAGGGTCAATCTGGTCGGTAGTTACATCAAGATAAGAGAGTTGGGTTTTTTCGAAATCTGTTTCATCAGTGAACATTCTGCTTAAAGCATCCGGAACGATATTTGCAGATCCTTTGCGATGAATAAGGTCAAAATTATGTTGGCGAAGTCTCATTGCCCAACGAGCAAGTTTTCCAGAGGGGTTATTAATATTTTTTAACCATAGCAAAGAATAATGATCAGTGATTACTTGGAATTTTACACCTTCGACATAAGGTCGGAATTTCTCTATAGCGAAGATAACTGCTAGGCACTCTCTTTCGGTTACTGAATAATTTCTCTCCGGACGAGATAAGGATCGACTAGCATAAGCTATAACTACATCAGAATTATCCACGGATTGAGTAAGGACACCACCAAGACCAGTGTCACTCGCGTCACATTAAATCACGAAGGGTTTAGAAAAATCAGGTTGGGTCAATACGGGAGCAGAAACAAGAGCTTCTTTAATCTTAATAAAAGCATCCTCGGCTCGATCATTCCAATCAACAGATTGTTTCTTTCTTTTTCCTTTAAGGAGATCATTGATTGGAGAAACTAGAGATGAAAAGTTCTTAATAAAACGTCTGTAAAATAAACACATACCAATGAAACGCTTAACCTCGGTAAAAGTTTTGGGACGGGGATAGTTAATCATGGCTGACACTTTTTCAGGATCTGTTCGGAGTGTATTATCACCAACTACATAACCTAAGAATTTGAGCTCAGACTTAAAAAATTCACATTTCTTGACATTAATAGTCAAACCAGCTTCCTTAAGTTTGTCTTTAACCTCAGTTAAAAGGGCTATATGTTCTTCGAAGGAGTTTGAACATATAATAATATCATCGAGATAACAAAAAATGTTTGGCTCATATTTTGGTCCGAAAATTGCGTCAACTAAACGTTGTTGAGTTTGTGCGGAATTACATAAACCAAAGGGCATAACGTTAAATTGGAAAGATCCTCTTCCAATGATACTGAAAGCAGTTTTTTCTTTGGACTGGGGGTCTAACGGGATTTGCCAAAAAGCTTTTCTCAAATCAACGGAACTAATAAATTTTGTGCCTTTTAACAGGGAAAGAATCCTATCAATATTTGGTAGTGGATAGGTGTCATGTTTAGTCACCTCGTTAAGTGATCTACCATCAAAACAAAAACGATATTCGTCATTGGATTTCTTAACAAGAAGAACAGGGGAACACCATGGACTGTTTGAGGGCTCAACGACTCCTAAACGAAGCATCTCATCAAGTTCATCATTTAAAATTTTTGACATAAATGGAGACATAGGAAAAGGTCTTTTCTTAAAGGGTTTAGCATCACCAGTATCGATACTCATTTGGATCTTATGGGTCCGACCCAAACCTTTAGTATTACTAACTTCGGAAAATGAATCGATAACTTTTTGGGCTAAAGATTTCTGATAAGATTCCAAATTGTCAATGGTACATAAAGAAATAGTCGTCAAATCAGAATCTGTCATAGAAATAGATTGGGGATTTGTGTTATAACCGGAGGACCAAGTGTTAGAAGAGAAATCTAATAATAGAGAAAAGGTTTTCACGAAATTGCTACCTAAGATAAAGGTATAATCTAGAGAAGGGACTACTAAAGCTTTAACAAGGTGACAATGATTATTCGCAACTATTGGGAGATCTACCACACCAGACACAGATTGGTTGGTTCCATCAGCCAATGAAACATTTTGATGTTTTGAAGGACTAATATTTATCTTATTGTATTCTAAAAACTTTAATGCTTTGTTCCCAACAATTGTTATGGAACACCCGGTATCGAGAAGTACGGTAAAATTGCGAGAAAAAATCTCAATGGATATATAGGGCCGAGAATCAGTAGTTTTGTTTATTATCATTGGAGCTACACTTTTCGGGGGATACGATAAATAAAAATTTCGGACATAACTTAACCATTTTGACCATTGGTCTTGTTTCATTTTGTCGGATTTACTAAAACGGCAAGGGGTAGAGACTGTACCGACATGACAACCTCTGGAATTTAGTTTTTTGTACATTTCGGACAAGTTGCGACGGTAAAGTTTGGTGAACCGCAACGATAACAGAATCGACCATTTTTAGGTTTACGGCACGAAGAATGAAAATGTCCTGTCTTCTGACAGTTCCAACAAATGATTTCGGTAGATTTTTTCGTTCTATCATCAGAAGTCGAAGATTGGTTGGGTTTCTTAACTGACGCGGGATTTCCTGCTGAGGGAATATTTTGCCGGGATTGGTTAGTAGAAGACGAAGGACTAGGCTCTACTACAGATACTTTAGAGGGAGGGGAAAACCTTGATTAAAGAGACGGATTAGCATCCTCTAGTTTCTTAACAATCGTTATCAAATCTTTAACAGTGTTAACGTCACCTAAGGTAACGTGAGGAATGTGTTCGGCCAAGATATTTTTTTGAGTAATTCTTAGCTTAGTGGATTCAGCAGGTTCACGAGAAAGACGACTAAGAAGAGAAAGCATATAGGCAACGAAAATGACGATAGGTTCATTTCGTCGTTGTTTACGGGATTTAATTTCTTCCCAGAGACTATCATCAAAGTTGGGAGGAAGCAAATTAGCCTTCAGGGCTTGAATAAGTTCTTCCCAGGAGGTCAAAGAGGACTTAACGGTACGAAACCATACCGCGGCATCACCTGAGAAAAGTTCTATAGCAGACTGGAACAAAAGTTCTGTCTTAACATTGCGGGATTCTGCCAATTCATTTACTCTTTCAATAAAGTTAAACACAGACTTAGGGTCGACATTAAATTTGACATTCCATTTCGAAAGCTTGATAGAATGAGAGTCGGGGTTTGTAATATTAATAACGGGAGGAGGTCTATCTTCAGTTGTAGTTGAACTAGAAGAAGATATTTGTGTAGTTGGAGTAGCTTTCTCTATTAAATCTTGCTCTAAGAGTAGGCAAGTGGCTCTAGATTCATTTCGGAAAGTAACCTGATCAGCAGTAGGGGGTTCGGAAAGGGGAACTCGTTGAATTCTACCTAATAAATGTGCTATTCTAGACTTAACACGACGGAAACATGAGTCGGTTGAAGAACCTTCAAATTCTTCAATTAATTTCGAAATACTATCAATGGAGTTCTGTATTGCCAGACTCTCGTCATTAAAGTTTAAATCATCTAGAGTTAAGTTACTATTTGAATCTTTAGCTAACAATTTTTTTAAAATCTTACGTTTCTCATCAATTTTCCTTCCAGTAATTGTTCCTCTTATTTTCAATTCATAGTTAACTTCTTCAGTAGTTAGAAAGTTTACTTCAAAATTAGACATGTTTAAAAGGATTCAAGTTTTTTAATTTGCTAACAACAAAAAAGTTTTAAAGTGTGTTTAGAAGTAACGATAGACAAATTGGGGTGAATTAAAACTAAAAGTTTATTAAGATTTAATAAAAAAAAAGTTTCTAAAGAAAAGATACTCAGGCCCCACACGCTGGGCGCTATTTTTGTGTAACCCCTTTTTTTGATGTTAAAGGCTCACAAAGGGTTAGCCAAATGCGGACGGCACTCAGGGGGTAGGAGGAGAGCGAGTCGTGGGTCGAAGGAGCAATTGGGCGAGTATCTAGGAAGAAGGAAACATAGAAAATATTTACAAATCGGTAAAGGGCGCCACTTATTTTTTTTTTGTAGAGAAATAGGAAAGAAAATAAGAAACCTATTGAGAAATAGTTTATTAAATCTGTAATGGTTAGGGAACACACTTTAATTGAGCTATATCCTTAAATCAATAATTATTTTAAACTTACCTTATTGATTCTACAATCCCTTGAATCCTTTTGTCTTATTAAAATCTAAATCTTTATTAAGTAAGAGGTTTGAATCAGAACAGTTACTGGGAAGGTATAAGAAATAAATACTCAACGATATCAATAAAAACAATAAAACAATGTATTTAAAAAAAATAAAAAAAAATCACCAGTATTAGTGAGAACGGTTATCACCAAAATGCTAACACTTCTGTTTATACAGTGAAAGATATTAACCGGTATTTGACAATACGGTTATTAAAAAAACTAATATTCCTGCACATATAATATTACAGATCTTATCTAATTTGCATAACTTATTTTCGATAAACGAAAGCATGTAGAGAACTCAATTAAAACAAAATATATACTGAAGGTATATTTCCTTTCTTTAAAAACAAAATTCAGTTCTCTAAAGAGTGCACTCTGAGTGTTCTAAATATCTAAAGATTACCATATACATGAATACAAATATGAAATTTATCAATACAAGTACCATAGAGGCAATAATCATGTAAGATTACGATTGAACACCAACACTTTGAAGAAAGTTAAAAAACAAAATTTAAAAGCACTACATATTTATCATTCAATCATAGTTCCATAGATTTTAATAGTAACTAATGTTATTAACTGATTTAATACCGCTAAAAGCTTATAACAATTTAAATTTAAATAGAATCACTATAAAAAGTTTCCAAAAGCATATTCTTCCGAATAAGCACCAAAATTGTGACTGTTTCTTAGAATATTCGCAGTTCAACTAATTATCGAACATAGAGAAATAACAGAAAGAATAGTCGAAAGTTTACCTTGTAATCCGGAACCAAAAATCATACTTCGTGACCGGATAGTCACGCTTCTACTATAATAAAGCTTTTTTAAACATACCATAATTAACCAAGAACCATGTAGAAATAAACACCAGCACATAGGAAATCATCTATAAAACCATCCATAAGGTTTTTAGATCACTAGGTATCCATTTACCTCGGTACCATATAATTTTATAAAAATTTCAAAATGGAGTCTTCCACAGGCAGCACGTAGCACCAAAATTTTATTGATACCATAAATCAACCAGATTGTACTTCCAATTTAAGCACATCTACATCCAAATTGAAATGCAGTATTTTTTATACACTTCCGATACGGAATAAACCAAGAACAAACGGTAATCTTAATACTGTGAATTAACCGGCAGCCATTAATTTTCGCAAACGAGGGAATCAACTTCCTTTCGCTTGCCACTTAAAATCGTAAGTTCTCGCTAAAAGTTTGTTCTCTTACCCCGGTTGCTTCTCTCGGTTCTTCTCGAGTATTTACGATATGTATCGGTCTTTGAATAGGTAAAGTTGGTTGCATACCGACAAAAGTGTAAACGAGAATATAATATTATTTAAGGTGGTTTTTTGGGAATGCTACAGCGTTTTACATGATACTTTTAAGGGATGTAAGTGGTGGATAACATTGAGGGCAAAGACAGTATTTTAATTGTAAAGGTGCCTGCCATATTTCTCGAACATTTATAGTGACAAATAATGATGTAATTTTAAACATTATTGATTTTTTCAGACATTATGTGGCTGTACGCCCTCCAAATATAGAAACACGAAGACTGTTTTTACGATATGTAGGATATGCTAAGGGAAAATACACATTTCAAGTCGTTGGCAAAAATATTTTCAGGAAAATTCGACAAAAAATTGCAGATCCTTCTTCCTATACAAGACACTGTTTTCTGCAACAGTTTTAGCTGATTCTGGAGAAACTGATGTACTTAGTTACACTGAAGCGTCATGAGGTTGGCGCTTAACAACCGTTGACGAAGGATATTACGAAGATTCTATTAATAAAAAAGTTAAAATATCCCATTAAATTTTTAATACTACTGGACCCTTAAGTTCTCGTTCATTCAGGAAACCACATCAACCTACTCTAAAAAAATTAAACCCAAATTCTACAGAAACTAATATTCCTACTGTGGCTCCAGGAAACGTAGTTTTACAGAATTGTACAAATATAACGATTAATATATAAAATAATTCTTAAATATAAAATGTAATTTACTGTTTTCTTTGGATTGTTTAAAATTATGTTAAGAAGCTTTTACCGTACTCAGTTTTATTTACTTTCCGGCCTATCTTTAATAAAAAAAAACAATAAAATAGTTAGTCTAAGATAGCGGTCAATTGGTTTCTATGGTAACCGAGTTTTGGCTATATTTAAAATTATAAAATAACTTGACATATTTTGACGTTTAGTTGAAAACGTGAAATTTATTATAAAATGGATATTTAAAATGATGCATTTGATTGTGAATTAATGGAAGATGAAATTATACCAGATGAAATTGTTATGGCGGCCACCCAAGCAAGGTTTATTAAAAAAAAATGTTAAAATTAGTTAATAAAGAGTTTTTGTTATAAAAATGTAAACTGAATAATATGAAGTTTATGGTACAACAATGCCCGATTAAAAAAAATATTGTACGTAATACGTCCCAAAAGTGCTTTTACTGGACTCGCAGGCTTGCAGGGCTCTCCTGTTGCTCGCCCCGCAATTTGCCCACTTGTCCAGTAAAAGACCACTTTCGGGACTTGTTACGTAAACTACTTTTTTTTGAAATAAAATAATTCTCGAAAATAATTTCTCATATTTTTTATAATTTGACTTGTTTACCTATGTGGTAAAAGAAAAAATATTGCACGCAATACGGGAAGTAAGTAATATCCCTTCTCGACTGCAAACCTCTACTTACTTACCTTGGTACGTAAATAACTATTTTAGGTATACTTCTTTTGAGACGGTTTTACAGAAAAATTTAAAAAATTATGAAACTCTTGAAAAATTTGAAAGAACAAAAAAAATAGATATATTTATATACTTTTCTGGAAAAATGGGAATCGTCTTACATATAGTCACGGGTCGTAGGTACTGCAACCTAGTTAGGCTTATCGTATTTCTTTCATTGCTTCATGTCACTTAGTCCAGTATATTGGTACGTTCTATTAGTTTATATTATTTGTTCCAAGATCGTACAGATGGACCTTCATATTATATTACCAGTTTGTGATCTTTACAGGTTTGGGTTTTCTATTCTCATGGATTCACAAAATATTGTATTCTCCGAGTATTATCGTCGACCGGAGCATTCCAAAGATTTCTGTTATTTAGTGTCATTTATTCTTCTTCATGTGTTATTGTTATTTTATTTATTAGTGTTATATGTTTTTTGTTTTATAATTACTGTTATGTAATATTATACATTATTTTCGATTAATATGTGGTAGCCGTGGCTTACACCAGATACTGGAAATCAGAACAATAATTTTTTGGATGCAAGTGATAATGATTCGATAATGGAAGTTTATGACAGTGTCAAAAGTGGTGAAAGAAAAGTTATCAGTTTTTATTATGAAGATAACCAGCAAAAATTTTTAAATGTATGTGAAGGAAAACAAGAAACCTTTCAATAAATAAATTTGAAAAATGGTAGTCTTTTATTGGGTTAACTAAAAAAAATCTTCGCTTAGGTGGCTTGGATTACACGAACCTAAAACGAATAATATAGGTCCAAGGGATAAGTGCTTTATGATTTTTAACTTTATAGTCACAAAAATTAACTGTCTGCTGCAATCCAGTGCGTCGCATTGGTGCAGTATGTGTTTAAATGTTTCAGTTTCCCTTTTAGTCGCGTCAAAGTAAGGCTAAAAACCCAAAAACTTAAAACTTTGGCCGGAAAGGTCCGATCGAGCTCATTTTTTTTTTGAAATGTTCATTGAGATCTTAGATTCAAAGTTGTATAAAATCTGCATGCCGCTCGGCCCCCCTTCCCCCCCAAATTCGACCCTAATTAGGGGTTTTCAAGATGGTATATACATGATGAGACTGTTCTTCCAACCCGGCCAAATGTTTCACTCGAGGGTTTTGAAGTCCCCTCCATCCATTTCTTCGGTCAGGTCGCCTTTTCGACCTTCCCAGAGGCGTCTAGAAGGGCCTCCAAGGGTCCAAAATATAAGATATTTACAGAAATGTGCTCGGCCTGTCATACTGGGTTAGGGGGATTCCGAAGGGCGGGATTTTCATTTCTGTTAAAAATTAAGGCTTTTTAACCCATTAGGGCCCTATAAAAAGGGGCCCATGGGCCATGGGGTGTTAAAATTATGATTACGCGGGATTGAATTTCAGTGTACAGAATTGGTACGATATAAGGCTACCAACCATTTATTTGAGCAGCCTGCGATTCTGTGACCCATCCAGGGGTGGACAAAAGGGTTGCCGGGAACCAAAAAATGTGATTTGATTGGATTCGATACCAAATTAAAAAGTTGATATAATCTGTCCAGCGAATAGTCTTCTTAGCCTTTCTGAGTTCATGTCACTCTCTGTCGGATCCAGGTATGGACGGGAGGCGTTCCAAGGGGGCTCAAATTGAAATTTTCGTAAAATTTCCTTATCTCATACAAACTTGATATGTTGAGGGTTTGTAGGGGTGTACTTTTGGGTTGCCCTGGCATGCGACTATGCCCCCAGGTATTACGATTAAGGGTGCTTGAGGGGGTGAAACTCGCATGTTCATCTAGCACTCGATTCGATTTGATTTCATTAGCTTTATATTGAACTGATTTGTATAATAAATTGTTAATTAATCAGTTATAACAATTTATTATACAAATCATACCTGGATCCGACAGAGAGTGACATGGACTCAGAAAGGCTGAGGAGACTATTCGCTGGACAGATATATCAACTTTTTATGTTGGTATCGAATCCAATCAAATCACATTTCTTGGGCCCCGGCACCCCTTTTGTCCACCCCTGGATGGGTCACAGAATCGCAGGCTGCTCAAATAAATGGTTGGTAGCCTTATAATACTTGATCGTACCAATTCTGTACACTGAAATTCAATCCCGCGTAATCATAATTTTTAGACCCCATGGCCCATGGGCCCCTTTTTATAGGGCCTTAATGGGTTAAAAAGCCTTAATTTTTAACAAAAATGAAAACCCCGCCCTTCGGAATTCCCCTAACCCAGTATGACAGGCCGAGCACATTTCTGTAAATATCTTATATTTTGGACCCTTGGAGGCCCTTCTAGACGCCCCTGGGAAGGTCGAAAAGGCGACCTGACCGAAGAAATGGATGGAGGGGACTTCAAAACCACCAAGTGAAATATTTGGCCGGGTTGGGAGGTCAGTCTCGTCATGTATATACCTTCTTGTAAAACCCCCAACTTGGGTCGAAATTGGGGGGGGAGGGGGGCCGAGCGGCATCCTGATTTTATACAACTTTGAATCTAAGGTTTCAATGAACATTGCAAAAAAAATGGAGCTCGATCGGACCTTTCCGACCAAAGTTAGAAGTGAAAACCTACTTTGACGCGACTATTTCGCAAAACTTGGATTCAGCAGTCCCATGGTTGGCATGTATCATTTGACAGGCCCATAGCAGATAAGGAATCAAGTATTGACTGTTTGCTGATCCCAATTGGTTGGACATCACGAAGATCCAGGACATTTCACTGTTCGCCGACAGTATCGCCTTCCTCGCGAATCGACAAAACTTTCATGAATATTTTTTTACTAATTTGTAAATAATTATTATATTTTATTTGATTAGGGATATAACAAAAAATTTTATTTAAAAAAAATACATTAAAAAAATCAACTAAAATAACATGTGTAGGAAAACCGAAGATCTATAAAGGAACAAAAAGTTCATTTCGATATTTTATTTTTTTCATGCATTTACTTTAAAATTCAATTAAAAGGAAACAGCTCGGTTTAAAATCGAACTGTCGTACAACTAATAACAAATTTCAAATTTTATGAGTCTGACAATGGCAACATGCTGGCAACACTAGCACCACCAGTTTCCTCAATTTCCACAGTGACTGTCATATAATAGTACAAAGTTTCAGTTCATTATTTAATTTTAATTATTTTACAGAAACGTGTAGCAGATATATCTAAAATATAAACTAACAACACATCAGAGACATAAACAAAATAACATTAATCCAAGTAATACAAACCAAAAAAAATAAAATGGGAAAAAGACTGTGCTGAACGAGACCTTGTTTTCTTTTTTCCTTGTTAACAGGATGACAAAAGTTGCTCTTGTTGTTATTAATTCACAGAAAGTGCCTGCTTTTGTATTTTCTTAAAATTTTCTGTTCTTTAAATTGTAAAAAGTATGTTTGTTTAACATTGACTCAATGCCTGTAAAAGCATTTTCGTACTTTACAGTAGAATACCTGTATATCTTTATTGTTTAAAAAAATATATAGATCAAGGAAGTTTAAATGTTTACTGTGAGATATTCTGAAATAATATAAATATTTTCTTTATGTTTATTTTTGTAATCGCTAGTTTAATAAAGTTTAAAAACATTTACTAACAAAAACGAAATGTGGTACTACAAGAATGACCGAAAAGAAATAGCAAAGTTCTAAACGCTCTAAAGTATTATTTAACATTTAATCGAGTTTACGTAAAAACAATATACAATTAATTGTGATCAGTTAAATCAGTTGTAATCACGTGCAATGAATTGTGATTACTTGTAATCACTTGAAATCTCCTCTGATCACTTGTAATCACTTGGTATCAGTTAAATATTATGTTATCAGTTGACGACACTAATGATCGTTCCAGATTACTTACAATCATGGTCATGACATCATGTTTATGCAGTTTATTCATCTGAGCGTCCATCTACCTATCCCACTATAAGAAATTCCAAAATGCTTTTTATATAAATAACCGAATTACCGAACAGTAGTTTATATTTTTACAAAAAAAATTCTAAACAATATTACATGCAGTTTTACAGACTGGTATATCAAAAGTGAGTGATAATTTATATTGGAATATGGTATTAAAAAATGTTCTGAATGATTAAGCTGTTTAATAATCTAATCTTTCGAGGATATACTAACTAGAAGCAGCCTTTAATACTTTAAACAACAGCCAAGTAACGACAGACATACAATACAAGATTATCTTGTATAGTCCATTTCATCGTTTTTGGCCGATTTGATATAAGAAACTACTGAAATAAGATTAAACTGTCATCCAAGTTACCAATGGCGGAGAGTTTTTTTTTCTAAATTAGGTCGTAAGTTTCTAAAACTATCAGTGTGGTTTGACATCTACAAAAATGTGACATTAATAATTATTAAATTCAACCCTTCAACAACGAGCCGTACATGACGATTACTAGGAATGTGAATTAAGTCAAGACTTCCGTATTGAATACTTTTTATCTACCGGTGAAACAAGATGCAGTTACGTAAGTGTTGTATTAAAAAACAAACGTCCTCATTTAAATTTCTAACTTGCCTGTATCTGAGAGAGATGTAACTCTAAATTTACTTCGAGTATGATTTCTGTTATCGGCCAAAATCGGTGAACTATATGTAACAGGACTATAGCGTGTTTTGATCGAAAAATAGTTAATTGTATGGGTTTTTCTTACTCCCTAAACCAAATGGTGTGGTGTAAAAAAGAGAACACATTGTATTATTCGTTCCAAGTTCATACGGACTGATAATCTTATCAGCTACCTAAGCCGACACTTAAAAGCTCAGGGACGTAGTAGGCTCCATATTGTACCTGTAGGTATCCATTGTTCTTTTCAATTATTTTACTGAATTGTGACATAAAAGCAAAGATGTTTTTTTTTGTAAACTAAATAAAAGACTACTATTTTCAAATTTTTTAATCAAATAGTTTCATTTCACTTATTAATTTATTAATTAACATAATATAAACTTATTTAAATACAAATTGAAAAAGGTATAAATTATGATAATAATTACATTTATGTATCAATATCACTACTGTCTACAATTATAATTAATTTATATAGGTACATTAGAAAATACCTGTATCTAAGTATTTTAGTTTCACTTGTTTAACATATTTAATATAACTTTATCATTATTGCACTTAGTTTTGGAGTTTGGTTTTTGTTGGCAATGTTCCTTTTTAACTACCCCCAAACTAGTTTTATAGGATTTAGAACGCAGTAATAGGAAGGACGTATATAACTTCATGATCTTCTTGTTTTGACAAAGAGTCAATGACATACTCCTTTTTGAATATTTTTGTACTTAACACTTCCATTTTTTTTTCTTGTATGGCACTCTTTGAAGTTGTTGTTATTTTAATAAAAAAAACGATTCAGCTCAACTTTTGTAGAACTCTATGTGAGTACTCTTACCTTCACCCTTGAATGACAGAGCGCATTATCCATAACAATAACACTAATTTCTTGACTTTTGGCAGTAAAGTTTTAGAAAACCATTTCTCAAAAAGAAAGCTATCCATATGTTGATAATAATCCAGATTTTTTTATATTATTAGCGGAAAAAAGGAGCGCTCCCTTCACCTAACCGTTAGAACTGCCACAATGTAGAATGCTAATACTTTTTCCTTTGTTAAAAGGAACACTAAATTATCGCTGGTTTTGATCAGCTTCTCATTTCTTCACCGTTGCAGTTGTGTCGTTCCAAGTTTTATTTAGATTATAAATTGGTGTGGTGCATTTTCTGTATTATGTGATGGTTTGTAATTATTTGTTTCTTCATACACTTCTTTCTTTTTTAATTCGATTTAAATGCTATGTAAAGTAGGTAGGCTAATTTCTTTTAGCTTAAATATAACATAAAATATCTTGTACTTGATCTAATCTTTAAAGAACCGCAATAAACACGGGTAGTTCCAGCGACACTTTTGTAAGGGTTACAGTCTGGTTTAAGCATGTATGCTACACATTTTTTTCTCTTTTACCTCGTTCGACACCGTCATCAACTTCCACTATTAGATCATTATCAGTCGAATCCAAAAAAAAATTGTGCTGATTTTCCGTTCTGGTGTAAGCCACGGCTGCCACATATTAATTGAAAATAATGAATAGTATAAATAAACATAATTATAAAAAAACATAACATTAATTTATAAAATAACACAAAGAATAAATATCAAAACTAAATAACAGAAATTTTTCGAAAGCTCCGGTTGACGACAATATTCTGAGAATACTAGAATTTGTAAGTCTATGACAATATAAAATCGAAACCTGTTAAGATCAAAATCAGATAATATAATATAATATGGAGACTAGCCGATAACCAACACTGTATAACCAACACTATTAAGATAAGAAAGGTCAGTCCGCACGAACTTTAAACGAATAATACCTCTCTGTTATTGGTCGACTTTTGTTCAGAGCAGTAAGACCTGCCTCTAGTTAGCATATTATGCTTGAAGATCTGACCCGATCATAAAAAATTAAAAAAGCTAATAAAATGTATTAACCCACTATATTGCAGAGTTTATTTAACCAATCGAAATGAAATAATGTAAAAGAAACACTTTTTATTAAAAAAAGAGTGTTATAAGTTCATATCATATGGACAATATTCACTATGAAATAATGGTAAAAACTCAAAACACTAACAGCTTAATACAAGCTAGTTCAAAGAAATTTTGAAAAGAGTTCGTTTTTGGATTACTTCAGAACTTTTCATTTTTGCTTAATTAAGTGGGGGCCATAAGTTAATTAAATGATTTATTACTTGTTTGTTATCTATTTCTAATTGTTTTTGTATGCCTACCTTTTTGGTAGAAGTTCCGAACTGCGCCCATGCATTATTCGCCATTACAGTTCAAATTTTGTAAGACTTCTACAAATCAAAAACTTTCTGTACTAACAATACATTCATTTATTTAAGTATTAGGTTAAAATTAATTTATTAAGCAGAAACTTGTACGTTCTTTCGTATGACCTTACCAGATTATATATTTTTGCCTTATTCGTTTATTTTAAAATATTTTTCAATATTTTGTAACTGCAAGAAGGATCAGCATTTAACTCTTCTTTTAGCAACCAATCCCTTCGAGAGAGAAATTTTATCTCAACGCCATGCTAGTGTAAAATATCTGTTTGCAAATCTGTCGATATCCTTAATAAACATGAATTATCGTTGAAAGCGCGTCGATGAAAAGTTTACTTGTATCCCCTACTGATACCGAAAAGATTGATTACTTGCCAAACTGTATATCCGTAATAGATTATAGGATTTTTTCTTTTTTATTATTATTATTATTGATATTATCGATAAATAAAGGTTTTAAACTATACAAAGCTTGTTTTAGTCTATTTTATGGGAAGTCCCTACTTCCCACGATGGGGTGTGAATAAGCAATTGTATTTAGTAACACTGTATGATTTATCTTTTTATAATGTTTGAAAAGAATTTATTTATAATGAAATCTATGTGCAAGTTTTTATTTTATATTAACAAAGCGTGGTTTGTATTTCTTTACATTTTTTAAACACAAAACCAGTTTTTATAACAAATTTTTTACAATAACTATTTTTATTGTACTTTGTTCATAAGCTGACCATTAAAAACATAAGAAATGACAATTAAAAACAGGATAATCTTGTATAACTGTTTCATGTTTAATACACAAGCTGTTGTTCAAAATAATCATTTCTACGGTGTTAAAACTTGATAAAACGCAGACTATAAAAAACGCTGTAATAATAAACACTTAATTGAAAGTAATTATCAAAAGTAATAGTGTAGTAAAGGATAGGTACCTCTCTAATAGTTATTTATGAGCGATGTAATTACACGAGAGCAATAGTAATACATACAATCACTTAATATAATGAAACAACTTTCGTTTCTGAACTTTATTACAGAAAACAAGTAACACACTAACCAAATATAATTTACTTATTATTGGTAATATTAAAGTTAAAAGTGCAATCTTTAATAATTATACCCGATCCTGAAGGCGTATTGTGACTATAGTCTGATATAGTAAAGTCTTGATTGCTGTGAATAGCTTGTACATCTGGATGCGTAATCGATGATTCCGGTTAAATTTTTATCACTGGTTCAATTTGGTTATTCATATTATCATCAATATATCTTCCGCGACTGTAGAATTTTTCTAACCTTTGTGACGCTTTAATTGTATAATGTCACCGCCATTAACTAATAAAGTGGCCGACGTTCTTCGGAAGCAGTGTCATGTATATTGTAACGGGATAACCAAATAAGGAAAGCACCTTTATATGAAAGACTGTTTTTCATGTAAAGGTCCTTTCCTTATTCGGTTATCAAGTTACACTGAGCTACGAGAATGATCTTCAAGCTACGGCACCACAAACTGTGATCACAAACTATGATGTTTCCTGGTTTACATCCAATGGCTATGATGGCAATTGCAGGAATTGGCTATGGTTCAAGAGGGCTTAACTCAAGTCAGGCTCCTTATTCCGATATGTATCCCGCAAGACTGCTTTTCATGTGAAGGTCCTTTCCTTATTATGTTATCCCGTTACAATATAATGTGCTGTCTGGTTAAGATACCTAGCAATTTTGCTCAGATTTTAAGCAATAGAATTTATACCTACCACTTGATTGTAACACTTTCTGTGATTGTATTTTAAAAATATACGCAATAGTGTATTTTTATTAGTAGGTCATGTTTCTCTATAACGGCAAATAATCAATAGAATTGTTTTGCATATTATTTGTGATAGTACTTGTTCTTGTTTTCAAAACAGAAATGGTAGTTATTAACACGATCAGTGCTAATAGAAAAATCCGTTATTATCTACAAGTGTGACACGTGGTACATTAAACCCTTGTTCTTTTCTTGGTTAAAACGTATTCAGCTTGCTGAAAATTGGTTCATTTCAAAAAATAATTGTTTTCCCAATCCATGGGTTTAGGTCAATATACCACAGCAGCAGGTCATTAATTGAAGTTTGTGCCATGCAGCCATATTAGTTTCATGCCTTTAAAAAATTCAAAAGCTGAAATAGGTTCGGAAATTTTTGAAAGTTAACCTCTTACAGGCTCAGCACTAGTGGAAAGTTAGACACGGGGTCAACTGACCCCGCAACGTACGAAACGTGTTAAAAGAGATTCTTTCTCTTGAATGTCTATTGAGCTCATTTTTACCAGTTCGTTTCGTCTACAGGTCCCCGAAGTTACCATAATTAAAAAAACTTGTAATAAAGCAACTAGATACTATCATATTACATATTTTTAAATATCCAAACTAACCTTTCTCTGCAAATGTGTTGTACTGAACTCGTATTATTAGAGAAATTTAAGGCATTGTTGCTTCAACTTCATTTATTGAATTCGAATTAAAATTAATTTTTAACAATAAAAAAAAACTAAAAAATATTCATGTTGCTGGTGTCAGCAACAAAATAGCACACCTCATTTTAAACGGTGTGGAAAGGAAGTGTAATGAACTGTTCGTTCGTTCAACTATCTAAATTGCAACTAAGTATTATTATCAATTAATTAAATAAAAAAATGAAATATGTTATATGAAATATTACTATAATAAAATAATATATTTAATGTATATTCACTACAGTGTTTCATTAAATGCTTCACATAAAAATTGTGTTATTTTGCTTTCTGAAAAGGTTTTCGATTTCTTTACTTAATACCCGACCCCTTGTTTTTAAAAAACGTGATTAATTTATTAATTATTAAATTGAATTATATTAAATCGTTTCAGATTCCTTTTCAAGACGAACCGTAAAACAACTCTCCCCTTCGATTATACCTTCTCTTAGTCTTCTGTTCAACTATTGTCTCGGCAAATCCTTTTTCCCCACCATTATAAAGTCCTCAAACACCAGCTTAATACGCCAAACTGGTAAAAACCACACAAACCCTTACAACTACAGACCGATCTCTCTGCTTAATGCCATTGGCAAACTCTTTGAACTTCTGCTCCTAGATAGAATCAGAGCCTTTCTTGAAACTAACTTTATAATTCCCCCTTTTCAACATGGATTCAGACCAAACTTCTCTACCCAAAACCCGATTCTAGAACTACAATCTTTCACCACTTTTGCCCTAAATCAGAGAAAAGTCGTCCCTGTCGTATTTATGGATGTCGAAATGGCCTTTGACAAGGTTTGGCACGCTGGACTTATTAGAAAGCTAATTGACATCCAATTCTCCATCCCAGCCATAAAACTTAATCATTAATAGCTTTCCAATAGAATTATTTAAGTCAAGGTTGGAAATGCAATATCCAATCCATTTACCCCCCTTTCAGGAGTTTCACAA
The DNA here is from genome assembly GCA_964028335.1 of Altica lythri. Lineage (NCBI taxonomy): Eukaryota > Metazoa > Arthropoda > Insecta > Coleoptera > Chrysomelidae > Altica > Altica lythri. The sequence continues at coordinate 30,923,239 of OZ034805.1, read as the reverse complement.
GGATCAATCCTAGCCCCTACTCTATATACCATCTACGCCAGCAATATTCCTCCTCTGGAAAATATACAGCTCTATGCCAATGACACGGCCTTATACACCTCCGCATCGTCGAGTAAAACCCTTAATCAAAAATTTTAACGACTACTGGACCAGTTCTCCAACTGGTGCAGCAGATGGAGAGTAGCTCTTAATCCAAACAATACCCAAACCATCATCTTTAGACATCCTAAGAGTGTTGAATTAGCTATCAATTAATCACTAAAGCGAACAAAAACCAAATTTAAAAATTCTGAAGGGTGTTCCATTTAGAAAAATATAACTTTACACTGCCACGACATAACTATGTATGCTGTATAATTTAAAATATGTCATTTTAAAATGTGACGTTTTATAATGCACATCTTTTATGTTAATTGCTTTGTGTCGTCACCCTTAAGAGAACACATAAATTAGGCTTAGCTTTACAAAAGGGATATCCTGCCTATAAGACGCTATACGAAAAAAAATCTACAGAAAACATCCACAAAAAAACCCACAGATAATAAAAACTCAAAAGGAGAGTAAGGTTTTTTTTGCAATCCTGTATGAAAATTTTCTCACTCAAAGAAATTTCTCTTACCTATACATTCTATTTATTAATACTCTTTATAAACTAAATATCAGGATATTTAGAATTTTAAGCCTTGAAAATTATTTTTTAAATTCATAATCATAATGTGAAAATAATATGGCGCTGTTTTGTCCCGTTGCTGTTTTTGACCGGCGCTGTTTTGGGTCGTCGCTATGTTGGGCCGGCGCCGGCGCTGTTTTGTCTCGCGCTGTTTCGGCGGCGCACGTCTGAACGCGCTCTTATGGCCGCGCTGTTTTGTCCTTGACCCCTCATAGAATCTGAATGTTTCACTGTCCATTTGGCTATTTTACAGAGTTGTTACCTTAGTGAATAGACAGGCATATAAAATTGAAAATGTAGTAAATCAAATTAGAAGAATATTATTTAAACTTAGGCACTTTTTAGGTATAAGGCAAATGAGAATTATTTACTTTTCCTTAGTATGAACTTAAATCTACAGTATTCTGATTTGGGTTGGAGCTGCGGATATTCGTTTGCACAACTTAAACACATTTTAAAAATTGGTTTTAAAACTAATTTTCAGGAAATAAATAAGATATCCAAGTGGGGCGCTGTTTATCGATAGTGAAGTTTTTAACATAATGCAATAGCATTTTAATTAATATGTTTAAGATGGAACTTTCGAAACCTTAACATAAATACAATTTAAGAGCAACACAATTTGTGTATTCAAGAATATGTGCGAAGACAACCGAATAAACCTTATGTAGTTATTTTGCATCAGGACAATTCAATTTATTACCAGTAGATCATAAAAAAGGTCCAAATACCAAAAATTATAGGATATGTACAAAAAAAAATGGATCTTGTCAAACAGAAATGTTCTGAACGACCTAATTAAGCTCAAGTAGATACTTGAAGTAAGTTTTATTATCTTATTGAAAAAGACATGTTCCCCATTATGACTAAATATACGAAAATAATGACACTACTCCCTGACATGACACATTCCTACCTAAAACACACAAGTCGCGCACAGGTGGTTTTCTACACATCTCCGCGGCATTCTAAATGTTTATAAATTTATTAAAATATGTACCTAGTTGTATTTACATTTTTTATTTCATCCTGTCTAGTAAATAAACTTCCCTATTATCAATACGGCGCCGGTAAATAAAACATGACGGTCTCATGTAGGTACTGTAATGTGTTGCTTAGCAACTCTGCTCTGATTGCTTAAGGGAAGACAATTACTTTTAATTTTTGATATTTAAAAACACTACAATGACTATAAAATAAAAATAAAATAATTAAGTACTTACCTACGTTTTATTTTATTTTAATTTAAAACATGAATTAACAATTAATACAAAAATGTTAAAATATGTGACAGTAACTGACAGTTAGTAATTTGACGTAAGTAGTCAAGTTACAACTATCTTTTAAAATTTTTATGAATTTATTAAATTATAAAAACAGAATAAAATAAAATATGATACGATACATGGTCGTTAGGGGTTATTACAGTACTCGTTTTTCTTTTCAGTCTCGGCTCGTACGTCGCCTCGTCCGTGAACTAACTCGTACTTATAAGTCACCTACTAACCTTGTAACGTATGTACTGTATTTTATATTAGCCCTATTAAGCTGGCAGTGAAAAGTCGGCAGAAACCATCGAAATATGAATGGGCATTTGTAGCTAAATAGTTGCTAATTAACACTCCGCCGGGCGCAATATGCTGTAGTACACGATCGGGCGCATTGAGCCTGGGAAGCACACTTTGATCTACTGATCTTTTCTACGCATGTTCACATTTCTTACGAAAAAATTGTCAACTACAAACACCAAAGAGGAGAAATAAAACAGTTAGTCATGATTTTCGAAAATAACATAAGTTTATTTGAGAAAATGAATATACATTTTTCCATGGCTATAATAATGAAAATTGCATTGAATTAGAACAAGAATATAAGGAACTGGAAAACTGGTCATTAATCTGATTCATCATCGATATGTCCTTCTACCTCTCTCTTATAGCATTGAGGACACATGAAAACAGCATGTGAGAGGCAGGTAGCAGTATGGCACTTTTTGCATTCATATTGACTTAATCTCCTGTGATGAGTTTCTGAGGTGCAAGTTTCACATCTGCGTCTTTTCGGAGGTAATTGTTCTGTTTCATTCAGTTGTTCTTGAGTCGGAGCGAATCTCTTCAATTTTTGTTGAAGGTTTGACGGCATCCCAATTGACTTGAGACTTCGTCGAGCAAGTTGACCAAGCACAAGTTCGTTAGAGAGTTGTTTTATGAACAGTCTCCTTCTCAGATCTGCAAAACCATTGCCGACATATATGATCTGGGCATTGATTGAAGCAATATTTAGCATGATAATCATGAGATATTTCATAAAATGAAATTACTGATGTAAATATGTAATACAGTATTCAAAATGAATGAGAAAACTTACTTGTCAAACTGCAACGTAATCAGGCGCAATGAGCCTATTAGATCTTTTCACTTGTCTGCCGTAAACGAAGAAAGAAAATCACTAACTGACCTTGCCATTATAAGTAACACTCAAAATGAGAAAGCTACCAGGCTGGAGAAGAGGATATGACGTATTGAGGGGACGTGGCAAACTAAAGAATTCAAGGTGTGCCTAATAGATCAGTTGCGCCCGACGGAGTGTTAAATGCTAGAATCACGGTTTTATAGCTCTATTCAGTTCCACAAAAAACAAATTTCTGCTATCTTTACAACAAGCTAGCAGTAAAATGACAGGATTGGTCCAGAAAAAATGGACTTATGCGTGTGAATTTGTTGCAAATTGGTTGCTCAAAATCAGTACAGGAAAAAATTCGAAAAACCCTAGAGTCAGCTAGAAATTGTTAATAATAACTACCAACCAGTGTCCCTGCTATCGTAATATACAGTTTGTATTGACACATTGATGTTATGAATTTTGTTGCTAGTCGCAGATGTCATCAGCAGAGCCCAGCGAGCCAGCAACAAAATAAAATTCAAAATCGGCCCAATCGGGTGACCGGTAACTAACTCCTAGTGTCCATGCTGTCAGTTATTATTGACAGAACTCTGTCATGTATTTTGTTGCTGGTTGTAAAAAGCATCAACAGAGCCCAGAGAACCAACAACAAAAAAAATTAAAAATCGGCCCGCCCGGGTGACCATTAACTGACTCCTAGTGTCCATGCTATCGTGACACGCAGTTCTTATTGACAAAACTCTGTTATGGATTTTGTTGCTGGTCGCAGATGTCATCAGCAGAGTCCAGAGAGCCAGCAACACAATAAAAATTAAAAATTGGCCCGCCCAGGTGACCATGAACTGACTCCTAGTGTCCATACTATCTTGACACGCAGTTTTTATTGACAAAACACTGTTATGAATTTTGTTGCTGGTCATCAGCAGAGCCAAGGGAGCCAGCAACAAAATAGAAATGAAAAATTGGCCCAACCGGGTAACCGGTCTCTAACTCCTAGTGTCCGTGCTATTGTGACACGCAGTTATTATTGACAGAATTCTGTCATGGATTTTGTTGCTGGTCGCAGATGTCATCAGCAGCGCTCAGAGAGCCAGCAACAAAATAAGAACTGAAAATTGGACCAACCGCGTGATCCGGAACCAACTTCTAGTGTTCATGCTACCGTAAAAGTTATTATTAAACATTAAGACCCAGTTGTAGATTGCTACTGAAAACAAAATAGAATTATTAATTTTTTTGTTGTCGACTTGAAATCATCTATGCTGGCTCTCTGGGCTCTGCTGATACTTTTTACAATCAGTAACAAAATCCATGACAGAGTTCTGTCAATAATAACTGCGTGTCACGACAGCATGGACACTAGGAGTTAGTTACCGGTCACCGATAGGGCCGATTTTTAATTTTATTTTGTTGTTGGCTCGCTGGGCTCTGCTGATGATATCTGCGACCAGCAACAAAATCAATAACATCAATGTGTCAATACAAACTGTATATCACAATAGCATGGAAACTGGTTGGTAGTTATTATTAACAATTTCTAGCTGACTCTAGGGTTTTTTGAATTTTTTCCTGTACTGATTTTGAGCAACAAATTCACACGCATTAGTCCATTTTTTCTGGGCTAGTCCTGCTAGCTTGTGGTAAAGATAGCAGTAATTTGTTTTTGTGGAACTGAATAGAGCTACAAAATCGTGATTTTAGCAACTAATTAGCAACTATTTAGCTACAAATTCCCACTCATATTTCGATGGTTTCTGCCGACTTTTCACTGCCAGCTTGATAGGGCTATTTATATTTAGCTATGTACTTATAAGATTTAAAATAAATATTATTATATTTATTGCTATAAGTAAAGAATTACATTTTAATTTACCTGTTCTAAAATTTTATTTGATCGGTTAATAATAATGTATATAGTTCTCCCTATATTAAGGAAAATATTACAATTACTTATCCAGTATCAAAGTTTTTAAAATAGGTACCCAGCAGCGGTGTATTAAAACTCTGAATAGAAGTGGTCGTAATTCATTTTCAGAACAGGTGCATGCCTACCAAACAAGATCACGATATATACACTGAGTGGAAATGGTTCTAAGCAATAATAGGACTAAGTAACAGGTTGTAAATTTATGGCATCTATAAATTATGTGTAATTAAGTAATGCTGGCTAATTCCTATTAATTACTGTGTGTTGTAAAAAATAAATAAAACTTTTAATTGTCTTATAGTTCGTATGCCAGTGAGATTAACATTAAAACATGTTATTTGCCTACAGAGTTATTCAAACAGTTATTACTAAAGTGTATCAAAAATTCTTGTTGTATGAATTTATTTTATTAAAATTTTTACTGTGTAGACCTTTTAAATTCTAGAACAGACACGATTCATTTAAAAATAGCAACGTGAAAGACCATACCATTCTGATTTAAATAATAAGAGAGTACTTGCACTTTTATTTAGTATTAAAAATTTCTTCTGTACATATTCCAAAACCATCAGAGATGTTAAAGAAGAAAGAGGTAGATTTTTTTGCTCGAATCTTCTTACTGTTTTTTTTTCAAAATTGGGAAATTGCACTTTTACATTAAATATTTTTCTATTAATTAGTGTATATTAATTATTCTTTATTTTTACATTTATTCTTAAATTTTATATTATTTTAGTTCAAGTGTGGTTGCTGTCGGTTTATGATAACTATATGAAATTTAAAACTTCGATTAGATATTTTGAATATACCTGGTAAATTCAGCATCCAGAGTACATAACTAATATATTGTTATGGAAATCTGCTTTATTTTGGCTCCGGCTATTTGGGTCGTGCTTCTAATTAGAAACAATATTCAAATTATTTAAGTTTTATTTTAAACTTTAATTACAAAATTTCAAATTACAAGTATCTTCTTCAAATTAAAAATCAATAATCATTCTATTTATCCCCCTCATCCCTAGGTAACCTCATCAAAAAACAAAATATATAACAAAACAAACAACTTTAGTAAACTATTATTTTTGAGATAACTCTCAACGTATTTTTAAAATTTTAGAAATTAAACAAACAAGAAATTATTAAACTGACATTAAGGAGAAATTGAAAAAATGTCACATCCAGTGGGACTCGAACCCACCATCACTGCCTTATACGCAGGCACGCTTTAACCACTTAAGCTATTGGATGATCAAGTGGTTAGGAAGCGAAACGTTATAATGAATTCAAATCCCATCAGATATGACATTCACTCACTTCCTCCTTAAGCACATGTTACATGACGTTAATGAGAGAGAAGTTTTGTCAAATCGACAATTGATACATCAAACTCTAGTCACTTTATTTGTGCCCTGTCTTATATTTTTATTCGGTTAGGAGACCGGAACCATTGATTTTTAGTAAACTATTATTTTTGAGATAACTCTCAACGTATTTTTGAAATTTTAGAAATTAAACAAACAAGAAATTATTAAACTGACATTAAGGAGAAATTGAAAAAATGTCACATCCAGTGGGACTCGAACCCACCATCACTGCCTTATACGCAGGCACGCTTTAACCACTTAAGCTATTGGATGATCAAGTGGTTAGGAAGCGAAACGTTATAATGAATTCAAATCCCATCAGATATGACATTCACTCACTTCCTCCTTAAGCACATGTTACATGACGTTAATGAGAGAGAAGTTTTGTCAAATCGACAATTGATACATCAAACTCTAGTCACTTTATTTGTGCCCTGTCTTATATTTTTATTCGGTTAGGAGACCGGAACCATTGATTTTTAGTAAACTATTATTTTTGAGATAACTCTCAACGTATTTTTGAAATTTTAGAAATTAAACAAACAAGAAATTATTAAACTGACATTAAGGAGAAATTGAAAAAATGTCACATCCAGTGGGACTCGAACCCACCATCACTGCCTTATACGCAGGCACGCTTTAATAATTTCTTGTTTGTTTAATTTCTAAAATTTCAAAAATACGTTGAGAGTTATCTCAAAAATAATAGTTTACTAAAAATCAATGGTTCCGCTCTCCTAACCGAATAAAAATATAAGACAGGGCACAAATAAAGTGACTAGAGTTTGATGTATCAATTGTCGATTTGACAAAACTTCTCTCTCATTAACGTCATGTAACATGTGCTTAAGGAGGAAGTGAGTGAATGTCATATCTGATGGGATTTGAATTCATTATAACGTTTCGCTTCCTAACCACTTGATCATCCAATAGCTTAAGTGGTTAAAGCGTGCCTGCGTATAAGGCAGTGATGGTGGGTTCGAGTCCCACTGGATGTGACATTTTTTCAATTTCTCCTTAATGTCAGTTTAATAATTTCTTGTTTGTTTAATTTCTAAAATTTCAAAAAAACAAACAACTCTCTAAACACTTTCTGAAATAAAATTCTTAAACACCTATATAAAGACAGTTACCTATTGTCAAATACAAAAAAAAAATTTAACCAATCAAATCATAACAATATATACAGATGCGTTATGCTTTTTGTGACACGGCTTTGGCATTTTACTCGGGACTAGAGGAACAAAAAGTACATTTGAAAAATAATAATTGCCATCTTTAACATAGTTTCGGTTAAAAACGACACACATCATATCTAGTAATCCTCAAAAATTTGGATAATTTTGTTGTGGTACACACAAGAACACCAAAATAAGACTATGGTTTCACTTTTATGTATACATTTAATGTAATAAAATAAATACAACAAGAGATAATAATCGCTATGGACCAGATCTGGTAAATACGATGATGTGAAAGCAGTTTCTAAATCATTTGGTATAATTTAAACCTCGATTTTAATGTCTTGTGTGCTGGTGCTTTTGTTAGGTAAAGAATATTAATATCTTTCTTTAATGAGACAATTTATGTAATTTTAACACTTAAACGATTTGGTTAACCGACACAAAAAAACTCCTATGTTTGTGTTACAATTAGTCAATTAATAGTAGATCAGTATCCCAAAAATCTTATTAACAGCTGATGTTTATGTTCAAGAAATTTTCAGTTAACTATCGTGAGACTTCAACTTTATATTTTGTTAACGAACACGAATCTGCGTAAAAACTCCTTAATAGTGGAAACGCGTTTTTCTAATCTTTGACACGTTGTTTTAATAGTAAAAGTACGCGGCATGCATATTTAAATATTCATGCAAAATATGTATATATCTTCATGTTGTCAGTTATTTCTCGTACTTATACTTTAATGTTATTTCGCATCATCTATTGAACTTTTTAAATGTTTTCTGAATCCACATTTTTTAAATACTCGCTGCGTACTTAGTCAATGCTGGTACGGCAATGATAAATTGTTGATTTCCAGGAATTATATTAATCATAACATAAGTTAAGCTTTTTCTGAGTAACGGCTGAATTTTTGTGAATCAAAAAACAAATTTTAATTAACACACAAAATAATGTCTTTTTCATAGGTTTACACCAACTGAATGATGTATGCTTATAATTCTTTATTCACAAATTTTCATACATATAAAGAATTATAAGCATACAACTTATACAGAAATGATGTAAGACATGTAACTTTCAACAGTTTACATGCTTTTGTGATTGTGGTGCCCTCTCATTGAAACTCTCGGGACTTCTCACTCCAAACATTTATGTTATCCCTATTCGAAAAAAATTTATTTTGGCACGTTACGAAGCATAGTTTTTGTAGGTTTTTGTATATTTTATTTTGTTTTTTTTAAACATAAGTATTTGTGTTGTTCATTAAAAATGATCTAGAAATTTGCTAAAACTTTACATCGCAATATAGTGTAGGTAAAAACAATTTATAATTTGCAAACCTAAATGTATAATATACTGTTAGAGATTCTAAAGTACTTTTTACATAATGGTTAAATACATAAATACAAAGCATACTGCCGCATAGTGTATAATTGTACCATATTCATATACTGAAATATAAAAGATAAAATTCTAAGTTGTAATTAGCGATAATGCAAAAATGTAAATGAGCAAATTTAAATAATAATATTTTTTTATTTGTGCCACGTATTAGGTATACATATCGTGGTATCTATTGAGTTAGAGGGTCGTAAACTGCTATTTTTCCATAGTGATTATTGCAGACCACTTTTAGATAAGGGAAGATATATAGTTACAGATTTTGATAACACTCTTGGCGTAATTACTACGTTTTAACAACATGGAAAATACGTGCAAATTTAGATTTGCCAAGATACTTTTTCACAGCTGGTAATTGCTATAGGTTAGAATCAGAAATGCTATATAGACTTGACAAAGGTGTTATTTCTGTAAATGATTTAAGTATCAGACAACATAACTTCGTTTTATAAAATTATTAGATTTAGTACAGGCTAGGAAGATTTAAAAAATAATTCAAATAACTGTTTACCCATAGGTACATGTGTGTGTGACTATAAATTATATACTTTTAATTTCAAGGATGTTTATAGTTAATACCTTTGTTTGAATTTAAAGTAAAATCTCTGAACTTTGAATATAAAATCAGTACCAAAAAATTTGGTATTACTTATTATGTAGCAATTGCCGAATCAGAAAACAATCTATAAAGTAAGCTCTTTTAGATCTATTAAAATACAGCAAACTCAATTTCAACATGGCTATCTACTTATAAAATCAAATGTATGACAATCGCAAATGATCCGCTTAAATGTAAGCTAGTAGTGGTAAATAAACTCATAGAAAACTTTATGCAACGCACCTCAGAACATAAGTTACTACCCAGTTAAACACCTAAGAAGGAAAATTGACTTAGAAACTGTACTATCAGGATACCTGACGACCGTTGACAAATTTTTTATAAGTTTGTTTTATTGGCTAGCTGTTTGTTTTCTTCATGAGTTGTTGAATGGTACAGTTTGTCCTGATCTGTTAAAGCTTGTTAATTTTTTTATAAACCGAAAAACCAGAATATCTAAGTTAATCTCGGTTTACTCTACTCATTATACACAGAATAAAACCATTTTTAGAATACTTAGGATTGCTACCAGTCAAAATGTCAATTTAGAATTGTTGGAAACCTACATATTTAAGTAGGTATTTAATTTTGTAATGTGTTGTTAGCTTTTTGTATATTTTTTACTTTTTTAATTTAAATTATATTACGTAGGTAATACTTTTCTTGTTTGATATTTTAATCTTATCTTTACATATTGATTTATATTTACTTTTTACTGTTAACGTTCTTACATATGTATTATTTTGTATTTTATTTTTTCTTTAAAATGGTATATCTGTTAAATAAACATATATAAATTACGTGTCACGTTGTTTGTCTGCGATGGACTCCTAAACTACTTAACCGGTTTTAACCAAATTTGCACATCTTGTGCAGTTTAATCCAACTTGAAAGATAGTATAGCTTACATCTTTATTTATAGTCGCAATATTATTTTATTGCAAATTATTTGTCTATTATTTGACATTCACAATTATTATCTGTTAGCTCCAAACGTTAACAAACGGCGATATCTGTTGACTGAATTGCGTAAGTAATCATTAGATGGCGCTGCTATGTTAAACCTACGAACGTGTCATATAAGCTACAATTCAATAGCATAACCACCACGTGTTGTTGATGCTAAAGTATATGCACTTGAAGCATTGCATAGAACTGTGCAAGATTTAAACGGCAATATAAACTTTTCGGTGGTGCTATCTTACTTTTGTCTGATGATTTTCGACAGACCTTACCGGTTATACCTCACTCTACTCTCGCGGATGAGATGAATGCATGTTTGAAACAATCATTCTTATGGCGAAGTGTTGAAACACTTCGATTGATCGTAAACATACGCGTACGATTGCAAAATGATCCATCAGCACAAATATTTTTCGAATAATTACTAAATATTGGGAACGGTAAAATAGAACTGCAACTAAATACGCAACTCATTAAACTGCCAGACAATTTCTGCACTGCTCTTCAGAAAAAAAAATGAATTGATTTAGAATATTTTTCCGGATATACAAAATAATTACTTAAATCATGACTGCCTTAGTCATTGGGCGATTTTGGCAGCCAAAAATGTTAATGTTGACGAAATTAACTTCCAGTTGTTACCAGGCGATTTTGTGTCTTTTAAACCAATCGAGACTGTTGTTGATGAATGAAAGTGTAAATTTTTCAATTGAATTTTTAAATTCACTAGGTATACCTAGAATGCCACCACATAATCTTCGATTAAAGATTGGTTCCCCTATTATTCTCCTACGTAATTTTAATCCACCTCAATTATGCAACGGTACGCCTTTGGCCATCAAAAAGATCACCGGAAATATTCTTGAAGCAACCATTTTAACTGGGAAGTTTAAGGGAAAAGTGGTCCTGTTGTCACGTAGTCCAATGATACCGTCAGATTCTACTATACCCTTCAGAAGGCTGCTATAGTTTCCAATTCGTTTAGCTTTTGCCATGTCTATAAATAAGTCTCAAGGTCAAACAATGTTAATTTGTGGTTTGGACTTGAAGAATCCATGTTTTTCTTATGGGCAACTATATGTTGCATGTTCACGTGTAGGGAAACCTTCGAATCTATTTGTGTTAGCTAAAGACAGGTTAATTAAAAATATTTTGCACCGATTAGTGCTAAAATAAATTGAAATTAAAAGTATTTATAATTTAAAATAATAATATTATTGTTAAAGATTTAAGACTCTCTGCCCTACCTACCTCATTCATAAGTTTAAGTGTCACATTTTATTTACTAACAACTTTGTCATATACATACTAATTGTTACAAACTTGAATTAAAATAATAATAAATTTTAAAATTCTTTTGTATTGATTTTTGCTTAATATCAATTGTACAAAAATTTTAATCAATCGTGTTTAAAATCCTGCCCATCCCAATCCAATGGATTTTTATACCAGCTTTATCTGTCATGGAGGTCGCCATATTTTTTTACAAATGGCATCTATGTTAAAAAGCATGGTGGTCCCCATGACTGATGTTTTCCTACTGTTCTTCCTAAATAGTTTACTACAATGTACTATAACAAAAACCTTAGTCACAGCAACGCGTGGCCGGGTCAGCTAGTAACTATAAAACTTGAATTCAGAAGTTGTAAGGATCTATCTAATAATAATTTTACCAGACTATTATTACCATGACGATTTCGGTAAGAATTACTTAATTTAATAGCTGTCGTCTAAAAATGTGTCGTGAGCAGTTTTACAGTAAAATTGTCTACTTGTGAGTGTCTAAAAAAGGAGTAATATTTTATTAATACTAACCAAAATAAAGTAGCTTCCCTTTAGCCAAACATCAGTTTTTTTAGTTTATCATCAAGTTCAGGGTCGATTTTTACACTTGCTTTAAGAATTAATTTAGTCTCCATGTAATAAAAAAATCTGATTTGGCTACAAACAAATTCTATTTAGTTGTATATTCGTTAAGGGATTAAAATTTGATTATTTGTTTCAATTAAGGATTTATCCAAATATATTCTAAGAAAGTCAACCCGAGTTATTAAACTATACCTAATCATATTGGATAAGTTCCAGCTATTTTGAGGAGGAAAAGGAGAAAAATTTTAATCCCGAATTTCGTCCCAACCACTGAAAATTGGAAGGTTAATCATCCATATAAACCGATACGACACTTATAAGTCAATATAAGAATAATGAAATAAGAGAAAAGAATTCTTTTATTAATATAATTAATCATCTTTAATATAATATTTAGTTTTTAGTATTTTTATTTATATAATTATTTGTTTTTTGGAATGAATCATTTAAAACGGGTGTCTAGTTTGTACTTTGGCGCCCTTAATTATATGTTTGGGATGGATTAAAATGTAGGTAATAACATCAATTCTATGAATTTACTAATTAGTCGGCAATGTAAGGCACGCAGGATGGGGCTATTTTGGATGTAAAGCTTTTTCTGCCACTCTTTATTTTTTCATTCGGTCCTTATAAGAAGCGTGGTTTTAAAACATAATATACGTTAGATTTTGAATTTATTATACAGACGATTTTTAGGTTTATGTTAAATTTTAATTAAAAAGAAAACAAATGTGATATTAAAAATCACTTTAAAAATGTTTCTTTCCCATTAAAACAAAAACTACCAAATATCTTTAATTGTAAATTTTTATAGCTTCAAAACAAATAAAAAATACAATAGTAAATACCGAAGTCAAGAAACCCATATTTTTTTTAAAAAATAAGTGCGCATATAATTACCAACGTATCCGCCTGCAAAGCATTAAAATTGTTATTTTCTGTTTTTATCTGGCGTAGGGGATCGCATATTAATCAGTTAGTTAATTGGTTTTAAGGCCGTGCATTTACAATCATGTTAAACAAGTGAAATGTATCGTTAGCACGTTATATCGTCTTTATTAATGGTCAATCCATGTAGTGGCTGCTGTTGTTATATTAAAGTTATTACCAGATAGTAAACTGCTCGCTGATTATATTTCGCTATAGTTAGTACAAACAGTTAAACACTTTCCTTAGGAATTTGTTGATTGTGTTTGTCACAGGTGCTTTTTATAACTCAAAGTGCTGTAGTTCAAGTTACAAAGCAAACCTTAATAAGAGTAATTTGTAATAAAAAAACGTAAATTCTTAGAACTGAAATTTTGTTTTGTCAACAAATCATTGTTAATTTAGTTTTATATTTAAAATGTTAAAAACATGTCTTGAAGTCATATAATTTTTAATACTTAAAAGTGTTTTAACCTAATTAAACATTTGTTTAACCTCTCCTTTCTTAAAGTCTCAGATCTCTGTTAGAGGATCCCCTTAAAGCCAAAGTATTTTATACAAAAGTAGAACTTGTTAGTACCTAAATAGTTACCCATTAAGTCTCCAACAGAGGTTGTTGACAGAATATTGACTACAAAATATGTGCGCTTGGTCAAAAATGTGCTCCCAGTGTCGGTTGTATTGTTTATGGATTTAAGCTATCATTCGGCTTCAGACCTTACTTACTGGTACCCGTAGAGCTGGATCTGGACCGTTGAATATTGTGGTCAATTCTTTTCTTGCAAGTTTATTATCCTCCTTCATGCCTTGTATTTTTCTAAATCCTGACACCCAAACTAGTATGACACTGTTATGTTCTACCAGTATACTGAGTTCTACTCGGCTTTTGTGTACTAATTTGGAGACCACTTTAAAGCCCCAACATCCGCGCATCTATCTGTGTATATATTGATCCGCTTAGATTTGTAAGCCAACAAATTATTTTGTCTTTCGCATTGCAATCAAGATTGTATATTTTTTTTCTTAGGATGTATGTATTTAAAGAAACATAAATTTTTACGTTTTCGTTACGACTGTAAGTTGCTGCACCTAGACCTATTCAGTATTAGACCTGCCTGTGTACCTGGTGTAACACTGAGACTAGTGTTAACTGCTCGGATTTTGTTTGTTTTTTGATTTTGAAATGTTTTGTCGTGATCTTATAAAAATGTTGCTCAGATTTTCTTGCAGCCTGTATATGTCCATTTTTGTCTCTTTTTTCAAGATTGTGTGTAGACGAGGAAGGCCTAACAATATTTTCATTGCTGCTGTTGCATTGCCTCTTAGATATCTAGTAATGTAAAGGCATGAAAATCTGCTTCTAAACCCTACTCTATTAAAGAGGTTATCGCTTTCTTGGTTATATAATAAAGATAATGCTTCCCGATGAGTTTTAAAGCAAATAGCACCGCAGAATCTTTAACTTGCCCCTTCACTTGTATATTTGTACTATTGAGGTTAGAGAACCTGCGCCAGTTAAGTTCCTTCTCCTGATAAATTTTAATCCTTAGATCATAGGGAGCTTATGTTCAGGTCCGTTATCAAATTAAGACATTAACATTCTATTTTTTTTATAGTATTGAATTTGCTCATCACATGGTGCCTTTCATTGTAATTCTTACTATCAGCTCGTCCATAGCCAGATTTCACAGAACGGGTGATAAAACTTCCCACAGATGAAATTTTCTGGTTACCCGACCTGACAATCTGTTTAAATTACCACATGGTGTCTTTTATTGTTACGTCTCCTTGTCTTAACTAGATTTTACAAAAGGATTTTTGAAATTTCTTATATCTTAATTTTTGTTCCTGTTTGTTTTAAGCTATAAACAGTGGTCAATCCGAGAACTAAAAATTTAAAAAATAATCATACACAATATTATCGTATCAAGTTTTATATGAAAAACTAAATTGCTATCTCACATTAGCGTCTTTTTAACAATTAACTGGATAAAATTAAACCTTCGTTCCAACAATTCTAGCAAATGAAGTAAATAATTTACCAAATTGTTGTACGTGTTTTAGAAAATCTCTTTACCGCTGACGGGGGTAGGAGCGGAAAGAAATAGAACGGGGTGGAACCGAAAACCGCAGAGATAAGGGATGACACGACTACATTAGCTTTTCCCGAAAATTCGATTTAAATTTCGTCGGTCCCAGCGCGCCACCTTATAAAATTTTCCTTTGTTGGGACGCCATTAGAATTTATATTATTGTTTATGGTTTATAGGCAAAAGGGCCTTGTCTTTTTTTGGTCTGTGATTTTCCTTGTCTCAGCTTTAAATTAGATCTTGTCATAAATTTTTTAAGAATCTGAAATTTGAAATTATATTCGACAACGAAAATTATTTATCTGATTATATTAATTTAATATTTTTTATTAATAATATAGGTAATAAAGAAAAAAAAATTTAACTATGTTAAAAATTACCGGTATACATTTTTTTTTAATTCGCCTACGGGGGTCTCCCCCTATTTTTTAGTATTTGTCATTAATTGATTTTAATGATTTTTGGTACAAAATCACTCAAACCCATTGAATAATAATCATACACTTTAATAAAATTCTAATTACTTCACGGTCTTTTCTATTTGGTTAGTACTTTACATTATCGATTTTAATATTTTTTGGTACATAATTAATTAAAACTTTAACACATTAAAATTAACACATTATAAAATCTTTTACCATGCTAAAAAAATTTGTAATTTAATTTAAAAATTCGATAATGATCGAAGTTTCTTACAAAGATACATCCAAAAACAATAGAGTATTTTTAGTTAACTGCTCTCGATTTTAACTGTTTTTGTTAAAAAGTAATTAAGGATATACGTACTTAAACGTATATATTTTTTGCTTAACTGCAGAAGCCTGTAAACAATATACCTTACTTCTCGGATAGGCCGATTCTGTTCATTAGTAATTTCTCTTCTTAAATATTAATTTTTTTTGAAGCAAACTATTTTCATTATACTATTCGAAATAATCAAGTGACACCTGCGGGTTTAGCTTAACGACTTCGGCTGAGGTTCTGTTTAGTTGGAATGAAATTGCTTTTATTCCACCATGTCAGAGACATAACGGCCGTCTTCTAATGGCATCATAAAGAGGTGACAGTCGCTGTGGCCCAGCCATTAAATAGAAAAAGGCCGATAATGAAATAAAGAAAGGTATCTCACGGTTCTATTCTGTAACTCTTATTGAAACCGTTTAATAACAAATTTCAGTCAACAGTGGCTTTTATTTCTTAGCTGTAAAAGACATTGTATATTTCTATTCGATTTAAAGGTACAGGGTACAGGCTACTTAATTGTAAAAGATTTTAAAAGTAAATTTAGACAGTAAAAGGTTTTGTTAACTTAAGCCTAATTAGCAATCTTTTAGGCGTAGGTTTATGATCATATGCCACATCAAAAAGTTTCTTAATTAACAGATTTTATTATTCTTACTAAAAGTGGATCGTAAAAATAATTACATTTTGTAAACTCCAGTTAATAGACTTAGCAAGTTTGTTTAACACTAAAACATAAGTACGAAACGGATATTTACCATTATATTCAGAAACTTTGAACGCAGTTGTTTTATAAAATTCGTATCTTTGTACAGTATTTGCAATCTTAATTGACATGTCAATCATTATTCTCTAACCGCTCCAAAAACAATTGTTTAGGTACATACACCCTTAATAATTTAGAATTATGGCGCTGCCCTAATTATTCCTCGATGAAGAAGGTTTACACTAGGTTGGTTGTGGTTAAAATTTGCCACATTCATCTTGATGGTTGCTGACAGTTTTTTAAATTGCAGCAACAGAAGCTGTGTGTTACTTAGACTATTTGTATCACAGATTTAATTAGAGTTTTAATTTATTTATTTAAAAAAATGTCTTTTTCAGACATTTTGGAAACTATGAACTATCATTTTAATTTTTTAATTTATCCTTAAACAAGTAAGTTTTTAAAATAATTTAAGTATACTTAAGTTAATATTTATATATACAGGGTGTCCCAGAATTAACTACGGAAACTTCGTATACGTATTCCTTGATGACAAATAAGTAGGGTCTTTCCTATAAAAAAAATTTTTTTAGAGACTCCTGTCAGAGTTATAACCTACTTTGCAAATGTGCGCTACTTGATCGCGATACACGATACTCAATTGACATGGTCCTACTTTTTATTTTTTTACTCCAAACCGAAACGATTTCGCAAAAAACGACAAGGAACAAAAAAGTTTCTAAATAATCAAAACTTCCTAATATAATTTTTTGTTATTGCAAATATTAATTGCTAAGAAAGTTACAAAAAAAATATTAAGTGGGGTTTCTTGATTTGCACCCTTAGAATGGGGTAGGGCAGGTAAAAAGTGGCAGGAGAAAAGCGTCTTTATAAAAATGATGTTCACCCAAATTTTTAATTTTTTATCTTTGACCAATCAGAAGATATTAAATTAAAACCGTATTTTACCACCCCTCTTTAAAGGGTTATAACTCTGACAGGAGTCTCTAAAAAAAATTTTTTTATAGGAAAGACCCTACTTATTTGTCATCAAGGAATACGTATACGAAGTTTCCGTAGTTAATTCTGGGACACCCTGTATATAATAAAAAAAAGATACAAACGTATCTAGTGCATTGCTGCCAGAATATTCCAGATACACAACCTGGTTAGAATTTCTTATTCTAGGACAGTCTATACAAGGGTAAAACCAAACTGCAGACACGTGTTTCGCTCTAGTTAGAGCTCGTCAGTACAGTATAGGTTTGTCTCTTCAGTCACTAATAACGAGACTGGTCAAAATTTGTTCTAAAATTTTACAAAATAATAAAACAATCGTAACTAGCGCCATCTCTACTCCAAAAATGGGTCTCAAGTGGTCGCTTTGCATGTCATATACAACCTTAGGCAAGGTAAGTAAATAAACAAACGGACCGTTTTTTCACAGTCTTTTACATAATGACAAAAAGTAAATGTGACAAACGTATCTAGTGCCATGTTGTGTCCTAGAGTTAGAAATTTTAACTAGGCACAGATCCAGGTTATGTATCTGGAATATTATGACAGCATAGCAAGTGCCAAGAAAACGCGTATTAATATAAAAAAAAGGAGGATAACGGGAATGCAACGCAACAAGGATCATGGTTACAAGTAGGAATGGTAACCGCAGACATGCATGTTTCTGGCTCATTAGCCGTCATCAGTGTGGCATAACCAAGTAGAGTATTGCACTTGGCTAGCAAATGTGTTGGGTACTTGGAAGCAAAGGTTGTTGGGGAAACATTTGTCAAGAAACACAAAAACAAGGAACGCTCACACAGGAGTCCTATCGCCATTTTGTGCTTTCGGCCAGCTGTGCCAATGTTTTTTCGGCAAGCAACCAGCGTCGCCACGGTGGCGAAACGGACTCATTGTGTTTAAGTCGTTTTAAGCCCAGGAGATGAAATAAACCAAGTGCCAAGAAAACGCGTATTAATATAAAAAAAAGGAGGATAACGGGAATGCAACGCAACAAGGATCATGGTAACAAGTAGGAATGGTAACCGCAGACATGCATGTTTCTGGCTCATTAGCCGTCATCAGTGCGGCATAACCAAGTAGAGTATTGCACTTGGCTAGCAAATGTGTTGGGTACTTGGGAGCAAAGAATGTTGGGGAAACATGTGTCAAGAAACACAAAAACAATGAACGCTCACACAGGAGTCCTATCGCCATTTTGTGCTTTCGGCCAGCTGTGCCAATGGTTTTTCGGCTAGCAACTAGCGTCGCCTAGTTGGCGAAACGGACTCATTGTGTTTGAGTCGTTCTAAGCCCAGGAGATGAAATAAACAAAGTACCAAGAAAACGCGGTTTTGCCCTGATATGAGTTGAATGATATTTATATCTATTTATATCGCAGCATCCAGGTGTCTTTTAAAGTGTTAGAAATTCTAACCGACACCATTCCAGTTCAAAACTGGAATTATTATTTTTTACAGTATGGCACTAGATACGTTATGTATCATCTTTGACATTTTGTTATATATATATATATATATATATATATATATATATATATCAGAATGTTCTTAGTGGATTTGAGGACAGGCAAAGGAAGGAATAATAAAAGCTTTTACTAAATTGCCAACGTTTCGACTTTTATTTTTGTCTTTTTTAATGCTAAAATATGGTACATAGATGCTTATATATTAATAATAATAAAAAAAAATAGTTTAAATAAATACATATATCAAAAAAATAAATATAAATTACATAATACGTTGGCAATTTAGTAAAAGCTTTTATTATTCCTTTGCCTGTTCTCAAATCCACTAAGAACATTCTGATTTATAAAATAAGGACACTAAACTTTTAACAATATATAAATATAAACTTTAAGACAAAATTTTTATTGTCGAGACGTCAATAAATGGTTTTAACATGAAATCCTGTTACCTATCATTTATTGTGAGGACCAAATCCCAAGAAACAATTTAGGATAATATATATATATATATATA
This sequence comes from Altica lythri, assembly GCA_964028335.1. Classification (NCBI taxonomy): domain Eukaryota; kingdom Metazoa; phylum Arthropoda; class Insecta; order Coleoptera; family Chrysomelidae; genus Altica; species Altica lythri. The sequence continues at coordinate 30,903,394 of OZ034805.1, read as the reverse complement.
TATATATATATATATATATATATATATATATATATATATATATATATATATGGTGTAATTTTTTGGGGATAGCAGCAAAAGGTAAAAAAGTAAACTCTATGTAGTTACGCTATAATAGCTTTCGGAAATTTTATTGACTTAAATCCATCATCAGGCAATCTACAATAGAATGAGGTAATGGCTTAAATTAATTGTCAAAAGAAAAACTGAATTTTACTTACAACTATGTGAGGTTGAAAAAACTTATTGTTGGAATGATTATGAATTATCTGAAGAATAATAATGAATAGCCACCAAACTAAAATTAATATTGATGTCACCAACAACCAAAAATCTCCAAAACGAGGAAGTGAGGAAGGATATTATTCTCATAAAGTCAATAATTTAGTATTAAAGCATCCTACATCAAGAGGTTATTAACAAATTTCCACAATTCAGTACTTCATATGAGAGTATTAATTCTGTTTTCCAGGTTTAATCGTTGTCATGATCTATAATTTTCTTAGTTTTATCTAAATTCAACAAATACGAGTAAATGTTACTAAGATTATTGATATCAGATCTTTTATTAATACACTCATTTTCCTGAGCTATCCAATTAATTTAAGACATTACCTCATTCTATTGTAGATTGCCTGATGATGGATTTAAGTCAATAAAATTTCCGAAAGCTAGCGTAACTACATAGAGTTTACTTTTTTACCTTTTGCTGCTATCCCCAAAAAATTACACCAAATAGTTTTTCCTAACTAGTTCCAGCAAAGAACTACCCTGGTTTTATATATATATATATATATATATATATATATATATATATATATCCTGACTATCATCATACAATATTTAAACAGTCAGTAAAATATATTGAAAATTATTAATTTGAAATTTACAACTTACTGAGAATATTTCGTTCTTGATGTTAAGAAAGTCATAAAATCAGCACAAACATATTAAAACTGTAGTTTTCTAAACAAATTAATACATTAAGTTGAGGACTCTGTTTTTCGTTTCTTTTACTTAGTTAACTTTCAGTGTTTGTTGTATGAATGATAATTCAGATACCTACCTGAGCTAATTGGTTTTCTATACCAATCGACCACTAAGTGTGTACCCTTACGTATCACCTTAGTATCTAAGAACGGTATAGCACCTGATTCATCCTCTTTCTTAAAGGTAAATTGGATATAAGGGATATAACTATTAAAATACTCTAATACATCAGTTAACTCACTGCCTGGTAAAGCACCTAGACTGTCATCAACATATTAAAAAAAAAAGAAATCATATGGTAGGACATAGGTAATTGTATCTAGGATGTGGTCGCTAACATAGTTGGCTAAACAAGGTGATATAGGACTACCCATTGGAATACCAAATGTTTGTTTATAAAAATTGTTGTTAAAAGCAAAATAGTTATTATCAAATAAAAAAGTTAGCAGATTAAAAAAGGGTTTCTTTGCTGATGTTGTAATATCTAGCGAGGTTCTCCCATTTCTTATCTAAAGCTATTAAGCAAATGTCCAAATTTACATTACTAAATAGAGATACAACATCAAAACTAATGATAACATAACCCTCAGGTAACTGCAAATTATTAAACAGCGAGTTAACTTGAAAGGAGTCTTTGATGTAATACTCATTATCAAATTCATAAGCTTTGGTTTGAATGTCAGGTAAATAATTTGCAATATTCTCTGTCGGGGTTCCTATAGACAGAGGCTAAAATGGGTCTTCCACTTAATGCGGTTTTGGAAATTTTTGCTGTCTCTATTACAATCACAAAATATATTCTTTACCATACCTTAAAGATATTACACCCATGCTTAACAGAATTTTCATACCTCTTAATAACATCAAAATAGCTTATAAAACGGTTCTTACAATTAATAAGGTTTTTCAAAGGTAAAAGACAAAACACCAGTGTTGTCCTTGACGGATGTTATCTACAGTATACTACACGTATACTAATGTCAAAATTGTGACTAAATTTACATCGGTCAGACATCTAGATGTCTGAAAGACAGAATTTCTGCCCATCGTTCTGACAGTAGGAAATATCCGGAAAGAACTGCACGTTAGTAAAAATGATTACATCGTGGATTATAATAACATTAAAATTTTAGATCGTAAGCGCACTATGGTTAAGAGGCTCTTTCTAGAAATGGGCCACATTTGTCGAAATAATAATACAATGAATCCTAGAACTGACATCAGACATCCAAATGAAATGTTTTCTTTTTTTGCTTTCTGTTGACAGTAAGAACAACTACAATGATAAACTGTGAAAGGCTTTTGCGAACATTGTCTAATGTATCAATGGTTTTTGAGCTGTTAGGCCGGCGTCGATTGTCTTGCTGAATTGACGTTTCGCCAACACCAGGGGTTGGCATCTTCAGAAGTTGCTTCCTGGTTGACAGTCTGCGAACTACTGAGCTCTGCGTGAACGGAGCCCGTATTTATACGTCGGGAAGGAAGTGGGCGGGGCCTCAGTTGCTTTCGATTCCAATCGGTTCTGGTCGGTGTTGTCGTTAAGGGTAGAGTTTTCGCACCCTTAATTATGGGGACCCATGTTTTGTTAATCTTGACTGCTTCCTCTTGTTTATTAAAGTTGTTCGGGTGCTCCTCTATCTCTATGGCTTTTCTATAGAATCTGGAATGGTATGCTAATGTAGTAGCGAGGACTTGGGTCTCCTCAAACTTAATCCGATGGTCCATAGTGAGGGTATGTTCCGCTACGGCGGATTTGTCCGTCTGCCCCAGACGACAGTTGGCCTTGTGCTCTTTAATCCTGGTGTTGATCGAGCGTTTGGTAGTTCCTATGTACACGCTTCCACATGTGCACGGAATGCGGTAAATTCCCGAAGCCGACAGTGGATCTCTTCTGTCTTTTGCCGATCGAAAACATTCTTTGATTTTTCTCGTTGGTTTAAAAATAGTTTTCAAATTTTTCTTTCTTAGCAATCGACCAATTCTGTCTGTCACTCCTGGAATAAAAGGCAGAAATGCTTTTGCCACTGGTTGGATTTGCTCATTTTCTTTGGGTCTACGATTTGTTGGTCCAATCGATCTTTTGATTTCCCGTTCTGATTAACCATTGGCCCATAAAGCATCATGAATATGAGTTAGCTCTGCGTTTAGTACCTCGGGTTCGCAAATCCTTCTTGCCCTATCTGCTAAGGTTTTGATGACTCCATATTTCTGACATGGGTGGTGATTGGAATCCCTATGTAAATAACCATCCGTATGTGTTGGTTTTCTGTACACTGTGTGGCTCAATGATCTTCCTTTTCGTGATAATAACACATCGAGAAACACTAGCTTGTTGTTGTCTTCGATTTCCATCGTAAACTGTATATTTTCATGGATGCTGTTAATGTGTGTCAGAAATTCTAGCAATTTATTCTGCCCATGGCTTCATATTACAAATGTGTCATCTACATATCTATACCAAACTTTTGGCTTGTATGGGGCACTGTCCAAAGCCAGTTGTTCGAACCTTTCCATATAGAAATTTGCTATTACCGGGCTGAGAGTGCTTCCCATTGCTACTCCTTCGATCTGTTGCTAAATCTTGTTGTCCCATGAAAAATAACGCTCAATAACGTGCTGGTTCCAATGGCCACAGAAGCCAAATACCTGAGTGTGGTGTTTGTACAGAGGCTATCATGGAAGCAACACATTCAAAACGTCACACATAAAGCTACAATAGCCCTTGGTAGGTGTAGACAATTGTGTGGCAAGAACTGGGGATTGAACCCCAAAATGAACTTATGGTTGTATACACAAGTCATTAGACCAATGTTAACCTATGGTTTGGTGGTGTGGTGGAGTAGAACGCAGCAGTCCGGGGTGGTCAGGCAGCTGGAAAGCATTCAAAGGCAGGCATGTCTGAATGTTACAGGTGCCATGGAAACCGCCAAAACGGACGCACTACAGGTTCTACTTAACCTACCACCATTGCACATTTACATTTAGGGCGAGGCTATGGCAACTGCTCACAGACTGCTACAAGGCCAGGCCTTATTAAAAGGCAAAAAGCAAGCAGAGTTATACAATCGGGTTAAGGCCGATCAAATAATGAGCATGCCTAAGGACAGGATAGTCCCCACGTATAACTTTGTGAGAAACTTTCGAGTAGAAATACTGGAAAGGGACTCATGGAACAATAGCCTCTTAATCCAAGGGAAGTCAATTTGGTATACCGATGGCTCAAAGACTGAGAAAGGCACAGGGTCAGGTATATACCTACAGTAGAGGACACAGGATAAAAGTCCAACTAAGTCTAGGTGCGTATGCCACACTGTTTCAGGCTGAAGTAATGGCCATACAACACTGTGCAATGGAGATCGTAAGTCAGGGTATAACGGGTAAAACCGTAGTCATATACTCGGACAGCCAGGCAGCTCTAAAGCCGATAGTCTCAGCACCAATAAGCTCACAGCTGGTGTGGGACTGCGTTGGGGCCCTGACACATGCCACAAGTCAAAATTCTCTGAAACTGGCATGAATACCAGGACACTCAGGGTTTCGAGGCAATGAGAAGGCTGATGAATTGGCCCGGAACCATTCGGCGGAGTTGCTGACACATTCAGAAAGGCAGCCATTGAGAAATGGAGGCTAGAGAAGGTCCAGGAGTGGTGGGAAAAATCACCGGGCAAGCAACAAGCCAAAGTCTTCATAAAGGGACACTCGGCGAAGTTTACTGCAGAGCTGCTATTACACAGGCGAAACGATGTCAGAATGATTGTCAGTCTCTTGACAGGACATTGTAGGCTCAAGAAACACATGAGTCAGTTGAACTTAGCAGATGAAGACATCTGTCGATACTGCCAAGAGGAGGAGGAGACCGCATTTCATGTCCTATGCCAATGCGAAGGCCTTGCAAGGACGCGGTATCTGATACTGGGAGAGGAGAAACCGGCTGCTCCAAGTTATGTGGAGTGGCCACTGTCGCCCACTGTCAAGGCTATTAAGAGGGCAGGGGTGGACAAGGTTCTCTAATCCTATTCTTAAGATAATGGGTGGTCACAATAGATCTGCAAAGGTAATACAGGCTAACAGCCAACCCAATAAACATCTAATCGTATCTACACTAAGTGAAAATGACAATGAAATCCATATAGTTTACCGGTTGTTTTCGATTTCTTCTTGGTTTATGAAACATTAGTATTTTAGATTTTTCTCAGTTGTTTAGTGGTACATTTTTTAGTTGTTTGTTTGTATTTCGTTATGTCCTGGGGCTTTGTATGCTCTGCTTTTGATATATTAAAACACTTATGGAGACTTTAACACAATTTATTTAACAAAATTGTAACAAGAACTCTGCTGGAATATGTCTAAACAGTTTTAGATTCACAATGAACTATTTAAACTTCCACCAACTGCTTATAGACCCCTTTATATAATTAAAACGAACATTCTAGCATTTTCGAGTAACATGACCTACTCTATTACCTACATCTAGAAGATTCTCGAATATCTACATAACCTTAAAATAGTCTTTTAACCAAAAGTTCTCTCCTTATTCGTTTATTCCGTTATACTGTCCTCTTCTTAGATTGATTACTCCTGGAATGTTATTTGCTAAATCAATCGGTTTTTCCTCTGACGCCGTCAAGGCATATAGAGCAAGACTAAATCTTCAAGTTGGTAATAGTACCTTTTCATCAGAGCATTAGATAATTGTAGTTTCCTACGCACCAGTTTGTGTATATTCTCTATTCGATTCTGAAGATCGGAGCCACATTCTTTATGGGCCACTTCTTCACCAGGTTTACAACCCAACACCAAGTAACATGGTAGCCTCATTTCTCTACCAAACAGGACTTTCGCAGGCGTTTGACCTGTTGATTCGTTATTGGCCGATCGAATTGACCTTAGGAATACTGAAATATGTCGGTACCTCTTTGGCGGATCTAACAAGAGTCTTTTCTACAGCAAGTCCTTTTTCCAATTCAAAGTCATGATTCTTTAGCTCTATCATGGATGGGGCTCCATCTGGCTCTAGTCCATCCAACTGCGTTGTGACGACACATTCGTAGGTCGCCGGAAGTACGATATTATCGATTTGCTTAATCGTTGCATCGTCAACTTGTTTTCGTTGCAAGAATATTTCTTTATTAAGAGTGCGAAGGGTACGTCCTCAAAGATCCAAGTGGAAACCAAAGTGAAGCATAACATCCATGCTCAGAACATCAACTTCATCAACGTCAGCCACCAGCACCGAGTGAACAAGCAAGGTTGAACCAAACTGTAGCGTCGCCTGTATCTTACTGTAGACTCTAGCAGATTCTCCGGTAGCGGTCTCCAACTGGTAGGCAACATCTTCTTTCGCATAATAACAGGCATTTAATACGAAAACTTGTGCTCGCTCTTTTCGTATCAGAGCATTGTTTGTTTCAGTTTCTAACCACCTGTGAAGAATAATAACAAAACAAAAATAGGACAAATAAGTTACACTACTAAAACGAATTATTTTGTTATTATTTTAAAACATACGTTTCTTATCTAGATTATATGTTTTATTCTGTGAATTTTTTTACCTAGGTCAATTAAATAAAGTCTTTAATAATGTAAAACATTCCGTTTCACACAAAATGTTAAGCAATTTTACTCTGCAAAGTTTAAAGATCCATTCCCTTAATTTACGTTTAATAGGCTTTATCAACAGCTCATAATTTTAATCTCTAAAATGCCGTTTCATGTTTGCCAACCGTTCATATTGGCCCTCCTACGCTATACCGAACAGTCTTCGATCACTTCTTGCTTGTTACTTAATCTCTTCCAAAGTCCATCGAGGCGTTATCGTCATTATCACCTGGGGAGTGTCGCTATTTATCGCTTTTAAACAGATAACAGACACATTATAAGAAGCTGCATCTTAAATTTCACGAAAAAAAAAACTTAAGTATGTTTTGCTGTATATGGAGAACGAAAATTATAAAATTGTGCAGGTAGAGTGGTATTTTGTCGAAGTAAAAGTTTTTAATTTTTCTTTAGTATGGGGAGCGATTGTTTTAAAATATACTTTTAATACAGTAATTTATACCTAAAAATAAATAGGTTTTTACTGATAATCACCATTTTACAACCAGTTAAAATTAATTAATCTTTATATATTTAATTATTATTTGATGACTTAAAATAAGAAAAATAATAAAGTATGGTAAAAAAATTTACACTTTAAATTAAAATTTTTGAGTAAATAATTGATTTATTAAAAATTAAGTAGCTAAATTATTGTCAAAAACTTTAGAGCTGATAAGTGTAAAAATCCTAAAAAAACTTTCTAAAAATTTAGGTAAATACTTCTAAAACCAATACACACCTAATAGTTGCCTAAATATAAAAGCATGTCCATAATTTTAAATCGGATTATTTAAAACTAGTTGTACTCGCAACGTCGTTCGCGTGGCGTGTGATTGTTGTATAAATATGTCTTACCCCACCCCATTTAAGGAATGGGAGAGAAATTTTTATTCACCAGATGTTAAATTGAAAGAAGACAAATACATCTGTAAAAACCGCATTCAAATCGGATCAGTAGTTTTCATGTGATGCGCGCACAAACATACAGACAGACAGACAAAAATATCTAACCACATTTTTGGGTTTTATTTCGATGTACCCGCGACGGCGTTCGCGTGCGTGTTGATTTTTGTATAAAAATTTCTTTCCTCACCCCGTTAAAGGGGTGGGAGGAGAAAGTTTTATACACCAGATGTTAAGTTCAAAGAAGACAAATACGTCTTTGAAAACCGCATTCGAATAGGATCAGTAGTTTTCATGTGATGCGCGCACAAACATATACATTTCTACAGATTTATTATATGTATAGATAGATAAACTAGTCAAATGTGTCATTAGTCCATGTGCAAAGTAGAGTAAGCAATTAAAACAAAAATTTAAAAAATTAAAATTAACAAAATAAAAAAGTCGAACTTACAATCTCTATTGCCTATAAAGCCTAGAGAATAGTCGGTGTTTTTGATCATATCTTTACTTTTTTGTGCTTTGTTGTATATTTTCATTTGGCAACTGGAGCTAAACTATAGATTTAATTATTTATTTGAGACATTTTTTTAGAAATTAAACAAGGATAACATTTCATCTACATAACTGAGTTTCACAGTTTTTTTGTTGTAATAGGGAGACAAAGAGACAACGTTATAAATAATTAACCTAGAAGTATTTAAAAGGTTTTTTACCACTTCCCGTAACTCTTGAAAATAATCTTATAAGAATTAGGATATCTATTGACTTTTTAGATTATCCAACGTTTAAACAATTTATAGACTTCTTTTTTCAATATCTCCACTTAGTTACCCTTGCCAACTCTAATCGGCATTCATAAAGTTGTAACATTTGTTAACCTTTTGACACATTTACAAGAATTTTTTGTAAAATTGCGTTTAAACGTTAATCAATATAATAAGTAAGAACTTAAAAGTACTTTATTGGCATAAACACCAAAAGGTTACAGACCGAAGTCCTTCAGCCTATTAAAAATGTAAAATTTTTATGTTAGATCTAGTTACGTATGTTTTTAAATACATGATGATAATGACCCTTTGAATGTATGAATCTTCTTTGATATTCCGTATTGACTCCATATGTTGTTTTTTCTGAAAATCTAATTCGTCTATGGTTTCTCACTGATCGCTGTCTACAAAGTGGGTAAAGTATTTCAATGTTGTGTTGTCTTCTAACAAACTTGCATGAGAGATCAAACATCGGTTTCACTTTGGTCATGTGGTCATTCTGAAGGAGATTTTGTGGATGACTAATTTTTGTTAGTGCTCTGAGTGAAAAAATGTCAGTCATTTCTAGGTTTCTTATGGCTGGTCTGTTGCAGTTAATGTAAAGGATGTGAGCATACTCTAATATAGGTTGGCATATATATACATGATGCAGTTTTGATAGTAGATATTAATGTTAAATCTAAGTTTAAAGTCTAAATCGACACCCAGGTATTTTACTAACGGCTGTACTAATCAGTACAGTGTTATTGATTATGATTGTTGGCAGGTTAATGGTTGGTCTGTAGTGGAAAATACTACTGCGATTTAGTGGGGTTCGGTTTTAATCTTTATATCTTAAACCAGTTTAAAGTTTTCTCTATCAGTTCTTGTAGTTTCTGTACTGTCTGTTTTAGTGTTCTGTTATGGGAAACTAACGCTGTATCATCTGCATATTAAAGGATGTAGAGGTTTCTATAAAAATAATTATTTGGCAAATCATATGTATATATATCGTGACAAAATATGCAGTGGAGAGCCTTGTGGTACACCTTGTTCTGGAAAGAATCTCTCTAAATATATGGTGCCAATTTTAATTTTAAGGTTTTCAAAATAATTTTTGAGAATATATATGAGGTATGCTGGAACATTTAGTTGATGCAGCTTGAATAATAACCCTGCATGCCAAACACTATCGGAGGCCTCATTTATGTCTAGAACAAAGCTGCTGAGTGATAATCGGTTAGTCTTGCAGTTTGTATATTGGAGCTTAATATTGCTGGAGGCTGCATCGTACTATGTTTTTCTTTAAAACTAAATTGATATTGAGAAATTTTGTTGTTTATTATATCCTGTAGGAAATATTTAATAATTTTTTTAAAATTTTTGCCTAAAACTGGATGAAGTGTGATTGGTCTATAATTCTAAGGCTTTTTGTGTTCGGTATTTGGTTTTGGAATTGTGATTATCACTCCCTCTATCCACACTTCTGGAAAATAGTGGTGCTTTAAACAAAGCTCGTATATCTTTATTAAGTGTAAATGAATGTTGTAGTTAAGACTCATTACAAGATTTTTAGATATGTTATCTATACCTGGTGCTGTATTCTTAACTTGATTAATTTTTCTGCTATTTCTATGTGCTAAAGATATAAGTTAAAAATAAAAGTTTTGCAATTGATTAACAAATACCTGTATTAGAAATTTAAATAAAAATTTTCAAAGACCCAATAAAGATGATTAAGATAATTTTTATTGCAAACCAATTTGATTTTATATATTTTTAAATACAATCAACCTTATCTAGACAGTAGCCGAATGTTAAGTATCAAAGAACAAATCTCAAATTCAAGCACAAAAACTTATTATCAAACTTTGGAGAGTATCAGTTAATTTAAACAAACTTTTATTATCGGATCCTTTTGTTTTATCTCAATGCTATTAACTAGAATTTCGTTTGACGTTTCGCAATCATGAAAACTGCGCCAGGGTGTCTCTTACGACCGTTCTATCACTCGAAAAAGATGTTCTCGTTCCTGATTTCCCGTTGGCTCCTCAGGAATCACTGTAGTCTCGCAGATTTTATCTGAACCACAAAGATACACTGAGAAAATTAATCATTTTTTATTGTCACACACCACTAATAAACACAAATGAATCACAAAGGTATAGGTGGTGTTCATCGATAGCATTTATTTATGCTGTACCTACATAAGCTGATCAGTTAGTTACTACAAGAAGGGGTATTACATACTGCAGTTGCTTTGTACACTTGGGCTTTGAACTAGTTTTATATTGTCACTTACGATGATAGGATAGTTTTACTCTAGGAAATAGTTTTATATTTTATTATATATTTTTTTTATTTTTATCATCCAGGTCGAATATAAATTGTAAAGAGCGTCGTTGGGGTCGCAATCAAAAAGTCCAGATACTGAAATTGTTGTATGAGTCACCCTTTGGGGCGTCTCTAAAACAGACCCTTGGGTCCGGGCGTTATGACTGTTGACATAATTTTCGTTAGTAAGTGTGACATGTCACCATACAATGTAATTAGTAAGATTAGTTTATGTTAGTTGTTTTAAACGTTATTTGTCCTAATTGTTATCATTCGTTATTTGTTAATGTAGTTGTTGTTTGTTTTATGTTATTCATTTTATTAGGAGTTGTGCCTTTAGCAGAATACCTACCAGGGCCTTAGATAACAACGAACCGGATGAAAACTGCCACTAGTACAATTACCCCTCATCCCAAAACACTATGGCTTATCTTTTATCCCCCCATTCGATGGCACGAATTTCCGCTTAAAAGATGCTTACGCACCCAAGCTTTCTGAGTATTTGGTTTTGGGTCCCATTACCCCTGCGCCTGTTCCTTTATCTGTCTTGGAGCCGTCAATTATGAAGACATAGTATTTTATAACATTTGCAACCTACTAAATTATTATTATTATTTTACAGTTATTGCTTATATAAAAAAAAAACGGAGACAGAATCATAACATCAAATGTAATAGTAACAATTAAAATATAGTTGTATTTCATACCAACACAGAGTAAATTCATTAAAGTTAAAGAAACAAGGAACACATTTTTTGAGGTAGGTTACTTTATGAAGGTAACATTTTTTATGCCAAACCAAAAACGAGTGTTGTCATTTTAGTTTTCCATGAAGCGATAAGGACAAAAAAAAACATATAGACTTTAAGTACTTTATTGTTTTTTACCAAGACCGACACACTTTTGCATGTGTTCAAACCAATTGGTAAAACGGAGTATTACATATATGGGTAAAACAGTTATTTCATTCTTCAGTAGACACCTGTATAATTGTTGTTTTAAAAGCATCGATGACTTGTTCTGGCGACTGGAATTTTGACATGAAAGTTGCAATTATTTTCTTTGACACACTTTGAGTCGGATCACTTTTATTGGTATTTCATAATCGTGAAACACCCACACAGCGGATCGGCTTTTATTTTCTGGTGTTGATAGGAGTAAATCCAAGATTTATCGCCGTTAACAAAACACTAAACGTTTTTTGAGCTCCCTTTGTTTAACTGTTCCAATGTTTTTTTGACACCAATTTACGCGAACCGTTTTTTGCTTTTCTGTAAGCAAATAAGGGATCCAACGGGAAATCAACTTCGTAACACCCAGTTCTTAATGTAAGATCTTTTGGATTGAGGTCTTTGAAATGACCAAAGATGCCTCTTTTTTTGGTATGTTACACGGCGGTCATCCTTAATTCGCTAAGACCACGTTGAAATTCGCAATACCAGTGGGAACTGGATTACTGATAACTGGTGTGGTGCTACATTCCCAAACACAGAAACGATTTCAGCGAGACATTGCTGTTGGAATAATTTTCTACGAAAATTATTGTTTGAAAATGTTTTTGGCCAAGATCCATTTTTTGACCAATTTGCTAATTTCAAAAATTCACTGTACCTATACGACTTATTGTATCGCAATGAAACTCTGGATTTATGTCAAAAAAGATTTGTGTATTACAAACGAGAGATAACTACGCTCTATAAATTTTTTTTGTGATATTATTTCCAAATTTTTCTAAAAAAACTTTCATATTATAACAAATTAAAAACTTTAGGAATCAGCAATTAAAAAAAACAATCTAATTTCTAGTACAAGGAATAAAAGTTCCGATCAAAAACTAAGTTACTGTTATTCTAAAAAGTTAAAAAGTTGGCAGTAAATGTATAAAACCAATAAACTAGTTCTTGATAAAACAAGCAATGTTTTTTCTTGTTATACTTTGTGTAATACCGTGTATCGAGTTTCAATGTTTTTGTCTTTCGCCTTTTTTGAGACTATCTCTTTAGATTCAATTTCCTAGCGATGTTATCACCGTTATTTGAAATAATATTACATTGCATTGCTATTGCTATTGCTCTGGTTTGGACGATAGTCACTTTTTGTGACATAGCGCAGATAGCTAAGTGCTTCTCTTTTCTTCCAGTGTCGTAGTAAATTCGATATGTTTTCCAATAAACAGATAGTAGATTTGCCGAATGTTTCTAATACGCTTGCGAAATTCGTTTGTAATTTTGATATTATTGTATTCCCAATGTATTTTGTACGCTTTTAACGTTTTTAATGTATACAGAACTTCAAATACTATAACTAATAATTCTCCGTTTTTTGTTCTTTGTTAATTAAATTAAATCAACTTATATTTAATATATTAATATTGTATGTTTTTTGTTTAATTTGTTAGCCAAATTTATTTCGCAGTAGGATTAAAAAATTAATGTTACCTTCGTTCATTCCGGTCTATATAAAATAAAATAAATTAATAAATTAAAATAATTTTGGTCAAAATATTGTTTCTATTGTAAGCTCAGGCTCATATTTTTTACTTCTTTGAGACCTTAGGTATCAATTGTGATAACTACTTTAATTTATATAAAAAAAGTCAATACTCTAAAGCTGTAAGGACCGTAACAATTAAAAATCATCAAAATCGGTAAAGAATTCGTGGTTTCGGACGAAGGAGGTTAAATACCTACTAGCTACCTGCAAAATGAAATTGAGGAAGTCAATACATCTTCATCAGCGCGACAAAAAAAAAACATTGTTGGTTCTATAAAATTATAGTATAATCCTGGTTTCTCTACATCTATAAAATGTTTTATTTCATTCATTACCTAGAACTTTTTCACTACAACCAATAATCCTGCACGCAGGGTTTTATAATTAGATTATGTCCATTCCCCTTCACATGGTCAGACCATCTTAAACTATTTCTTTTAGATTTTATAGCTTAGGTGTTCCACATCTTTATTTCTACCACTTCTAACTTTTTTGTCCTTCGTTATTGACCATTTTTCTAAGTTATAAATCAACGCTGGTCTTACAACTTTCTTGTGTACCTACCTTTCACAAAAAACTCCACTTATTCTTCTCTGGTTCATTCATCCATATATAATTCTTTCATTTACCTGACTCTTTAACCCTTTATTATTTTATAGCATATATCCTAAATATTTAAAGTTTTTGGCAGCTGGCAGCGCTTGGTACTGCAGATTAATTGTAAGTGTTCGTTCCACTTGCTCTCAACCCTCTACATTTCTTAGGTTTTGTTTCCAGTCTTTCTTTTACAAAATCTACAATTTCACACAATGTTCCATTTAATTGATGATATTTTATAAAAGCTGAGAATGTATGTTTATTTATCTCAAACGTTGATTCATTCTGGTGATAAAGTATTCGACTTTCTAATAGAAAAAGAATTATTTAAAAATATTCATGTTAATAGTGAATACTATAGTACAGAGAAGACAAATGGTTACGGTTTACCTGGAGAAGTTGATGTCTATTTTTCGTCATCTGTTAGACAATATCTTCATACAGATTTAAACTTTACTAATATATCAAGTTCACGAATATCGTATTAAGGGCAGCAGTTGTTGTAGGCTTTCCAGCTTATAATAAAAAGCTGACAGAAGAATTTAACAACCATAAATATCCTGAATTAGATATTTTTGAAACACCGCAATGCAGACTCTAGTATACATTTAGTTGGAAAATTCGTTTTATAAAAAATTATTTAAAAATTTAGCTGTTTTTGTGAGTTGACGTTAGTTTATAGATAAAAATGGGCTGTTAAGCTACCATTATACCGGGTGAGGAAAAAGTATGGAAACCCCGTTGGAACTCAAAAATCATGAGTCACAGAAAAAAACTTGCAAAATATAAAATTTATGGTTTTTCCCTGGCTATCAGATGGTTAAGATTGATTTGACTATGATCATAACCATCATGGTCAGGCGATGGAATTTTGTACATGTTTACCCTAATTACCCTCTACTCTATAAATCAAATGGTCATGGTGTGATCATTATCACAGCGAGATACAAAAGAAAAATAGCTTATAATAATTTTATTATGTGTTTCTTAATCATTACTCGCCCTAAAACTTCTTCTCGGCAAATAAAAACTATTAACTTTAATATGGATGAGTCAAATAGATGGAAGATAAATAACCATTGAGTGCGATGAGTCATCGGTTTTATTTATTTTGTCAATTTAAAAATTTAAATATCTAATTTTAAAGAAAAACTTAAACTAAATCCTGAATATTTTATCAAATAAAATCTGTGTACGCTCGAAGAAAACATGGCATTCTTGCGGTGTCCAGTAAAGCAGTTACTTTAAAGAAAATGAATATAAGCTTTTTGTACATTAGCCATCTCTTAACCGAAACGAACAAGGACATATAAAGTAATTGAATTTAGAATTTGTCCGAGTATCTTTGAAAGAGATCTAAAACGACCAGACAAGACTAGAAACATGAGCGTTTCAAATAGGAAAATAAAACAGTAAATGTGTTGCATCTACAGAAAAATAATATGAAACCAATTAAGAAAAAAAAATCATAATAAATCAAATAACAAATCACAAGCTGGTATTAAACATCATACACAAAATTTTATATTTAAATATCGTTAAAATTATCTGTTAATATTTATATTATTGTATGATGTATATTTACTTTCAAGTTAATTATTTACTGACAGCGCTTCTATACATGAAAAGTTAAGAGCTTAGTGGTTTGAAGTTTTGATTAGTTCTTCAAGTAAGTAGATTTTGAAGAGCCTTTTCTTGAAAACAATTTTGCAGGAATTATTCCCAAAATAGTTTCAGTAATAATCCCGCCGGGGAGTAATACCTCCATAGCTCTTAATCTCCGACCATATCATAAAATTATAAAGTGAAGGGACCAAAAGGGCATATGGCCGCTCTAAAACAGGTCCGCAATACCCCAGCGGCGTCTAATGATTTCTAAACTTAAAAGCTAACCCTAGTAGTAACGGTGAATGTGAGGTATAAGTTGCATGCCAATATGTATAATTGTCAAAGATTGGATCTACGGATAAAACAAAGTTTTCCCACCCGGAAAGCCTTTATCTTTCTCTTTATTTTATGATCACAAAATACTTAGGTATAGCACTACCGAAACTTTATTTTTTTTAAACTTAAAACTTTGTTTGACGCCTGTGACACAAACTGCAATATGGACATAAAAGGATAGGTTTGGTATAAAAAAAACCTCGTTTAAAGGAATTGAGTGTGAAAAACGATCAGTATTGAGTTGGCTTTTTCACATGCAGATCTCTATAAGAAATTTGGCGTTTGCTACAATCTGGCACATTCCGCTCTAGTACAAAAAATTGTTAATTTTTCAATTGTTAAAATTTTAATATAAAATAGTATATTGTAATACAAGTGTTACAATGACAGGTTCCGTAGTACGAGTGCAGATTGTGAAACGAACCGGGAAGCGGTGAGTTTCGCAAGAACGAGTACTACAAACCGTCATTGTAATTCGAGTGTTACATAGTATTTTTTATAATGAACTTTTAAAAGTATAAAAAAATAAATAAAATGAGAATTTTTCGAAATATTTATTTATGGTGGCAATCTTGACACTTTGACACTTGTCAGTTTTAATGATTTTAAATTTGAATGTTTAACAAATTTCTATAAAATATTCCGAATTTAGCAATAACGCTGATAATGTAGTTAATAATTTACTACAACATACTTCTTGATTTACTACCTGAACTCTTTCGTTGAAAATTAGTGCAGTGCAACCAATTGTGTAAAACAAAAAGTTACCAAAAACAGTGTTACAATGAATCTATTTCGATAGGTACTGTTTTAAGTGTCGAAATAGAAACTTTGTGAACGTGAATTATAAAAACAATTTATTAAAATGGTACCCAATAAGTTATATTAAAATAATACTGAATATTTTATTTGACTATTTGATATTTTATGAAATGAAAACCTTATCATTTAATTAAAATAAAAATATATTAAATCCGTCAATAAACGTCAGCTTAGTTTGACTACCAAAATGGTGTCTTCCTATTTTGTGAATTCCCGTTTTGTGACTAGACCTTTTTCAGGTAAAATTTTTCCCATTTTGTGCCTAGCCAAATTTTTACCTGAAAAGACCCAAGAAGAATTTCTCGTTTTGTGACTAGCGTAAAATAAAGCCACTTATTTTAATACCTACCTGATTTAATCATTTTAACTTAAAAATCATTTTTGTTTATAAAGTCGTCTTTTCTCATTTCACCCATTTAAATAATAGTCATATGAAATATAAAATACATTTATTACAAAATAATATAATATTAAATAATCATCAAAGAAACTTATATACATTTTTAGTTGGTAAAATAATTGCTAAAGGAAAATTGTCATTGCATTCTTATTATGAATGCCAAACTTTATTAAGCAATTGCCAACGTCCAATCTTTCTTCAACGAAGTCTGTAACTGTACGGCGAATTCTTTCATCCAGTTGTAGGTACATACTTGGTTTTCCTCCGTTTCGGTGTCATATGCAACTCAACTTGTAGTTTTATATTGTCGTAAAATGATGCTTCTTTTTTAAGTGCTTGTGTAAGCTCGAAAATTTATGGATTTACCCTAACAATTTTTGTATTTAGCCGGTTGTGCCACCCTTCTAAGGAATTTGTAGTCCGTTGCCTTTTGTTATAGCACACTCACATCAGTCCTAAAATATTGTCGTCAAGCCACTGTTCAACAAAATCATCATTAATTATTTCGAGAAGTCGATGATTTTCAAAATTCTCCATAATCCACATCCAACCGACGTCCACTTTCTCAGGAGGAAGATGTGCTAATGCAGCACACATCCTTATGTGGGTACGCACTATTTCGTTTTCCTTGTATAGAGAACTTAACCCATTTTTTTGAACTTTTCGCCATAAACATTTATTAAAATGAAAATTGCAACCAGTAATGTTTATATTAGGAAGGTTTTCTTAAGTGACTGGACTTCAAAATCAATTTTAAAGTTTTTTGGTTTCCACTTTGGTATATGTTTTTCAATTAAAGAAAAAAGCCTGGTATACGTCATTTCCTTTTTTATCTGGCGGCGAGGCGAAAATAACAGGAATAATATTGGTTTCAGTACCCGTGCTGCCAACATCGGCGTGGATTGTTTACAACAGCTTTTAAATGTCCCATCACCGAAAAAAATTATTGGTTTCTACGAGTCTCTGTCGCGCTTTTAGCGAAGCAAAAAACCAATATTTTGTCCTCTTTGCCATCTTCAAACAACAGAAAGTTGTTTGTGTCGAGCGGAGTAGAGCTGATTTTTCTTGTTACTGAAATTTGGTATCCCAGTAGGTAACAAATTTTAGCCCAGCATCCATAAGGGGCACTATCTCTTCGTTAAAGATTTTTGAAATCGCTGAGGTCTTCTCACGGGCTCAGTTTTTTGCTTTGTCTAAACATATGTCTACTTCGTTTTTAGCCACGTTTGGCATACATTTGTGTTCTGATTTTCGCACAATGTCATTCCTGTAACAATAAAAATACACTATATGATTACATATCTTAAGATATATAACTGAGGGAAAGTATTGTGATGGTTAAAAATTTCGACTTCGAGATCCGTGATTTTTACGAAATTTTCACCAAAAACCGATTATGTTTTTTCTACAATTTTTCAAAAATTTTATACCCCTTTAAAGTTCGCCATCCTACGTTCTGATTTCTCCCAAAAACTAATCAGATCCACATTATTAGATACATATTTTACATATCTTAGGAAAAGTAAGAAATGGCTGAAATTTATTAAATATTCATTAAAATACTTACTCATTTAAAACTGTCACGGATCCAGAACACCGTTTTCTGTTCACACACATCCATAGTGTGGGACAGTTTATATTTTTTTTCAAATAGTACCGTTGACCGGAATTTAAAAGATTTCTTCCTCCACCATTACTTTAAATGTATTGAATATTCATCTTGGAAAAAAGAAAGCAATGCTTCGAAAACTATAACATCACAATATAACACAAGGAAAAATTGCACGATATAAATCAAATTAATTTCAAAAATTGCTACTTATATTATCAATTTATTCCTTCTTCGTCCATAAATAGAAAATATATTATCATTATCTTAATACGTTTCAGTATTGGGGAAAACCTAACATTTAAGAGATCATAAAATCACATTTTATTCTAGTCACAAAATGGGAATTGATTAGGGGTCTTAAACAGGTAAAAAATTCTCTAGGCACAAAATGGGAACAATTTTAATCCAAAAGGGTCTAGTCACAAAACGGGAATTCACAAAATAGGAATATACCGCCAAAATGGGCAACACAAAATACACATACCATAATAATTAAACATCTATTATTTTTTAATATTATGTAACCATAGAATAGTTATTTATGAAAATGTGCGTCAAGTGCTTTTTGCGCACGCACGCGATATATCGCGTAAGTGCGCAAAAAGCACTTGACGCACAGTTTCATACAATATTTTATTTACGATAATCAAATAAAAAATAATTACAAGAAAGCAATTTATTTTCAATTCATTTACAAGATACTAACAAAACTAATGCTCTCATAGCAACACCATGGCAACGCGAATGCTAAGGATATTTGATTATATGAAGGTGTGTCAAAAACCGTGCGAAATGGGATTTACTTTTTCGCACTGTTTTTGACACACCTTCATATAATCAAATATCCTTAGCATTCGCGTTGTCATGGTGTTGCTATGAGAGCATTAAATTTCAACAAAAGTTATTCTGACAGTTTTGTAGTTTAAATTTTCAAATTTGAATTTGCAATTATTTTTTCTTTGTTTATCGTTGATAAAATATTGTATGAAACTGTGCGTAAAGTGCTTTTTGCGCACTTACGCGATATATAGCACTCGCTTCGCTCGTGCTCTAAACATCGCGTGCGTGCGCAAAAAGCATACTTCACGAACTGTTTCATAAATAACTATTGTGTGTAATTGGAGTAGAAAGCTCTTTGCTGGTTTTATCTTAAGTGACCAAGTGGTTTTTTCTGCTGTTCTTAATAAACAAATAGCTAACAAGAAATAATAATAAATAATTGTATGATTATAAAACCCGTTTTAATTATTTTATATACTTAAATTATACATACAGAACTATTTGTGCATAAACTAAAAAGAAACATATTTTATACCTTAAACATTACTATAATATTATGAAAATGTTTATTTTATACTGTAATAAATACTACTTAAGTATCTTTTGTTTTCTAAATTAAAAAATATAAAATAAATTAAGTCCGTTTGTATGTATATTAAAATTTGACTAATGTTAACATATTAAAATCTAGACGAAAATTAAAATCATTTTAATTTACATATTGTTTGCATATTATAGGTACTTTTATAACATTTTATAAATTTATTAAATATGGTTTTAAGGTGCAATATCTTTTTAAAGCTCCGATTTGCGTTATTAACCTGTGGAGGTACGTTTTTAACAGTTACCTAATAAAACTATTTTTATGTTTTATTTACAAATTGTAATGCATGAAGTAAAGTAGGTATTCTAATACTAGATTCACACGCTTGGTGCTTGTCGTAAATTTCAAGTTTAATGCTTGGATAAGTTTGCTGAACCCAAAATCGAAATCCACACGTTTGCAAGTGCACTTAGAGCCAGACAAGCATAGTGGATATAAAAGTTGTGTCAGCTTTTTATTATAAATAAAGAAAAACAAAATAAAAGTATCTCAAAAATGTAAAATATACTTTTTGAAACAGATTATTTATTTTTACACAGAAAACTTCTATTAAAACAAATAGAAATGTACATTATTGTACATGAACAGTGCATTAAAAGAATTTTTAATATGTTAAAATTGTACAATTTATATATATTGTAATATTGTAAACATATAGTTTGATATTTTTAGACTTGATAAAGCACAGTAAAGGATGTGCGAAACGTTGTAAATCAGTGTTCTTTATTTAATAAATTAGTCTATACCCAAGAATAAAAGAAACATATTAAAATGGTTAAAGAAAATTTGGTTAAAGTTACTGTCAAGACACCCCTTGCCTGAGCCCAGTAGGGTGCTAATAAAAGAGCAATAAAAGAGACCTTTTCGCCTACCCTCACCGCATGTGGTTGTATGAATTCACGATTTTACAATCCATTGTTTATATTTAACAAATATATGTGTTTAATTTTTTATAAATTAAAATAAATAAATATCAGAAACGTAAAGATATTTTTTTTCTGATTTCAACCATATATATATGGAGGGTAGAGGTAAGGAGAACGATCTTAAATGGGAAATGATTAAAAATGTGTCCACTTTTTAAAGGAACATAACACTTCTCAAACTTGCCACTACAATGGCGCTAAAGTAGATGTAGGGTACAGAATGAATGTAGCAGTTTTTGACAAATTGTTTGAAATGTCGTATGATTTCGTAATATAAGTCACAAATTATATAAGTGCTATAAAAAAACGTGGTCAGCGAATTCAGTTTAGTGTATTTTAAATTCGTTTTATACTTTATGGTTATCTTACGTATCTTATGATTATTTTAAAAATGGTGTCATAATAAAGCGGAAATGTGTCTTTCCTTGTTTATTTATCTATCCTACTCTAAGAAATTATGGCGCTTTTTTTAAAATTTACCCTACTACGATCGTAGCGCCACCCTTATTTACCACATTTTGACGGACACATTCAATACACGGAGACAGTTCTCCTTACCTCTACCCTCCATACATATATAATACTTACGGAAAATTTTGTAGTTTACAGTTATGTCAGCAAAATATTCTAAATTACACTGAGAAACAAACAAGAGATAATCTCATAATGTGGTACAAAAATACCCAATGATTATTAAATTTAAATCCAAAACAGCAAGGGATAATCTCATAATAATGTTTTGAAAATAATATATAAGTAATAGAATACCTTAATACTACAAAAATGCTTAATTATCAAATTTAAATCCAAAACAGCAGGGGATAATCTCATAATGAGGTGTTTAAAATAGATAAACTTTAACAATTCCAATAACAATCAGATTGAAAGAGATTTACACTAATTAAAATGCTATTGCATTACAAAACATCCTAATGTTTTTTTAATATCAATTTGTATTGTTGGGTAATAACAGAAAATATATAAAATGTTAGCCATTATTCACAAACAATTATTTGTGTCTTGTTTTACGTACGGTATACATCATCCTATTGATTGTTCGGTAGTGATAAAAAATATATGTGTTTGTGTATGATGGAATTCCTCCGCAGTTCTACAGCTTTTAAGAATCACATAAAGGAAGTGGGTTTGGTAAATTTTTTGATAGTACATGGATTTGTTTCACGTTCCAGGACATGTGTGTGTGGGAATAGAATCCAACTTGGCCAACAGAACAATCAATAGGATGATGTATACCGTACGTAAAACAAGACACAAATAATTGTTTGTGAATAATGGCTAACATTTTATATATTTTCTGTTATTACCCAACAATACAAATTGATATTAAAAAAACATTAGGATGTTTTGTAATGCAATAGCATTTTAATTAGTGTAATCTCTTTCAATCTGATTGTTATTGGAATTGTTAAAGTTTATCTATTTTAAACACCTCATTATGAGATTATCCCCTGCTGTTTTGGATTTAAATTTGATAATTAAGCATTTTTGTAGTATTCTATTACTTATATATTATTTTCAAAACATTATTATGAGATTATCCCTTGCTGTTTTGGATTTAAATTTAATAATCATTGGGTATTTTTGTACCACATTATGAGATTATCTCTTGTTTGTTTCTCAGTGTAATTTAGAATATTTTGCTGACATAACTGTAAACTACAAAATTTTCCGTAAGTATTATATATGGTTGAAATCAGAAAAAAAATATCTTTACGTTTCTGATATTTATTTATTTTAATTTATAAAAAATTAAACACATATATTTGTTAAATATAAACAATAGATTGTAAAATCGTGAATTTATACAACCACATGCGGTGAGGGTAGGCGAAAAGGTCTCTTTTATTGCTCTTTTATTAGCACCCTACTGGGCTCAGGCAAGGGGTGTCGTGACAGTAACTTTAACCGAAAATTTAATACATTATATATATATATATATATATATATATATATATATATATATATATATATATATATATATATATATATATATATATATATATATATATATGAACAGTAGTGGTGTTCCGGGTTTCAATCCGTTGGTTGTTTGTGTCTTCACGACGTTTCGCCAACATCTCAGCTGGCATTTTCAAGTGATGCTTCCTTTGCGGCTGCTAAACTTGGAATGAGCTGCGTGGTCCTGTGCTGCTGCTTTTATACGTGTTGGCGGCGGCGCAGATTATATCGCTGTTCTGTAATTGGTGGGGGGTGCGGTTCAGGTGTTGACGTTTCCTCCACCAGAGGTCGTTGGTTGCGCCGATTGTTTCCTGACTGCATTTGGGCCTGGATGGGTACGGCTGTCCTTGTTGCGTGTGTGTTTCTTATTGGTTCTGCCCGTGTCTGTGTATTCTCCAAGGATTTTTGTTCTTCTCGAGTAATTGGATTAGATTGTCTTTTGAGGAGACTTTTCCAAGTGTTGGAGATGTTTTGTGCATCGTCTCTTTTGTTGAGGCTGTTGGTTCTCTCTATTTCGAGGGCTTCTCTGACTATGCGGGTTCTGTAGTGTTTGATAGGTGCAATCTGTTTTGTTTCTGGGAAGTTTATTGTGTGGCCCGTTTCCTGGTGGTGTTGAAAAAGGGCTGATGTCGTTTGCTTATTTCTGATGTTGTTCTGGTGTTCCTTTACTCTGGCAGAGATTCTTCTATTTGTTTGTCCGATGTATTCTTTGTCGCAGTTACTGCACGGGATGCTGTATACGCCTTGGTTTTCTAAACGTATTTTGTCTTTTGGATTGCCTATTATTTTGTGTAAGGTAGTCTGCGGCTTGTAGATTGTGGAAATGTCATGCCTTCTTAGGATCCTTCCAATCACGTCTGTTACACCTTTTATATATGGCAGTTTAGTTTTTGGTTTGGACATGTCATATTCTTCCTTATTTGTTGTTGGTCTCGTGGCTTGTTTTTGTGCTTTTTTGATTGTGTGTTCATGGTATCCGTTTTGTCTTAGGGCGGTTGTGATGTTTTGGAATTCTTCTCTTCTATATATATATATATATATCCAAAGATGATACATAAAGTATCTAGTGCCAAAAGTAATAATTTCAGTTTTGAACTGAAATGGTGTCGGTTAGAAATTTCTAACACTTTAAAAGACACCTTGGATGCTGCGATATAAATAGATATAAATATCTATAGATATCGTTCAATTTATAGCAGGGATGTCTCTGGATTAGTGACTTGAGAGACATAGCCTGTACTACACTGACGAGCTCAAACTAAGAGCGAAACACGTGTCTGTAGTTTGGTTTTGCCCTGATATAGGTTGAATGATATTTATATCTAT
The DNA here is from genome assembly GCA_964028335.1 of Altica lythri. Classification (NCBI taxonomy): domain Eukaryota; kingdom Metazoa; phylum Arthropoda; class Insecta; order Coleoptera; family Chrysomelidae; genus Altica; species Altica lythri. The sequence continues at coordinate 30,879,336 of OZ034805.1, read as the reverse complement.
TTATATCGCAGCATCCAAGGTGTCTTTTAAAGTGTTAGAAATTTCTAACCGACACCATTTCAGTTCAAAACTGAAATTATTACTTTTAACAGTAAGGCACTAGATACTTTATGTATCATCTTTGGACATTCTTAGACTGTCACAAAACGCTCTGTTCGTTTTATATATATATATATATATATATATATATATGTTATATTAGAATTTTCACTGAGTATACAAAACGGATACACCACTATTCATATTTCATATCAGATTACATTTTTCTATTAAATTACTGAATTGCATTTCCCATGGGAATGAACTTCAAAACTGCTGACAATAAACTTAAAAACTTATAAATTTAGGTAAATGATTTTATATACTCAGTTACTATTCAATCTTCAAATTAAATTAATAATAATTATTGTAACTCATTTTTATAATTTAAATCCGGTTAACGGTTAAATAAAATAATAATATTTTTTAAAAAGTCTTTTCTGTTTTCACCGATATAACAGTGGCGCAGTCAGTAGGATTCCTCTAACGCATCTAGAACACATGTTTGATCCAAACTAAGTGCCGAATTTCGAATTTAGAACACGGGCGACCCTAACCAAGTGTTGAAAGAGAATAACATTTGGAACACGGACATTCCTCACTAAGTGTCGATTCGCATTTAGAACACGGACATTCCTCACTAGGTGTGGTGGTTCCTAAACCTTTAAGGAAGAACAACGTTCAAACACAATATTTTCAACTTTAGACGGTCTAACCGGCATCAGGAAGAAGCAACCTGGTGTAGCACAGCTTACGGATCTGGATTTCATCTACAAGGCATGAAAATAATTGCGTAAGAATTATCTCGTTTTTCTTTAATTTTACTGTTCTATTGTCACTTATCTGTATTTTTATAATTATTTTTGTTTTTCATTCCCTTTATATTTATATTTCTCTAAAACATTCAAAATGGTAGATACTCGAAACACTGCCAACAATAACGCCAATACAGGCAACACTACCAATACCGGTAGTTCTTCAGATCCAACTCATTCTATAGAACCTTATAAATTATCTGAAATTTTTGCTATGGTACCGGAATTTGACGGTAACCAAATTTTTTTAAACAGTTTTATTAATGCTTGTAGAACAGCTTTAAGCATGGCAATCGGAAATCAAAAAATATTGCTTACGACTCTTCATATTAAAAATAAACTAAAAGGCCGAGCGTCTGAACTAATTAATTCACGCGACACAAATACATTTGAAGAAATTAGAAATTTATTAGAATCTCATTTTGGTGACTCTCGTGATTTAAATTCACTTATTCAAGACCTTCAAAGAATGCGACAGCTTAATAACGAAACACCTCTATCATTTATAGCTAGACTTCAAACTCATGAAGCAAAAATGCATGCATCTATTAACCAACAAATTTCTTTTTCCGTTGAACAAAAAACTGCACAAACTAATCTTGTTGATTCTCTAGTTTTAAACACTACTTACTGGATTAGAACCAAGAATCGGACAGATAGTACGAGCAAGTAACCCAACGAGTATATTAATAGCAACAAATAGGGTCAAACGAGAACTCCAGTTGTCGTATTTTGAAAATCAAAAATTTCAAACCCAAAGAAACCCGAGTACACCCTTACGTAAACTAAATCCACCAACGGGTATTAAACAATGTTCATTTTGTAAACGAACAGGACATACAAATAACGAATGTCTTATACGACAGCGACAAACTCAAGTTCCTATACAAAGTTCGTTTAATAATTTCCAAAATCATCCAAGAACGACACAACCACCAAACTTCCAAAATAATTCTCAAAATCAACAACATTTTAGGACTCATCCTCAAGGCCCATCTCAACAAAATCGTCCACCAATTACTCAATTTAATAATAATGTCAACCCTCCAAGACCATCAGTTATTCAACCAAATCCAAACTATAATAATTACCACAAAAATCAACCCCGAACTTACCACATGAATCAAAATCAACCCTTGTACTTTTGCAATGATTATGAGCAAAACTTTAATAATTACTATTCCGATAATGGTATCGACCTTTATTACGATTACGATTCTCTCAATGATTTCGATCAATATGAAAATTACTCTCAAACATATAACAATGAATATGATCATCCTGATCATGTTACAACAAATAGTCAAAATCTCGATCAATACTCTAATGAATTCGAATTCACCAATGATTTACCAAACATATCAAATTTTGAAAATCAGGATTTTCAACAGGCTATTCTACCTTCTACCCCTCCGATATTAGATCAAAACAATTCGGTAGCACATATACAAACACAAATCCAAACAATGAATTTGACAGAAGCAAACCCCAATTTACGTTGCCTCCAGCAGAAATTTCTCTAAATCCAACTTTTCCAGTAAATTCAAAAAATTTATATTACATTAAAGATGCTACCAATAGTTTTAAATTATTAATTGACACTGGTGCTGGAATCTCAATTTTCAAACCTGCAACTTGTTCAAATTTTGAAAATCGAAACAATGAAAATGTAGTAATTCAAGGAATAACAAACGAACAAATAATAATAAATGAGTCATTATTAATTCCATTCTTTTCAAATGATGACCCACATAAAGTATACATTTGCAACCTTAACATTGAATTCGACGGAATACTAGGATCAGATTTCTTAGAACATTATAACTGCATAATTGACTTAAAAAATAAACAACTTATTACAGACTTTAAGACTATACCTTTATATAAAATTGATGACGAAACTAAACATGACCTACAACAACCAACCTTTAATTGTGAAAACTCAGAAAATCGTCGTATCATTAATTCTACAAACTCTGAATATAAAAATAGTCCAAGAAAGATTGATAGCCTATACAATAACGTAGTAACAATTGAACCCCGAACAGAACAAATCTTTAAATTAAAATGTAACCTCAGAAACACAGAAGCAGTTTTAATAAATCAAGAAATAGAGAAGGTTCGACTACCAAGTGCAATAGTCAAAATAAATGAAAAAGGTGAATTCCTTACTTCGGTTTTAAATATAAATGCTATAAATAAAACTGTCAATTTTTCAAATCTGGAACTTGAACCTCTAAAACTAAATGAAATCTACAATTTCAATTGCAAAGACGAATATTCGGCACAGCCGAATCGGAATTTCGAAATTAAAAATCAACTACGTTTAGACCACTTAAATGAAGAAGAAAAGGATGAAATCGAAAAACTCTGCTTGGAATTTTCCGACATCTTTTATCTAGAAGGTGATCATCTAACATTTACCAATGAAATCAAACACACCATAGACACTAACGATACAAGACCAATATTTACAAAATCATATCGATACCCTCAAGTCCACAAACAAGAAGTGAAAGAACAATTAAATAAAATGTTAAATCAAGGAATAGTCCGACCATCCTGTTCACCTTGGAGTTCCCCAGTATGGGTAGTACCAAAAAAGATCGATGCATCCGGAAAACAAAAATGGCGTGTTGTAGTGGACTATAGAAAACTAAACGAGTTAACCATAAACGACAAATACCCATTGCCAAATATATCAGACTTATTGGATCAGCTTGGCAGGTGCCACTATTTTACTACCTTAGACTTGGCGTCAGGGTTCCATCAAATTGAAATCGATCCAAAAGACATCCCCAAAACAGCTTTTACGGTTGAAAACGGTCACTTTGAATTTGTTCGAATGCCGTTCGGGTTAAAGAACGCCCCATCAACATTTCAAAGAGTGATGGACAATATTCTAGTAGGAATACAAAACGAAAGATGTCTTGTCTACATGGATGATATTATCATCTATTCATCCACCATTACTGAACATATTCTACGACTCACAGAAGTTTTTGAAAGGTTAAGAAAAGCCAACCTAAAGATACAGCCAGATAAATGCGAGTTTTTAAGGAAGGAAGTGGCCTACTTAGGTCATATCATAACAGAAGACGGAGTCAAACCTAATCCAGAAAAAATAAGCTGTATAGAAAACTTTCCCCAACCAACAAACCAAAAAGATATTAAATCCTTTTTGGGACTTGCTGGATATTATAGAAGATTTATACCTAACTTTGCCAAAATTTCTAAACCACTAACTAAATTATTACAAAAAGATGTTCCTTTTAATTTTGACCAAGAATGTGTAGAATCATTTCAAAAACTGAAAAGCGCTCTGATATCTAGCCCTATTCTTATCTACCCTAATTTTGACGAACCGTTTTTACTTACAACAGATGCCAGTTCGTACGCTATTGGAGCAGTACTATCTCAAGGTCCAGTTGGACAAGACTTACCGATAGCTTACGCTTCAAGAACACTTTGTAAAAGTGAAACCAAATATTCGACCATAGAGCGAGAACTACTATCAATAGTATGGGCTGTAAAACATTTCCGCCCTTACCTCTTTGGGAAAAAGTTCACACTAGTAACAGATCACCGTCCTTTGACATGGCTTTTCTCAATTAAAGACCCCGGAAGTCGTTTGGCAAGATGGCGCCTCAAATTAGAGGAATACGACTATCAAATTATATACAAACCTGGTAGTTTCAATAGAAATGCCGATGCTCTTTCTCGAATCAAAATAGACGAAAATCAAAACACGCATAAAACAGAAAACTGTTATGCAATACATGAAACTAAAGAAGTTGCTGGCTATTCTGGCAAAAACATTACAAAAGAAGAGAAAACTGAAATAAACGAAGAAGCTTCAGAACTAACAACTTTCTTGGATCTATATCAGAAAAAATCGATGATCGATTATTCAAAAATAGAGTTTTCAAGTTGTCAGTTATTAGCCAAAGAAAATAAAAACATAGTAACCTTCTTCAGAGCCAAAACATTGGAAGACCTTCATAATACAATTATCGAGGACATATTTGAAGAAAATGCAGATTTTTCTGATTTAACAATTAATGTCTTATCAAGCAAAACAGTCAAAAATCGGAAATACTTTATTATAGCTCTCCCTTACGATTATCACTCAGTTATGGAAAATCTTTTTATATCGCTGTATAGGGGCCGACATGTGTTTGAACCTTCAAAAACTTATTGTGTAGAAAATAACACCGACCTACCCATTTTAGAAGTATTATCCTTTATATTATCTGAAATTGACTTAACGCTAAAAGTTTGTCAAAATGTAAGCCAAACACCCGAGTCCGACCAAATTCCTTTAATACTAGAACAATATCACAGAGGTAAAACCCATCTCCATAAGGGTATCAATGAAACAATTCGACGAATAAGACAAAAATATAATTGGACTGGTTTAACTAAAGACGTTGAAAATTATATTAAATCGTGTAAGATCTGTCAAACAACAAAAACGTACAGGAAAAATTTAACGAATCCCCTAGTAATAACAGAAACCCCAAAAACCCCTTTTGAAAGAATAAACATAGACATTCTCGAAGTACCTCAAAGAAACCTTGCTCTTACCATTCAAGATGAGCTAACTAAATTTTCACAAGCCTACCCTCTAGCAGATAAAACAGCCAAATCCATTGTAAATACACTTATGATATATTTTCATCATTTTGGAACACCCCTTCGAATCCACTGTGATTGTGGCAGAGAATTTGACAATGCAATGGTAAGAGATCTGTGTCTAATGTAGGATATTAAACTTTCTTTTTCAAGTGTCGGTCACCCTCAATCAAATGGATCTGTAGAAAGATTCCATGCAACCCTCTTAGATATGATACGTGCCTTTGTTGCAGAAAATCCTAACGAGCACCCCTTTGATGCCTTACCATGTGCTATAATATCGTATAACAATTCAAAAAATAAAACGCATGGATCTACTCCATATGAGTTAATTTTCGGACACACGTCCAGCAGACCACCCGAAACTCTTTACAACCAAGAGCAGCTAATGACAAAATATATACAAGATTTAAATAATCGTATATCATATTACTACAAAATCGCAAGAGCAAAAACTATACGACAGAAAGAAAAAGCAAAAGAACGCTTTGACCAAACAGCATCCAAAAATACACCAGATTATAAAATTGGAGACCGAGTCTATATTAAAGAAACCCAAATAAAAAATAAATTAGGAAATAAGTTTAAAGGACCTTTTGAAATTTTAGAAATTCATAAAAATTCAGCTACCGTTCTAAATCTGGAAACGAAACAAAAATCAAAATATAATTTCGATGTAATGAAACCCTATTTTGAAAATTAATTTATTTTCAGGTTTCTCTTGCTGATCGGAACAGCAACTTGCCAATACACATTAGAACCGATCGATAATACAGTTGGAGTGTATTATTACGATGAATCCAAAATAGTTATAGCAAACAATGCATGGACATTACTCGTACATAAAAATATTACCTCCCTCAAAGAGAGCTTCTATACAAGCAATAACATTTTAGAAACTATTCAGAAAACTTTCGAACCCAAATCTCACTTAAAAAACATTTTTTATACTGAAGTTAAATCTCATTTGGATCTACTTATTCAACTTTCGAAATCAATAAAAACTAAATTTGACGAAATTACATTTAACAGTAACAGACAAAAACGCGGACTTATTAACGGCGCGGGAAGCATATTCAAAGCAATAACTGGAAATCTTGATGCATCCGATGGCGAATATTATAACAAATGTATCGAACAATTAAAAGACAACCAGCATCAAATTGAGAATCTAATGAAAAAACAAATTTCAGTAACCGCTTCAGTTCTTAATGATTTTAATACAACTGTTCAACAACTAAAAATTAGCGAAAAAACATTTAATGATGATATAGCAAAAATTGAGGAAACGCTTTTACAAACAAATAGTGAAATAATTTATATCGAGACAAAATTAAAGTTTCTTGAAATCTGCGAAAAAATTAATGGAAAGCTATGCTTTCTTAGAAAATTCTGTAAACGACATTTTAAATTCTATAATATTTGCTCGTCTAAAGATACTTCATAGTTCCATCATTGAGCCTGTAGAGCTAATTTTATCATTAAAGGAAATTTCTCAGAATTTAGAAAGGAGAAATCTACCATTGCCTATAAAATTATCAAAAATCTCTCAATATCTCCAGATAATTGAACTTGAAGCATACCAAACTAATACTGATTTAGTATTTGTCCTAAAAATCCCTCTAATAGAACCCCAAAGTTTTACCCTATTTCATTTGTACCCTATACCAATATATGACAATAGAACAGGATTTCACCACATTTTGAAAATAACCGAAAAATTTATTGCGCGAGATGATGATTCTTTAACATATGTTGCTGTCAAAAACCCACATGCATGTAAGCAAATAACACCTTACCAAAAATTGTGTCATGAACTTTACAACTACCCAATCGACAATAATGCTCCTTGTGAGGTTCAGCTTTTTAGAAATCTTAAAACCGTACCTACAAATTGTGAAAGCACTTTGATTTATGGACAGGGATACAACATCCAAAAACTTGGCGAGAATATTTGGCTAGTGCTTATTGCCGAACCAGTATATACAACTATAAATTGCCCTAATCAAAATACAAAGACTATAATAACCAATAAAACTTCGATATTACAACTCTCAACAGATTGTTTCGCTTTTGTTGGTGTATCTAAAATCCAGGCCAGTACTAAAAGAGTTTTCAATATTTCACATAACACACATCCAGTTCTTATCAACTATAATTGCTGCGATAACGTTCCTATCAAAATAAATATTCCGAAACTGAAACCATTGCAGCTAGATAACCTAAATATTGACGACTTAGAAGGCATGAAAAATAAGTTGGACCAGTATTCTACAAATTTGGACAATCTAATAAATCAGCCGTTTGCAGAGAAAAGTATTTCTTGGTTCACTTTCGTTACCATTGGGCTTATAGCAAGCCTTGTTATAATATTTGTAATCTACAAGTTTAGAAACAAGTTCAGAAAAACTGCAGAAACCACCCAAGAAGAAATTTCGTTTCCCGAAAGACTCTCAAAAATCTGTGCGAGTAAGAGACCCAAATTAGAAACCGAAGAGTGCGTCTAAATTAGTGAACGCTGTGAAAATCGGTTTGTGCTTATTAGTGTTAGAATTAAAGCTTAATTAACTTGTTAATTAAATAATGTTTTTAATATTTTTGCTTATGCTTTATTCTTTCATTTTATTTTATATTCTCTTCTTTTTGAATTTATTTTATATTTTATATTCACTTATGCTTAATATTTTTATCAAAAACTTGATGGTTCACATTAACTTTTTTTATATAAGGGGAAAGTTGTTATATTAGAATTTTCACTGAGTATACAAAACGGATACACCACTATTCATATTTCATATCAGATTACATTTTTCTATTAAATTACTGAATTGCATTTCCCATGGGAATGAACTTCAAAACTGCTGACAATAAACTTAAAAACTTATAAATTTAGGTAAATGATTTTATATACTCAGTTACTATTCAATCTTCAAATTAAATTAATAATAATTATTGTAACTCATTTTTATAATTTAAATCCGGTTAACGGTTAAATAAAATAATAATATTTTTTAAAAAGACTTTTCTGTTTTCACCGATATAACATATATATATATATATATATATATATATCCAAAGATGATACATAAATTATCTAGTGCCTTACTGTCAAAAGTAATAATTTCAGTTTTGAACTGAAATGGTGTCGGTTAGAAATTTCTAACACTTTAAAAGACACCTTGGATGCTGCGATATAAATAGATATAAATATCATTCAACCTATATCAGGGCAAAACCAAACTACAGACACGTGTTTCGCTCTTAGTTTGAGCTCATCAGTGTAGTACAGGCTATGTCTCTCAAGTCACTAATCAAGAGACATCCCTGCCATAAATTGAACGATATCTATAGATGTCAAATTGCAAAACTGATAAACAGTCGCAAGTGGTTCCATCTTCACTCCAAAAATGGTATTTTAGTGGTAGCTTTGCATCTTGTATATAACCTAGATACTTTATGTATCATCTTTGGACATTTTTAGACTGTCACAAAACGCTCTGTTCGTTTTATCATTTTACCTTGCCTAAGGTTATATACAAGATGCAAAGCTACCACTAAAATACCATTTTTGGAGTGAAGATGGAACCACTTGCGACTGTTTATCAGTTTTGCAATTTGACATCTATAGATATCGTTCAATTTATGGCAGGGATGTCTCTTGATTAGTGACTTGAGAGACATAGCCTGTACTACACTGATGAGCTCAAACTAAGAGCGAAACACGTGTCTGTAGTTTGGTTTTGCCCTGATATAGGTTGAATGATATTTATATCTATTTATATCGCAGCATCCAAGGTGTCTTTTAAAGTGTTAGAAATTTCTAACCGACACCATTTCAGTTCAAAACTGAAATTATTACTTTTGACAGTAAGGCACTAGATACTTTATGTATCATCTTTGGACATTTTTAGACTGTCACAAAACGCTCTGTTCGTTTTATCATTTTACCTTGCCTAAGGTTATATACAAGATGCAAAGCTACCACTAAAATACCATTTTTGGAGTGAAGATGGAACCACTTGCGACTGTTTATCAGTTTTGCAATTTGACATCTATAGATATCGTTCAATTTATGGCAGGGATGTCTCTTGATTAGTGACTTGAGAGACAGCCTGTACTACACTGATGAGCTCAAACTAAGAGCGAAACACGTGTCTGTAGTTTGGTTTTGCCCTGATATAGGTTGAATGATATTTATATCTATTTATATCGCAGCATCCAAGGTGTCTTTTAAAGTGTTAGAAATTTCTAACCGACACCATTTCAGTTCAAAACTGAAATTATTACTTTTGACAGTAAAGCACTAGATACTTTATGTATCATCTTTGGACATTTTTAGACTGTCACAAAACGCTCTGTTCGTTTTATCATTTTACCTTGCCTAAGGTTATATACAAGATGCAAAGCTACCACTAAAATACCATTTTTGGAGTGAAGATGGAACCACTTGCGACTGTTTATCAGTTTTGCAATTTGACATCTATAGATATCGTTCAATTTATGGCAGGGATGTCTCTTGATTAGTGACTTGAGAGACATAGCCTGTACTACACTGATGAGCTCAAACTAAGAGCGAAACACGTGTCTGTAGTTTGGTTTTGCCCTGATATAGGTTGAATGATATTTATATCTATTTATATCGCAGCATCCAAGGTGTCTTTTAAAGTGTTAGAAATTTCTAACCGACACCATTTCAGTTCAAAACTGAAATTATTACTTTTGACAGTAAGGCACTAGATACTTTATGTATCATCTTTGGACATTTTTAGACTGTCACAAAACGCTCTGTTCGTTTTATCATTTTACCTTGCCTAAGGTTATATACAAGATACAAAGCTACCACTAAAATACCATTTTTGGAGTGAAGATGGAACCACTTGCGACTGTTTATCAGTTTTGCAATTTGACATCTATAGATATCGTTCAATTTATGGCAGGGATGTCTCTTGATTAGTGACTTGAGAGACATAGCCTGTACTACACTGATGAGCTCAAACTAAGAGCGAAACACGTGTCTGTAGTTTGGTTTTGCCCTGATATAGGTTGAATGATATTTATATCTATTTATATCGCAGCATCCAAGGTGTCTTTTAAAGTGTTAGAAATTTCTAACCGACACCATTTCAGTTCAAAACTGAAATTATTACTTTTGACAGTAAGGCACTAGATACTTTATGTATCATCTTTGGACATTTTTAGACTGTCACAAAACGCTCTGTTCGTTTTATCATTTTACCTTGCCTAAGGTTATATACAAGATGCAAAGCTACCACTAAAATACCATTTTTGGAGTGAAGATGGAACCACTTGCGACTGTTTATCAGTTTTGCAATTTGACATCTATAGATATCGTTCAATTTATGGCAGGGATGTCTCTTGATTAGTGACTTGAGAGACATAGCCTGTACTACACTGACGAGCTCAAACTAAGAGCGAAACACGTGTCTGTAGTTTGGTTTTGCCCTGATATAGGTTGAATGATATTTATATCTATTTATATCGCAGCATCCAAGGTGTCTTTTAAAGTGTTAGAAATTTCTAACCGACACCATTTCAGTTCAAAACTGAAATTATTACTTTTGACAGTAAGGCACTAGATACTTTATGTATCATCTTTGGACATTTTTAGACTGTCACAAAACGCTCTGTTCGTTTTATATATATATATATATATATATATATATATATATATAATATTTACATTCACTGTCATAGTTAGTTTCTCTGCTAATGTTGTTGTTCGTTTTCTGTTGTTAATCTCATCTTGCTCTTTTTTACGTTACTGCTCTTAGCAGGGAGTTAGATAACCTCTACTAGGACCTTCAATATAGCTAGCTATACCAAACCACTAGGGCACTCTGTATATTCCTCTCAGTTGTGAAATTATTAGGATAATTAAATAAAACATTTATAAACTGCTGTAATAAGATCTGTAACAAAATTTACCAATTATTTACTTACTTATTTGATTTTACATGCGCTTAGACTAAAAAATATTGTTTTTTACGATTTGCTTCTTAGTCGCGTCAAAGTAGGTTTTCACTTCCAACTTTGGTCGGAAAGGTCCGATCGGGCTCATTTTTTTTTTGAAATGTTCATTGAGACCTTAGCTTCAAAGTTGTATAAAATCAGGATGCCGCTCGGCCCCCTCCCTCCCCCCCAAATTCGACCCAAGTTGGGGGGTTTTCAAGATGGTATATACATGATGAGACTGCCCTCCCAACCCGGCCAAATGTTCTACTCGGGGGTTTTGAAGTCCCTTCCATCCATTTCTTCGGTCAGGTCGCCTTTTCGACCTTCCCAGGGGCGTCTAGAAGGGCCTCCAAGGGCCCAAAATATAAGATATCTACAGAAATGTGCTCGGCCTGCCATACTGGGTCAGGGGGATTCTGAAGGGCGGGGTTCTCATTTCTGTCAAAAATTAAGGCTTTTTAACCCTTTAGGGCCGTATAAAAAGGGGTCCATGGGGTCTCAAAATTATGATTACACGGGATTGAATTTCAGTGTACAGAATTGGTACGATCAAGTATTACAAGGCTACCAACCCTTTCTTTGAGCAGCCTGCGATTCTGTGACCCATCCCGGGGTGGACAAAAGGGGTGCCGGGGCCCAAAAAATGTGATTTGATTGGATTTGATACCAACGTAAAACTCTCTTCCAGATCCAGGTATGGACGGGAGGCGTTCCAAGGGGGCTCAAATTGAAATTTTCGTAAAACTCCCTTATCTCATACAAACTTGATATGTTGAGCGTTTGTAGGGGTGTACTTTTGGGTTGCCCTGGCATGCGACTATGCCCCCAGGGATTTACGAACAAGGGTGCTTGAGGGGGTGAAACTCGCATGTTCATCTAGCATTTGATTCGATTTAATTTTATCAGCTTTAAATTGAACGGATTTGTATAATAAATTGTTAATTAATCAGTTATAAATTGAACCGATTTTTTATAATAAATTGTTAATCAATCAGCTGTAAATTGAACTGATTTTTATAAGAAATGGCGATAATATTGCACCACTTTAAATTGAAATTAGATTGAAAATGTATTTAAAAGTAATAAATGCGTAGAAAAGAAATATAAATATGTTATAATGGGTTAAAAAGCCTTAATTTTCGACAGAAATGAGAACCCCGCCCTTCGGAATCCGCCTTGACCCAATATTGCAGTCCGAGCACATTTCTGTACATATCTCATATTTTGGACCCTTGGAGGCCCTTCTAGACGCCCCTGGGTAGGTCGAAAAAGCTACCTGACCGAACAAATGGATGGAGGGGACTTCAAAACCCCTGAGTGGAACATTTGGCCGGGTTGGGAGGGCAGTCTTATCACGAAAACCCCCCCACCTTGGGGTGAATTTGGGGAGGGGGGCGAGCGGCATCCAGATTTTATACAACTTTGAAGCTAAGGTCTCAATGAACATTAAAAAAAAAATGAGCTCGATCGGACCTTTCCGACCAAAGTTTTAAGTTTTTGGGTTTTTAGGTCTACTTTGACGCGACTATCTGTCTTCCGCTGGTTCCACTCTTAGTGTCTAACCCTTGTGTTCAGTTTTTTTAGATCTACGATCAAGTTAAGTCGCGAAATAATTATTCTGAGCCATTATTGCTCTATCAACAAGGCGATATCAGAGGTCGTAAAGTAGTTAATCACCAACACCTGTGCATAATATCTAGAGATCAGGTAAAAACTTTGTGGTAAGCTTTGCCTCTTAGGAAGAAGTTAACGATAACTAGCGGTGCTCTATTCAAAAATATTTTCGTCAGTTGTAGTTGTAAATTTATTTAGCGCTTGTTAAAATAATTTGTTTAAGATAATAGACTTGAAGAAAAAATATTTAAAATGAGTTTGGTTCCGCCCGGGATCGAACCGGGGACCTTCTGCGTGTGAAGCAGACGTGATAACCACTACACTACGAAACCTATGTTACAAAAACCGTAATATATTCGTTACCATTTTTTGAGGATTTCAAATGGATTAACTTTAATAATTTAACAGTACTAAGCGTATTTTGTGTCTGGAAGTAGTATATAGTATTTTGCAAAATTTTATTTGCAGTAGTGCCTTCACAGACGTATTTTTTGGTTTGTACATGTTAAGGCATAATAAATGATAAAATAACTACATTACATAAAACATCGTTAAAGAAACATCAAAAACTGTACATGCTACATACAAATAACATTCATTCATTTTAATTTAGCTATATATTAATGTTTTTATCTATTAAAATAAGTTTTATGTTTTAATTATTAGAATATGTGCAGAACGAAACAAGTATTTATCACTTATCGTTCTTAGTTATACTTTATTCAATTCTATTTTGATGTAATCTTTTATATGTTACTGTCTGAATAAAGTACATATTATTATTATTATTATTATTCAATTATAAAAAAAGCAAAAATTAGGTTCAAAGATATAGAATTTCAAATAAAGCAACTTTTGTTAGGTATTGGGAAAAAATTGATAAATAATAACTAGGTACATGTCTTAATCAAGAATTGCTTTTGGCGGAAAAAGTCCAAGACTTGATTTGCTTAACTGTGCACCCTTTAGAAGTGGTTTGCTAAATTTAAACAAGGCGAAATAAGAGTCGAGATAACAACACTTAAAAGATGTCAATGGAACCTGTTACTCATATCGTGATATGAATGAATATTTGGATAACCAAAACAAATCAATTAGCATATTGAACACATATCAACACAATTCTAATTGTAAATATAAAATTATAATAAATAATCGTGTTCTTTTAATATCAGAGTTTAAAGAATATACCTATTTTACATATCTCGTATTTCTACTGGCACACGATAGAGGAAATTTTGACGTAATTAGTTTACGACCGAATGGAGAATAATGTAGAAGTAACGATAATTATTTTAATAATAGTAAAGACATAGAAACTGTAATTTTACTAATATATGTGGCAGGATTTCCATTATGCCTAAAGAGCGAAGTAGTTGGTTTATTATTAATGAAATACTAGCAAAAATTAAATTACAAGGTTAAATTTGTAATCAATAAAATGACAATTCTATTTAAACAAACAACTTATTACATCCAACAGTTAGACATCTCACCGCAAAATGTGTAAAAAATGTTAACACCCATCGCTCTCTAGCAAAAAATGTATAGAAACAAGTGTAAAATGTTGACATTTGACGCAATCTACACAAAACAAATAATTTAAAAGAAGAATTCAATGCATCGGCCAAATATAAAAGGCCAGTCGAAAAACAAGAATTGACAGCAAGTTGAGGTAAGCAACTTTGACAACTGACAAACAACAGTGGCAAATGTTAAAGCGCCAGAACTCCAGCAATATCTAGGTATGCACCTAGGTGAGGTTTGGTTCAAAATTTTGGAATGGAGGCAGCTTTGAATTTAAACTAGCAATTTCGAAATCTAAGTTCTAATTCTATTTCCAAGATCAAATAAAAGATTTTGATTTTCAATTCCAAATTCAGATTTACACGTGCAGATTAAATCGAGTGAGTAACTCTAATTTTATTAATAAAGATTTGCACGTTTATATTTATAATAATACGCAATAGCTTGTTTAACGATTTCTTCTTTTGTAACAACCGCTTCCTAATTGTAAAATGTAAAAAAGACTTTTAAAAAAAAATTGAACCGCCTGCACTAAAAGGCCAGAAATAAAATCTTTATTTCTTAAAAAAATTGGAACCAACTAGGCATCTGATTTCGATTTCCTCGAAGTCGGCTCCAATGGTTTATATCTTTGTAATCTTTTTTAAAGTCGGTTAATAAAAATTACATGTAGGTACCTACAATGTCTGTCAGAAAACCATCTCACCTGCATTTATATGTTCTATGCAGAGCGACTGCTGGTTAGTGTTAAGAATTATTTCCATTAAATTTGACTTTAAATTTAAAGAGTCTGACAGGCGTACTATTCGGAAAATTCTGTCACTATTATTTTTTTTTATTTAAATTTTCAACTTTTAAAATGTTTTATTACTCATTTTATATTTTTTATTCAAAAAAATACTGTATTTTAATTGTAGAAATAAAACTTTATTTGAAGTTTTACCTTAAATATTTATAAAAACCCGTGTTTTTGCAATAAACTTAAGATTTACCGAATTTATTTTTAAATTTAATGCAATAAGTATAATAGTCACTTTTATTGATTTTCAACAACTAAAAAATATGTAAGGAACATACCGAAATAATTCCGTTACTTATCTATTTAAAACAAATATTTTTAAATAAGCATTAATATACAGTGTAAATAGTAATAACTGCCTAACCCGAAAGATTTATTACTCCGCACCGATTGCAAAACCCCAACTAAGAAAAAAAAGTGAGAGGTGTCAAGGGACACCTGGATGGAACGAATTTCCTTTTGAATAATTATTAAAGGAATTGTAATTTGTAAACACAACAAAGTGTTTATACATACATAAGCATTTATTATTGTCTGTATTAAATCTCTTCTTACCTAAATTCATCAGCAATGTCCGAAACTTGTGCAGAACAGTAACACTGTCAGGATTCATTATTGTTATTATTTTGTATTATTATTATCTTCAAAAACCTGTATAAACTTAACAAAGTCACGACACTACACTGTTCAAAGCAAAATAGAAAATAGTAAATTCATTATCACCTGAATATTTTCAACAGTTCGTTTCTTTTAACAAAAGTGTCCATTCATACAGTGCCAGAGGTTTAGATGACATACATGGACCTAGAATTAGTTTTTATTTTAATTTAAAACAGGAATTAACAATTAATACAGAATTTTAAAATATTTGACAGTAACTGACAGTTAAGGTAATTTGACGTACCTAACTAGTCAAGTTACGAACAATTTTTAAAATATTTATGCATTTTGAACAAAATATTTTTTTAACAAAACTCTTAAAATAATCATATTTCTCACAAAAATTCACCCTCCAAAGAATCGACAAAATAATAGATATAAGATTTTTTATGCATCACGAATATTCATCGACAATTAAAAAACAATATTAAAATTTATCATTTTTTCCGCGATGTGGTAAAAACAACTGCAATTTTTTTTACGAATCAAAATATTGTTAAACCTTCGTAGAGTCCGCGGTGACTTTTAGTTATTCCAAATTAAAAATAAAAACACTTAAATGGAGGCAGTCAAGGTTTTTTTTTGAAAATCGAAGTCAACAGCTCGGTAAGAACATACACCAACAAAAGCATGTTTGTCAATTATAAGGGTACCCCTTTGAAGAATGCGACTGGCCCAAAAACAAAATATTAAGGTATGTATGAAATTTTTCGGAGAGACCTCGTGTAATTGTCAATAAAAAAAAAAAATTGTTTAAAATTGATTAAAAACAATTTTTAGAAATAGTTATTTATGCAACTAGTGCGTAAAGTGACCTTTTTTGACGAATGTGAATGTTGTCGCATGAGCCGCAGGCGAATGCGACAATCACATGAGTCAAAAAAGGAACATTTACGCACGAGTTGCATACAATATTTTTTCTACAACCGAATTTTTTTACAAGAAATACAAGTATAGGCCTGATTTTTTTTACGCTTTACTGCGAAAAAAAATATTATATTTAAAACATATTTTAGATAACAAAATATTTATTTTTTAAATTAATCTTACATTATAATACCGGTACGTAGAAACGCGAAATGCTTGAATTATAAATTAATTGAAATGTCAATCAGTCATCATTTAAATAAAAATACTTACCCTTATTCATGAACTGATTTTTCTGTCATATTAAAAATCAAATTAAAAATTACTGAATATAATATCTAGTTTTGTATGTATTAAACTGCAATAATTTAACAATTAAATATAATTACACAAATTTACACAATTAAATAATAAAAAAAAAGTTTCCTTACCCGGAATTGAACCCGAGTAATCTGGGTAGAAGGTGAACACCTTACAATCTCCGCCAATTACACACGTAAAATTATTTGCATAATCTTATACAAAACAGTGCTTATTTAACTTTTTTTCACTAGTGAACAAAAAACCTTTTTTTTTCACTAGTGAAAAAAAGTTAAACTTTACGAACCTTAAACCGTGCGTAAAGGTAATACTTTACGCACGGTTGTAGAAAAATGATTTTTTAGTCAAAATACAAATTGATATTTCTTTCACATCGTATACTACATGTTTTTCAACCGAATCATTCATTCAGATGTGCATCTAAAAATATTCAAAGTGAATGGGATGTGATTGCAAATACCAGAACGGGTGGCTTGTAGAAAGACATTCTCCAATAGATAAAATGCCAAAACAATGATAAAACTTCAAAGAGAAAAGGGTTTTTCATAAATGCTTTAGGATTATACGAAAATTCTGTTTCCAATCTGGTTTCCGATTATTTGATAGTAAAAATTACTTATACAGGAAAATAACCAAATAAGCAAACAAAGCATTATTTCGACATTTACAAAAAAAAAATTGCCATTGGTCACTGTCAATTTTTTGTTCTGAAGTTGGCGCATGTTAAATATATTGATTTTGGCACTCCAACGCCGTTTTATTAAGAACTACAAAATGTAGCTAGTGCCATGCTGTCAGAATAATCCAGATACATAACCTGGATTTGTCCTGGTTAGTATTTCTAACTCTAGGACACATCATGCTGCGATAGAGATATAAAAATTAATCAGTCTATACAAGGGCAAAACCAAACTGTATATACATCATTCAAAGCTTATTTTTATTAAAGTAGGCCTTGTTAGGGTGATGAATTTCGCCCTGTATATTTATTCTTATTCTCAGTTGTAAATGCGCTGTTGTCACGTCCTCAATAAAATCATAGTGTTAGTGACAATAAAGAAAATAATTGTGTTCTCCATTTCAGCGCCATCAAAAATCATTAAAACTTAGTACTTTCACAAAAAAAGGAAATCATCAATTTAAAAATATATATTTACATATAATGAATGCATTTACAAAATAATAGTACCTAATTAAATAAAAGCAAACAATAAAAACATTTAGAAAAAAGTCTAGAACAAATTTTCTATGTCTATATAACGGTATTATAAAATAAGTTTTACAACAAACATTTAAATTAAAACAGCTATAAATGAGAAAATACAAAATATTTCATTTTGTCGATAAGTATTACAGCAGCTATATATTGAAGAGTTTTTCGTGGAGCTTTCCAGGTAGTACGGCATTATCACATACCAATTGGTTTCAGCCATTTTGATAAGTAAAACAAAGACAAAAATTCCCAGAAAATGTTATGCTTCGTTATATATCTAAGCTTTCAAATATTGGTAATTGTAATGTATATATTTGGTTTGTGACACCCTGTATTAGTAAATTCTATTTTATTTATGTTTTACGGCTGCTTATCAGTTTTGGAAGGTATAGGTATAAAAAGTAGTTTTTAAATGTATCGGTGTGATTGTTTTATGTATTTTAACAGTTCTGAATAAACAACTAAAATGAAAGTTTGTATCATTATTTAAGACTCATTTCTTTTATGTAATGACCATCAAATTATGGCAAATATATTACATGTGGCGACGAGAATTATTTCATATTGAGTCTTGTTAGTGATTACAGTGATTTTCAAATTAAAATCTAGTTAAAAATGTCAGTGCAGATTCAGTATACCGGTCACTTTCAGGAATTTGTTCCCGGCAGTGCGGATTGGTCAATATATAAAAAACGTTTAGAAAATTATTTTTCTGCAAACGAAATTACCGATGACGCTCGCAAAAAGGCAATATTGTTAAGTCTCTTAAATGAAGAAGCTTACAAACTTTTGTATAATATGTGTATACCGGGTGAACCTGAAACTAAAAATTATGGGTCTATAATTAAATTATTGGACGAACATTTCAAATCTACAGTGCCAGTATTTGCAAACCGTAAAAAATTCTACGAAGCTCGAAAAACGTCTAACGAATCGGCAAAAGAATGGGCGGCTCGTTTAAGACATTTGGTATCGAAGTGCGATTTTTCCGGTAGTGAAATTGAGCGTGCCTTAGTGGACCGTTTCATTATCGGTTACGAGAAAGGTGCTGTTAAAAATAGACTGTTCGAAGAAAAAAAAGACGTTAAATTTGTGGATATAGTTGACATAGCAGCGTCGAAATCTTCAGTGCAGCCATTTTGTTCAATGGTTGTCAAAGAAGAACGGCCGGAGATCCACTACGCAGGGGCAAATGCGAAGTCCAAACACCATGCTACGTCATCGGCGAAAGCCTCGGGCTCTCGCAACTCCAGGGCAGCCACGAGTAAAGTATCTTCAGCGCCATCCACCTGTCAAGAAAAGTGCGCAGTTTGTGGGCACAAAAATCATGTTGCGGATAAGTGTTCGTTCCGTGAGTGCTACTGTCATAGTTGCGGTAAAAAAGGTCACCTGGCTCCGATGTGCTCAAATAAAAAGGTAAACACATCTAAACAAAACAAAATTAAAAATAATTTTTTGGAGTCGGAAGACTATTCTTTATATAACATTGAATATAATACTAATCCGGTTTCTTTAGATTTGTTAATCGAAAATAAAATGTTTACATTCAATTTAGACACAGGAGCTAGTTATAGTGTCATATCAGAAAATTTTTACAAACAAAATTTTGTAAATAAAAGTTTATACTCTACTGATAAAATTTTTAGTTTATATAATGGAGATAAACTTAAACCGTTAGGATATATTTCTTGTTTAGTTAAATTTAAGAATAACCAGGGGAACTTAAACTTTTTTGTCATTCAAAATGGGGGACCACCCTTATTAGGACGCGATTTTTTCAATTTATTTGAATTAGGAATTTTAAATTTAAACTGCCTTGATTTACCGAAAGATTTGCATTTCTTAATGAATAAATTTACCAATTTATTTTCTCCAGGTTTAGGTACTTTTAATAAAGGAGTTATATCAATTAAATTAAAATCAGATTTACAAGTTAGTCCAAAATTTTTTCGTGCACGTCCTCTACCGTTTGCTATGAGGAAAAAAGTAGAAAAAGAGTTAGAACGGTTATGTAATCTTGGAGTGATTGAATCTACAGATTATTCTGAATGGGGTACTCCTATAGTGCCGGTTTAAAAAAAAGACGGTTCTGTCCGCATTTGCGGTGACTTTAAGGTAACTTTAAATCCGTTTATTGAAATTGACCAGTTTCCATTGCCGAAAATTGAGGATTTATTTGTTAAACTACATGGCGGTGTGCATTTCTCAAAGCTTGATCTTTCTAATGCATACCAACAAATTTGTTTAGATGAAAAGTCAAAAAAGTTAATGACTATTGCAACTCATAAAGGGTTATATCAGTACACACGTGCTCCATGTGGAATTGCAAGTATTCCGGCGAAATTTCAGAAAATTATTGAAACTTTATTACAAGGGTTAAATGGGGTTGTTTGTTTTTTGGACGACATTTTGATAACCGGTAAAGATCGTCAGGAACACTTAGCACGTTTAGAAATGGTGCTCTCTAGATTACAGAACGCAGGGCTAAAACTTTCTTTAGAAAAATGTAGTTTTTTTAAATCAAAAATTACCTATTTAGGACATGATATTGATAAAGAAGGTTTACATACTTCTGAAGGAAAAATTTCAGCCATCGTCAATGCACCCACTCCAACTAATATAACTTCTTTACGCTCATTTTTAGGGCTTATAAATTATTATGGCAAATTTGTTAAAAATTTAGCAACAATTTTATATCCTTTATATAATTTGCTTAAAAAGAATAGTAAATGGGAGTGGACAGATGATTGCAAAAATGCGTTTGAAAATATTAAACAAATATTAGTTAAAGCTCCAATTTTAGTTCATTATAACTCTGAGCTTCCGGTTCGTTTGACGGACGCAAGTGACTATGGGGTAGGCGCTTTAATTTCACATATTATGCCCGATGGTTCCCATAGGGTAATCGGTTATGCATCGCGCATGCTCTCTAGCACAGAACGTAAATATTGTACTTTAGAAAAAGAAGCTTTGGGAGTTATTTTTGGTTTGTGCAAATTTCACAATTATTTATTTTTGCGGAAATTTACCTTAGTGATGGATAATAAACCTTTATCATACATTTTTCACCCTAACAAAAATATTCCTCAATATTCGGCA
Source organism: Altica lythri (assembly GCA_964028335.1). Classification (NCBI taxonomy): domain Eukaryota; kingdom Metazoa; phylum Arthropoda; class Insecta; order Coleoptera; family Chrysomelidae; genus Altica; species Altica lythri. Next base: position 30,857,774 of record OZ034805.1, on the reverse strand, counting down.
AATAGATTAAAACGGTGGGCTCTAATTCTAGCAAGCTATCAATATGATATTGAAGTTGTAAAAACCGACAAAAATCCAGCGGATGCGTTATCACGCTTGCCATTACCTTTAGAGGAAAATTCGTTACTTGATGTTGATTTAAATTACGTAAGTTACTTTCAAAACAATAGTGATTTTGTCCTAAATTTTGGGGATGTAAAAGAAGCTACAGCAAAAGACGAAATTTTATGTAGAGTGTTAAAATTTGTTAAAAAGGGCTGGCCTATAAATAGATCATTTAATAAAGATTCTATGTTACATAATTATTATCGAATAAGAAACGAATTAAGCATCGAATCAAATTGTTTGATGTGGAACAATCGAATAATAATTCCCTTTAGTTTACAACAAACAGTATTACAAAGTTTACATCCTTCACACATGGGGGTAGTTAAAATGAAAAGTTTAGCCCGATCCTACTTTTGGTGGCCTAAACTTAATAAACAAATTGAAGAAGTTTGTAAGACTTGTAATAATTGTTTATTAAATAAAAAATCACCAGATAAATCAGTGTTGCATACGTGGCCTTATCCTGAGCAACCGTGGTATCGGCTTCATCTCGATTTTATGGGGCCATATCTCAATAAGCAATTTTTAATTATTTTAGACGCTCATAGCAAGTGGATAGAAGTTTTCCCAATGAACTCAATTACTTCAAGATTGACAATTGAAGTTTTAAGATCATGTTTTGCACGTTTTGGATTGCCAAAACAAATTTGTACTGACAATGGAAGTTCATTTTGTTCTGTTGAATTTGAAGAATTCCTATCTAAAAATAATATAACTCATTTCACCACTCCACCATATAATCCTGCCTCGAATGGCGCAGCAGAGAATGCAGTGAAAACAGTTAAAAATGCACTAAAAAATGCACTTTGAGAAAATAAATCTATTGACATTAATTTAGTTTTAAATAATTTTTTATTTGATTACCGTTGTACGCCTCATTGTACCACGCAAGAAACCCCAGCTAATTTATTGATGGGTCGTGAGTTACGAACTCGTTTTAATGAGCTGTTGCCTAATTCAAATAAAAAATTGACAGAACGCGTTACGAAAGTTCAAAACAAACAGAAATTGTATCATAGTGGAAAACGTTTTTTGTGTTTCGAACCAGGTGAAACTGTTACTGTACGCGATTACCGCAAAGTGAATTTAAAAACTTGGATAAAAGCTATTATTTACAAAAAAATCGGTAAAGCTACTTATATTGTGACGATACCTGAATTAAATGTAAAATGGAAACGTCATTTGAATCAGATTAAACAATTCCATATTGTGGACTCTGAGATCAATGATAATAAAATTGAAAATGATTTCACAATAATTTATGATACCAATGAGGTTACCACAGATAATCAAAATGATTCTACTGAAAATGTTACTAGTAGTTGTGATAATACAAGAGTTGTAGATAGACCTAAAAGGAAGGTTAAACCTCCTGAACGTTTGAACTTATGAAAATGAATTTATTTTTATTTCAATTTTTGGTGGAAAAATAATTTTATTATTTTTTTTTTAAGGGGGGAGATGTAATGTATATATTTGGTTTGTAACACCCTGTATTAGTAAATTCTATTTTATTTATGTTTTACGACTGCTTATCAGTTTTGGAAGGTATAGGTATAAAAAGTAGTTTTTAAATGTATCGGTGTGATTGTTTTATGTATTTTAACAGTTCTGAATAAACAACTAAAATGAAAGTTTGTATCATTATTTAAGACTCATTTCTTTTATGTAATGACCATCAAATTATGGCAAATATATTACAGTAATCCATTTAAAATGTGTTTAATAGTCTCAGTGCAATTATTCAGCAGAAAAGCAGATACACTGATAGTAAAATAAACAAAGTACAAAAGAAAATGAAACATACAAAATTAAAAAAAAAACATATAAACAGCAAACATGCAGCTACAGATTTGGTTAAAACTATTGTTAATCTATTCGGTATGTATTTTTAATCCACCTCCTTTATTTCATTGGATATATCAGAGTCACTATCAAATCCAAAATCGGAATCGTCAGAATCTGATTCCTCCAATAAAATAATTAAAGGAGGAATATTGTCATGTGAGCAGTTTTCCATGTAAGTAGTCCAATCTGCCAAAATAAGTTCGTCTGTATGTCTACAAAATTGTTTCCACATGTCTGGTGTACATTGTCTTAACGCTTCTGTCCAAGTTTTTTTAACCCTATCCCTGTCTGAATATAAAGATGCAATATTTTTGTTATAGTACGTCTTTGTAAAGCCCCATGCCAACTCTATTGGATTATATTGACAGTGGTATGGGGGTAGTCGAAGTACATCATGTCCATGTTGCTTTAATATTTCATATTTCATCTACTACATTAGTTTGTCCGTCGGATCTTTGCACATACGTCATCATTCATATTTAAGCGAATAAAATCAAGACTGTACTTTAAACGTAGGTCGATACTCCATCACTAAGAAAACCAACTGATAAAGAACCACCAGAATTGTTCTACACGAAGCTTTCGTATGTTGCATGACTCTCTTCACAGATTGCGAGTCTCTTTCGGCAATTCAACATCGTTATGGCAAACTCCACCTACAAAAAATTGGGAATATATTTTACTCACCTCAAAGATAAAATTCCAGTATGAGAAAACAGTAGTGTTGTGTACGCGTTAAAATATGATGTGTGTAAAAAGTCTTATATTGGGCAAACTGGTTAAAAACTATCAAAAAAGACTAGCGTTACACAAAAGTGACACCGTAAAGAAATCTGGAGCTACAGCCCTCAGCCAACATGTAAATGATACCGCACATACAATAGACTATCATGGTGTAAAAATCCTACAAAGAGTCAACAACCAATTCAAAAGGAACTTTATTGAGATTAACAAATGCACTAACTGTCTAAAGGTCTAAATGCTATTTACACTTTTCTTTTGAGCCAGGATCTAACGAAATCTTATAATTATGGTACCTGAAAATTTTGGTTATATTGTTTACCTATTGTTGATTGTTGATAATCAAAATTTTCATTTACAATTTAAAAAAAAAAGAAATTCGTTTTCTCGCGATCCACTTTGACTGTAAAGTAGGTTAGATTTTTGACAAATTTTTGGAACGTTCCGTTCTAGTTTATATAAAAAATAAGTTTTTAACTTTTTTAACAAATTAAATGGTTTTATAAGTTTTAAATAAATTTAACGTGTCGTGCTGTTTTAACATTTATTATTTTCAATTTTGGTTTTGACAACATCGAAATGAACAATTCTTTTACATGTAAGAACGAGGGAAACCTAAAACAAAATTTCTCTAAATTTATACTTACCAAGTTGGAATTTTCCTAGGCGCTGATGAAGGTTTAAAAAAAAGACCGAAAATTCCGCATGCTAGAAATAAAGTATCGCTACATCTTAGTCTAGTTCATCTTTGACTCCATCTTTTCCCGACGCTTTCCGGCAGTGATCCAGTCAGCTTTATTTTAGACGAGTCGTTATCCAGTTCACTCTTATATATATATATATATATATATATATATATATATATATATATATATATATACATATATTTCTTTTAGGCAACAAAATATTATGTTTAATGTTTTTGACCGAATTTTCAGTCAGTAACTGCGAGAACGTTTAAAATAAAAGAAGATATGTTGGTTTTTTCGTTGCAGTAGGTTTTTGTGTTGCTTTATAATTATTCCACCAGCGTCATGCTTACAATATCTTTTAATTTCTAAATTTCAAATATAAAAACGTTAAACTTACTTTTTTTTAAATCAAACTTAAAAAGATGTATCGTAAACCATACAATAAATTCCTTTCAATAAAATTTGAAATATTTCTTTATCGGCGCTGCTGTTGTACGAACCACGATATTTGTTTTCTTTCAGACATGTTGCATTTTTCTGTATTTCGTTTGTTAAAAGTTTCTTGTTTTTCAATTTTGATTTTCAGAGGAACAAATTGAAAGGCAGATATTTCTCGTAAAGAATGCAATTTTAAAACCTTTGAAAATTGTGGATTTGTTTGAATAAAGTACCTACAGAATAGTAGTCGCAGTATTAGAATTTTTTAATTATGTTTGTAAAGAAGCCATATACAGGATAAAAATTTAAAATGTTTTCATTTTGTTATTTAAAAAATATATGAATCATTAATTTTGTATCAAAATTTATGTTTATAAAGAAAAATTTTCTCTTATCTTGGATTTTTTTTTTTTGAAATTTTCAGAAATCATCGAGACGAACTCAAGTAGTTTTAAAAATATACTTGACAATAAGCTGTAATCTCCTAGAATTCCTGGTAGGTTTAAACATTCTGGTTGGCTCTAAAATTCTTGATAGGTTTCAAAATTCCTGGTAGGTTCTAAAATTCTGGGTAGGTTCTAAAATTTCTGGTAGGCTTCCTGTTGGTATTCTTTAGACACTAACCAAATAAGAAAATAACATCCCTTCGAAGTTAGTTTCAAGTAAAATCAGTTCTTTTTAAAACTGAATTTCCCTTGTGTAAAGAATAAATTGAAATTTAAAAACAGATGTAAAATCAGGTTCAGACTTTAATTAATAAACGACACAAAAACCAATATTTGGCTTAATTGTTTTGTTATGATGTAGGTTGGTTTTTATAGATGTCATCCTTTTTTGGGACAATATGTTAAAATTAAAATAAAACCATTATGAACTACTTAATTTGTATTCAAGTAGGTAAATACACAAAATTCACAAAATTAATGTCTTCGCAGGTAAACGAGAAAAGAGAAAATATCTAAACCGTTAAAATGTATAGCGATTTGCCCGCAGAAGGAGTACCTTCGCGGCTAAAGTTATAACTACAAATCTAAAATAAGTTCCCAGCTAACAATTTCTTGTTCTATAAATGTCGTAAAAACGTTTTCAGAACAAATTTTTATAGAGCAATATTTTTCTAAGAACATTTTTAAAACGTTCTTACAACTCTTATACAATCAAAATGGGCACCATACTATACAGCTTTTTACTTCTATAAAATGTTGTGTAAAGCCTCCGCAGAACAATTATAGAACTGTTGCATAAACGTTCTTAAAGCTTTTAAAGAACTTTTATATTACTGTTACAGAGCATTCTAATTAGAATTCTATAACAGTTCCAAGATGCTGTTGGTAGAATACTGGTATACAGCAACTTAAGAGCTCTAATAGAATAATTGCTTAGTAGCGTATATATGTCTAATTATGCAACAATTTTAATGTGTTGTGTGATATTTAGAGAACTTTAAACTGGTAAGTCTTGTATTTTACAAGCAAATTGATTCTTTAACACAACATGGAGTAAATAAATAATACACATATACTGACTCCATGATAATTAACCCACTTTGTAGGAATATGGGTACTTAATAATTTACTAAGTCAGGTGTTTGCAGTCATTGAAGCAGTAAATTAACTTGCGCAAGAAGATTTATTGTGAAACATATAGTATATTATGGAAAATTTTTGACGCTCCCTCCGTTTGGCTTAAATTTCCACTATGACTAAAAATTTATGAAAAACATTTTGTCCAAAAATTCGTGAATTTACCCCTAAATTTTATATAAAATAATCAGACACACTTATGTAGTCGATATTATTCAGATTATTTCATTTGGCATTGTTGCTTATGCTTTTAAATTTGAATTTTTATATTTCTTGACAATATGGCGGTATAAAAGAATCAAATCTTTAAACTATTGATACTATCCAATATGGATTCCAACTAATACGACATTTTTGTGTCAATTGCAATGATTATAGAGCAAATATGCCATTTTATATATACAGTGTTGTCATATGTTAAAATATTTCCTGAACAATAAACTGTGGCTTATTTAAAATTTTTAATCAATTTTATGAAAAATAGTTATTTATGCAACTAGTGCGTAAAGTGACCTTTTTTGACGAATGTGAATGTTGTCGCATGAGCCGCAGGCGAATGCGACAATCACATGAGTCAAAAAAGGAACATTTACGCACGAGTTGCATACAATATTTTTTCTACAACCGAATTTCTTTACAAGAAATACAAGTATAGGACTGATTTTTTTTTACGCACTACTGCAAAAAAAAATATTATATTTAAAACATATTTTAGATAACAAAATATTTATTTTCTAAATTAATCTTACCTATAATACCGGTAAATAGAAACGCGAAATGCTTGAATTATAAATTAATTGAAATGTCAATCAGTCAGACCCTACGTATATTTAAATAAAAATACTTAGGTACCCTTATTCATGAACTGATATTTCTGTCATATTAAAAATCAAATTAAAAATTACTGAATATAATATCTAGTTTTGTATGTATTAAACTGCAATAATTTAACAATTAAATATATTTACACAAATTTACACAATTAAATAATAAAAAAAAAGTTTCCTTACCCGGAATTGAACCCGAGTCAGCTGGGTAGAAGCCAGACACCTTACGTTCTCGGCCAATAACACACTTAAAAATCTTTGCATAATCTTATAAAAGACCCTGCTTATTTTACTTTTTTTTACTAGTTAAAAAAAAACTTTTTTTTTCACTAGTGAAAAAAAGTTAAACTTTACGAACCTTAAACCGTGCGTAAAGATAATACTTTACGCACGGTTGTAGAAAAAATGTATTAATTAAAAGGCATTTTTACAAGCGACGGTTCTTAAAATATTTGTATTTAAAATTTATAAAAAATACTAGAGTTTTTGGGACCTCTTTGTTACTGCCCACGTTTATTGTGTGTATTGTTTATTCTTTTTTTAGTTAACAGGGATCTATCAACTTATTTTCAAGTTTGTAGTTTGTAAAAAATAAGACAGTTCGCTATTTTATTTATTTCTTATTATTATTAGTCAGCAATATCCAATCCAATCCAAATTATAATCCGCGATCTTAAACAACCCTAAGTTTCATGTTTGAGACAAATCGATTAATAAATAAGAAAGTCCGACATTTTATTGGGTCCGCCATTTTGTTTTTTTGTCCTAAAACAAATGTTAAATCAAATTGTCACCAAAATCGTATGCATCCCTGAGTAAGAGTCCACACTGCACAAAAGCGACGGAAGAGCGTAACGACGGAACACAAATCAAGAGCTCCTATTGGTTGAAAAACCTTCCGTCACAATTTCGGCGGAATCAAGGTCATTACGCAAATAGTTAATTTAATTTTAACTTTTAGCGGAAAACGGAACGAATTAAGAAGTAAAGTGTGGTTAGAATCCATTTTGTTATTTTTATTTTACTGATTGTGTTTTACCCCAGAGTACCACTTTCACATATTGGATTTTCAAGAGCAGGTAATACCTTTTAATTGCTACTTAGTTATTTATTTTTTTTTTATTATTTTTATATTATTAAATTTTGACAGTTGGGTATGTGCAGTGTGGACGCCTCTAGTTTCGACGGAAAATATTTTTTCCGTTCCGCTCCGCTTTTTTAGTGCAGTGTGGACCCGTCCTCAAGGATTTTTTAGGTGTCAATAAGGATCGCTTAATGAGCGACAAATTTCTGCCATGGGCGCGCGAAAACTCCCCTATTTGTGACGTCACCACAGTGCTCAAATCTCGATGTAATAGAATATTACGTAATAAGTGCTGTAAAAGGCATATTACGCACGAATGGAAAAGTTACGCACGAAGCCGCGTAGCGGCGAGTGCGTAATTCCATGAGTGCGTAATTGATTTACAACACGCATTTCGTTCTATACTTTACCTACGTCCATATAAAGTGTACCAAAACAACATGTAAAAATTATTAATTAAAACCTATCTGTCTTTCCAAAAAGGTTGTTTGTATTGTTTTGACTTTGACAGTTGCGATGAAAACTGTGCGATTTGTTTACCGTAACGTTATTTGTTCATATGAGTTAATATGCAAACTGTGCGTTTTTTTTACCGGAACTGTGCGATTTGTTTACCGTACGTAAAGAGTTATTTACTGAGGCAGTGTGTCCTATGTTTTTGCCTATTTTCTATAGTGGTAGTAGGTAAAAAGATTTATCGGAATATTTTTAGGATTTTAAAATAATTTAACTAACAATTTTATGCTAAATTTATTGAAATTTAACACAAAATACTGGAAAAAGAAGCCCAAAACTAGCGTCTTATAGTACCCAAATAAGCGATCTTTAGGTAAAATGTCCTTTTGTGCATCACGTACCAAATTTGAAGTCGAAATTTCATCGGAAAATGGGTAAAAAACGATTATCAGGTTTGATGGATAGACAGACATAATAATATACACCAGTCTCGAGTTAAAAGAAAATCGTTTAAAACTACTCTATGAAATTGGCAACTCTGTAAAATCTACCCATCTCGATTTTATGAAAATACGTTTATTGGCGGGAATCGACATATCTTGCTGTTTTGTGATACTATTACCGAACCATTATAGAACAAAATAGTGTCAAAGGCAGCTTTATTCGAACTGTTTGCAATATAACGCTGTGTTTACCAATATAAACAATATAAGACTTGTCTTAAACATATTTCGAAACCATGATGCCAGTAATCTCCATCTCCTACCTTACTGATAATGACAGTTTGGCAGGTTTTTAAAAGTGTTCTTGGGTCGTCAGGAAGAATATGCGGTAAACGTTTATTAATAGTGTTAAATAAATTCTTTAATGCCGAATGAGATATATTAAATTTTACTGACCACAACCGAAGACCCTTTACAAACTCTGCGTTTTTTTCTAAATCTGATATAATATAATCCTCTTCCTCATTGTTTTCAAACTCTAACAGCCTGTCATTTTTGTTAAGAACAGCTTCATCGTCTTCTGATAATTCTGAGACAGAAAGTACGCTATTTTTTTCTTCTTCACTCACGTCAACACTATCTGTTTGTATTATTGGGACATCACGAGAACCATCTCTTGTCACAGGGGTTCTTTTATCTAATAAAATGTTATCGCGTAAAAGGTTTTCGTAAATTTTTTTACTTTTCCTCCGAAACGCTCCACTTTTTTTTACCGTCTTCCATTTACTTAAAAATGAATTAGACATTTTAATTCAAGATAAAGTCACAACATAAACGTTTAATAATCTAAAATGGCGTGGCATTGTTACGGTAGTTCCATAGTGCGGTTTTAAAGAACTAAATATTTGTATTGATGCCTATTTATTCTGTAAAGATTTTATAACACCTGAATTAATACAGTTTGTGACTGCGTTAAAGAGGCGCGAAATTACCTTATTCGATAACTGCTTCCAAATTAGTAATTTGCTCTCCGCAGCAGAATTGTGTCAGTACAAACCCTTTATACAGTAATTCTATAAGAAAACTACATGAGACATTACAGAACAGTTGTATAGGAGTTTTGCTGGACCTAATATAGTTCCAATAAGATATTATTTTGCATAGCTTTTAGAGCAATTTAATTGTATAAGCACAGTGGTTGTACAATTATGTTGTCCAGCAGCACTTATAGAACTATACTGGAACATATTCTGTAATTTCTCTATAATTATTCTGCAAAAACGTTCTTACAACAAATTAGTTGCTGAGAGCAAAATAGTGTCATATGCATTTTCTATACAACAATTTACTGTACTCTATACCACTATAGAATATTAACAGAACATAAATATCCTATAACTCTAAATTTATAGAACTATTTTGCTAGCTGGGTTAATTTAACAGTCATAGTTCCGGAAAACTTAGTCAACTGAAATTATTCTTGACTTTAAGCGATCCATAAATCGTAACATTAAAAAAAGTTAAAAGACGTTCACAATTTAAATATCTTTAAACAAATTTGAGAAAAACGTTAACCAACCATTAAAACTATTAGAAAATGGAAAAGTAATAAACAATTGAAAAAATTAAGAAAATAAATTAAATTAAAACAAAAAGATTATATTTATTATTTAGGTATAATAAAATTTATTTATATACAAAAAAGATTCCTAAATTTAATACAAAGTAACTAAAATATTATATAATCTGGAGGAATCTTTAAAAACAAGTTATCTATTTTTTTGGTGTAATTCTTTAAGGTAGGTATACATAGTTTTAGATTAATTTACGTTAGAAACTGATCTTATTATATCTTTCTTGATTATTTAAAGTTTAAACCATATGTGCAAAACAAATAACTTGCGTTTTCAAGTGGCGGTGATCATAAAGTAGTGAAGCGGAAAACATCATTGCCTCTAGTCAACGATTATTTAAGATATCGCTTTAGGGAGTTTTTAAAAATTTTGAAATTTTTGACTCAAACTTGCAACCTTCAGCTCTACGCGCATACGCAATACGCTCTTACAACTAAGCTGTGAATGCCTAGTCATCAAATCGTTTTTTATTCTTTTAATTTAACTCATGTTACATGTGACACTTACTTTTTCCCTTAGCCCATATAGCATGACGTAAATGAGAAAGAGATTTTGTGAAATCGACAATTGGAACATTAAACTCTAAGTCACTTTTTTGTGCCCTATCTTATATTTTTATTTGATTAGGCGACCGGATAGATAGAAAAATATTAATTGGGTTGTTAGCCGTATCACAGCGACCTTTGCGTTTTAGGTTTTTCTTCACCACACCACTGAACCATAGGTTAACATTGACCTAATGACCTCTTTCTAATCTGCGACACACTATGACCAATGCAGCCTTTGGGTGTTGGAGATTTGGCTGCAGGAACCTGACTGTACCTACGTCCCACGAGAAGCTAGGGATGGTCCAGCTGGTCAGAGCACCGCATAACCAGGTAAGGCTCATTACAAAAGGGTTTCGCCCGGTGCCCCCAAGGTATCGTTCGTGACCAACTTAACCCGTTGAGTATTCAGTACATTGGCACAGGGTGCATTTGGCAGTACTTATAAACAGTGTGTTTTTAATGATGAGTTAGTCTCCATTAAGCTGGTAGTGAACAATCAGCAAAAAAGTTTCGTCATTTTTACTGACTATTCACTGCCAGGTTAATAAAGCTTAATAAAGTTAATAAATCAAAACCTCGTACTGACGAGAATTTGAAATTAGTATATTACGTATCAAGAGTGGTAAATAGGATATTACGTACGAGTGGAAAAGTTACGCACGAAGCCGCGTAGCGGCGAGTGCGTAATTACACGAGTACGTAATACCTCTTACCACTCGAGTTACGTACTATGCTTTTTCTACGACTCAATATTTTAATTTTAATTCTAAATATTTGATATCTCTTAAAAAATATATAACGAAATTTGCCGTTTAAAATAACATTTATCAAAGTAGTGACAATAAGTAACATCCTAGATTAAATAATAATTTAAAATGTAATGTATGTTGCCTATATCTGTTTTATTTTTATTTTATTTTTTAATAAAAACTATTATATTATATTTATGTTTTTTAAATTGACTAAAAGTTTGTAAATAGACCAAATAAAGTAGTACGTACATAAAAATTTTATTGCAATTTGATTAAACAAAGAAATTTAAGTTTTCTTATCTAAACGCACATGTATTTTATGAGATCTCATTACGTGCATGTTATTGTTAAATGTCACTTACACGGAATGTCTACAGTGCGATTTTTGACGTTTACAGTCATGGGCGTAGAAAATAGTATATTACGTATCAAGAGTGGTAAATAGGATATTACGTACGAGTGGAAAAGTTACGCACGAAGCCGCGTAGCGGCGAGTGCGTAATTACACGAGTACGTAATACCTCTTACCACTCGAGTTACGTACTATGCTTTTTCTACGACTCAATATTTTAATTTTAATTCTAAATATTTGATATCTCTTAAAAAATATATAACGAAATTTGCCGTTTAAAATAACATTTATCAAAGTAGTGACAATAAGTAACATCCTAGATTAAATAATAATTTAAAATGTAATGTATGTTGCCTATATCTGTTTTATTTTTATTTTATTTTTTAATAAAAACTATTATATTATATTTATGTTTTTTAAATTGACTAAAAGTTTGTAAATAGACCAAATAAAGTAGTACGTACATAAACATTTTATTGCAATTTGATTAAACAAAGAAATTTAAGTTTTCTTATCTAAACGCACATGTATTTTATGAGATCTCATTACGTGCATGTTATTGTTAAATGTCACTTACACGGAATGTCTACAGTGCGACTTTTGACGTTTACAGTCATGGGCGTAGAAAATAGTATATTACGTATCAAGAGTGGTAAATAGGATATTACGTACGAGTGGAAAAGTTACGCACGAAGCCGCGTAGCGGCGAGTGCGTAATTACACGAGTACGTAATACCTCTTACCACTCGAGTTACGTACTATGCTTTTTCTACGACTCAATATTTTAATTTTAATTCTAAATATTTGACATCTCTTAAAAAATATATAACGAAATTTGCCGTTTAAAATAACATTTATCAAAGTAGTGACAATAAGTAACATCCTAGATTAAATAATAATTTAAAATGTAATGTATGTTGCCTATATCTGTTTTATTTTTATTTTATTTTTTAATAAAAACTATTATATTATATTTATGTTTTTTAAATTGACTAAAAGTTTGTAAATAGACCAAATAAAGTAGTACGTACATAAAAATTTTATTGCAATTTGATTAAACAAAGAAATTTAAGTTTTCTTATCTAAACGCACATGTATTTTATGAGATCTCATTACGTGCATGTTATTGTTAAATGTCACTTACACGGAATGTCTACAGTGCGATTTTTGACGTTTACAGTCATGGGCGTAGAAAAAGTTCTTTACGTTGTTGTATCAGTGAAATTAATCAGAATATTGATAAATTAGTTTCCCCAAATTCAACATCAAGTGAATCATTGATTTCGGTGTAGCTTTTTTATTTTTTTAGTTTGTCACAGTCTTAAATTGAACTATTTAATAATAATGTTGCACCAATTTTTTTATTTTATTTTGTCATTTTAATCAGTTTTTATTTTAACACCATTTTTTGTATTACCGATTTGATCCTAAAAAATGTTAAAGGTTACAATTATTTTTAATTGATAAGCACAAAGTTATGCATGTTGTTACATTGTAACAACTTCACATATATAAACATTTTAAATATTCAGATAATTTTCTGAAAATCTTCATCAATGCTATTGGCAAATGGCAGCAAAATTCCAACAAGAGGTTACAATGAAAGTCGTAAAGTTTATCTATGTAGGTAGTTGTCGGGTAGTATCAGGTCCAATTTTCATCCCGTGAATAATGCATAAATGTTGAAAATTCGAGTAAAACTTTAACGACTCACTTGAAATTCTGTAAATGTTTACCTTCAATGAAAATGTATATACTAACTAGTTTACAAAACTTGCTTATGATACAAAAATTTTGGTAGAAATTTACAAATTATATTCAGTTTCTAAATTTTATTACGCAAGCAAATATACCTAATTAATTAATAAAAATTCTATATTAAGATTTTAGAGTTTTAGTGATTTCTTAAAAATATTGAGATTTCGGTTACATTTTTACGGTTAAACCATTTTTTTTTATTCCAATTTTAACGATTTTTTGTCAATTTTTTTAATCTTTCAGGTTTTTGTTTTTTCTCTATTTTTACGATTGTATTTCAACAAATAATAATAAACATTTGCTAATTTATCCATTCTTCTGGCGTTATTTAATTGATTTTTTTTTTAATTTTACGGTATTTTTTTCTATATTTTGATTATGTTTTTTAATTTTAATTTGCAATAGTATTGTTGTTTTATATTTGCAACATTATTAACATTTTTTTAAGTTTATTACGTTTTGTTTTTTGTTTATTAGTCTCTCCATTTTCCGATTTTTTTTTTTTCGTTTCACTTCTGTCGATGCCTTTTTTTATTAATTTTCTACTTTGTCAATTTTTCTATCTCCACAAAAATCTCAAAATCCTTTAGATTTCAACCACATATCGTATTAATGAAAACCCACAACGGACTTCTATACAGACTCTTTGCCTAAACTTGCGACCCAGCCTTTAAAACTAAATGAAATCATCTTAATGGAACAATTATCAATTTCTCACCAGTTACTCTTTGATCCTTAGGTTTTATTTTTCTTTTCACTGTTGGAGGATTAACTGGGGTAGTATTAGCAAACTCCTCGATTGATATTGTATTACATGACACTTATTATGTAGTTGCCCATTTTCATTATGTTCTCTCTATAGGGGCACTATTCTCTTCAACTCTTGTTGAAATGCAAACATGCTAGCATTTTTAAGTAGGTATTATCTAGAAAATTTTGAATTTCATAACCTCAAAACAGTCTTTTAAGTAAAGATTCTTTCCTTATTCGGTTATCCCGTTACACTGCCACCTCCTTTGATTCATTCCTCCCGGAATGCCCTTTCCTAAATCGAGATCCCGCTCACATCTTGAGTGGGCCAAACTACCTTCTTGGAGCTGCTGCACATCCCCACTATGGTTTCCCTGGTAAGGCGCTAACTGATCTTGATGGACCACGACGGGTTTGCCTCTGGGAATTTTCACTATTCTGTAAATGACATCTTTAATTTTTTTCCTAATGCTGTGTATGGACCTTATCAGTTCTTCTGTAATTTGGGACAAATGACTAGACTCCGTCGCCAGACTAAATCTCTAACTTTGTAACTCTTCTCCATTTCCCGCGTGTCATAGTACCTATTATCCGATCACTGGATAATTGAAGTTTTCCACGGTTGTGTATATTCTCCATTCGATTCTAAAGATCGGTAACATATTGTTCACGGGCCACTTCTTCACTATGTTTACAACCAAACACCAGGTCACTTGGTAGTCTCATTTCTTTACCAAACAGGACTTTCGCGGACGTTTGGCCGGTTAATCCGTTAATGGCCGTTCCAATTGCCATTAAGAATAGTGAAATATCTTGATCCCAATCCCTCTGACACTCTGTCACCACTTTTGACATATAGTTGGTTATAGTCCAATTCATTCGTTCCACCATTTCATCAGACTGAGGGTGCATTGCTATTGTTTTCGTTTTGTGGATGCCCAATCTTTGAAAAACTTTTTAACAGCTTGCTCTCAAAATTTCTCCTTTGGTCTGAATGTCATTCTAGTGGTACCCCAAAACAGCTTACAAATTTTTAAACTAATATACCTGCTAAAGTGGTGGCTTCCTGATTGGAAACTGGGTAGGCTTTAAACCATTTGGTAAAGTAGTCCATAACAACAAATATGTACTTATTTCCTACATCGCTCCTCTGTGCAAGTGGCCCCAATACATCTACTGCGGTTCTTTCAAAAGGGCTTCCAACAAGCTATTTATACCTTTGGTCTTTTATGCAGAAGATTAATAGCAGCACAAATCTTTAACAAGTAAAATCTCTCTCGGACTTTTTACAGCGTTTTCGTGATACCAGCTTGTGTATGTTCTCCATTCGATTATGAAGATCGGTGACATATTCTTCACAGACCACTTCTTTACAATCAATCAATCAAACACCAAGTCACATGATTGTGTCATTTCTTTATCGAACAGGACTTTCGCAGTATCTCTCAGACCTTTTGCAGCGTTTTCGTGATACCCAGACGTCCTTCAAAACTATCATTATATATTTGTTTTAAAATTTCGGATACGACATTTCTAGGCACCACTATTTGTCTCCTTGTTTCTGGGCCTTTTACTTTGTTGTCAAGCTTTTAAATTAATTTTCAAGACATCTGTTTACAAAAAAGTAAAACAATTAGTTATATAAATTTACATAATTTGTTTGAACTTACTAGTCGTGAGGTTTTAGTACAGAAACTTTGAACATAACACTTAAAAATGAGATTAAAACATTTTTAATTTTCTTAAAACTAGTTTTGAAACATAATCTTTGTAGGGGATACACGTTTTAACTGGTTTCGAGTTAACCCTATAATGAGAAGAAAATTTATTTAAATAATATTCAAGGTAGGTATAATGAGTAATTATATCACATAATAATAAAAATTTTAAATATAAGTATAAAAAATAATATACACATTGCTTAAAGCAAAATTTAGTTTTGTGTTCAAACACCTGTCGTAGAGGAAGCAATGGGATTTACTGGAAACCAGTTATAAAATTGCATTCCCTACAATGTATATGATTAAGATTTAGTGTAAGAAAATTAATAATGTATTTTAATCTTATTGTAAAGTATAATGTTCAAACTTTCTATACCAGAACCTTAGGACTAGTAAATTTAAACAAGTTATGTAAATGTATTTATCTAATTATTTTTTCTTTGTATAAACAGATGTCTTAAAAAAATAATTAAAATTAATTTGAAATCTTCATAACAAAGTCTAAATTTGACTGCAAACCCACGATTAAGCTTTGAATATATATATATATATATATGTATATATATCTCCAAGAAAATTAAAATTCTATATATATATATATATATATATATATATAAAGATATAACAGATGATACAAACGTATCTAGTGCCGTGCTGTCATCTCTTACATCTTGTTATATAAGACTGTCACAAACGCTCTGTTCGTTGTTCGTTTTCTGTTCGTTATACATATATATATATATATAATCAAATAAAAATATTTACTGAAGTTTAAAAATTATTATTTACAGGAAATTAATCTCTAATACGAAAAAATTCATCTTTTAAACAAGAGAATTTCCTCTCGAATGATCACATCACACGGAACATTAGGTACAATTTGACATAGCATTTGACAAAAATTGCCGTCATCCAAAGCTCCTATACCTTATCTCGACACTGAACACATGAAAAGCCCTTTTGCTTTTTAAAACACCCTCATTAGACTTTTCACAGTACATTCCCCAGTGGAGCATAGAGCACCAGCTAAAAGACAAAAGGCACTTGAGTCAGCTTGACTAACAAAATCCACAGGCGGAGAATTTTTATTTTTAAATACTAAAATACACTCTTTAAGATACCTTTTACTCATTTATTCATTGACAGATATATACTAAGTGATATAGAAAACATAATACCCCGTATTAATAAATTCTAGAAATCTATATTTTTTATATTAAAAAGACAACCACAAAGTGGTTTTTGTATTGTCGTCTCTTCTTCGAAAAAAATAAGTACTTACGTAATAACTATATTTTGTAGCTATTATTTATATTTAATTATCATACAATACTTTCTGAAGATCTGCTTGAATTTGTTTATCATGTTTAGCGTGAGAAGAGGAGAAAGTTTTCAACAACTTGGCAAGTTTAATCATAGTGAGTTTACGCGAGGATGGCTACGAGAATGCACAAGAGTGTACAATAAGTTGTAGTTTTTTGTCGAGAATAGAATCAAATGAGCGGTAATTAAAGAACTAGAGGTACAAAACGTGTCAGAAGAACAACCCCAGTTCAAGATCGCTACCTTAGGATTATGACTCTACGGGACCGCTTCGTTTCCACAAGGTCAATTGTGAATCAATGGTTGGTACCCCAATTACAAATAGAACTGTTTATCGTCGGATTACACCGTCATCAGTTGGTCCTTTATTTTTTAAGACACCAAAGGGATCGACTGGCTTGGTGCAAAGAAAAGCTATTACAGTGGATTACCATTCTCTTTGATGAGATATTCAATGGTCGTGTAAGAGTGAGAAAGTGGCGTGATAAGGGACGAGTTCCTCAACTCAGATTTATGTTATAGGGCAATATTGTACTACGTCACATATTTATCAGAGGCAACATGACCGCCATGCTTTACATTCAGAAGCTGGCTGAACCAAATGCTCTACCTTTTTTTTGTTATTACCATTGGACCACATTCGAGATATGGACGATATTCTCTAAAAAAAAAAATGGCAGTCGGTACTATCTCATTGCAAGGAGGGCACAAAGCGTTTATAGAAACTTTTAAAAAATTAGCTTGCTTAAAGTTTTACGTTCACGCAAGTATAGTTCAGTTTAATTTGGGAAAACAGTATTATGCTAGTAAAGTTATATGAATATGAATACGATTTTTTTAGGATCTTTTACACCTTTGGCCAAAATTTTTTTTAGTCATTTAATTCTTGCACATTTAAAAGTTTGATTACTATATTTTTTATTATCTTCTATTTTTCACCACACACAAGGTCGGATCTATGAGTGTACCGCCTTTTAAAATAAGCTCATACGTATTATACATTTTCATTGCAATATACCAATGTTTGATGTATTAAGAAATGTATCTATTCCATATATTTACGTATACAGAAATTCTAATAATATAAAATCACCAAAGCGAACGCGGTTTAAAATGTTTAAACAATATTTTTTACTCTTTTTCTAAAAGAGGTTTTTTACCCTTAGCAAACCTACGACAGTATGTATGTATATGTATAAATATATATAACAATCTGTATCTGGCGCACCAGAAGAAGTTTTAACTTAACATAGAACTAACTTACAAGTCATAAATAGTATATTATATACCAAGGGACTAAAGTGAATGATTTAATCCCGCACGTGATGTATATTGCCTGAGGGCTCGTAGAGCCCGAGGGCCAATAATCACGTAAGGGATAAAATATGTCTTTAGTCATGAGGCATATACGCTATTTTTTGCACTTCCCAGTATTATAACTTTTAACTTTGATACAATTAATAATTTTAAAGAGTTATATAAACACGGTACTTGGATTACTCAGTAGGTAACGTTATAGCAACAGTGTCAACAAAATTTTTCAATTTAGTGACATTTCAATTAATGCTGACATTTAAAACGAATCGAAACTTAACTAACAGAATATCAAGAAAATGAATCAAGAAATAAATGAAACTACATATTTTGATACATATATTACAATGTCAATTCAATCAATAAAGATTCATAATGGAATATTTCCTAATTTTTGTCCTAGTTATTAATAGTGATGTAGCTGCGGTAAAGTTTGATTCTTACTTTATGTCCCTAGGGATTTGAAATGCAACTTTATCTCCCTAGGGACTAAAAGATACACTTTAGTCCCTGTTATACGGGACTAAAGTTGTCACTTTAGTCCCGGAAGTGCAAAAACATAATTTATAAAGAGTTAAACGCTAAATTTTTATTCAGGTAGGTACATTATCGATTTTTTTTTAATGAAACATTATTTAATTTTTGTGATTTGCCATAGAAATTAATTAAATTTTGAATAGATCTAAATTCAAATTTATTTTATTTTTTATTGGATTTTAGCATTATTTTAGTTCTTTGACTTTAAGATAGTAAAACATATTAATATTACCAAATCCCAAAAATTATAATTTTTTTGTACGTGCATGCATATGCAATATTCCTAAAACGCAAAACAATAACACTTGGGGAAAGAGAAAGAGTCGTATCCGGAAATGTTTTTAGTAAGAGCGACACTAACGCCAAAGTGCAGTAATTTGAATACGGGTAACGTTTGAAGTTCGGACACCTAGAAGGAGCCCATTGAGATTCACTCTACCGGAAAATGGTTTTAGTCGTTGTTTTAAGCTACATACACGGCCCAATGACTGCACGTAGCGAGCACTAGATGTCGGCACTGTATGTTGAAAATTTTAGTTGTGGCAGTTGAGGGATTTTAAATTGTTTTTACAAAGAACGGTTTGACGATGTTGTTGTTTTAGGATTTTCACTCACATTTTGCAGAAACAACTACTTAGTTTTAAAATCTTGCAATACAAAAAGTGTTTAAAATAGGCAATATGATCCAATATGTTCATTATATATGATTTCATCTAATAAATGGTTTTGTTTCAAAAATCAATAAAATTATTATTAGCTAGGTACTCTTATTTTCAATTCGTAAGAGTATTTTACTAAATAAAACATTCCAACAAAATTTGTAACTATTTTAAAAAGTTTTTCATGTGCTTTTTTTTTAATCTGAACGCAGGATTATATTGTGATGTACCTATTAATTAAGTATGTCATAGTTATAAGTTTAATAAACAAAATGTTCAAAGTACAATTATTATAGGTAACTAAAATCATTTTGAAATATATGTCTTTTGTTTAGTAATTTACTGTGTTGAAATTGTTTGCGAATTTGTTAATTTAATAATATAATTATACCTGGAACCGACGTCCTCAATATTCGGCAATTTTGCAGAATCTATTGTACTACTTTTGAGGAACGTCGTACCGATAGATATAAGGATTGATTAGTATTAAGTAAGCGCCTGAAGATGTGACACGGTAGTTTTATAAATCTTAGGATTATAAGTATACAGGTTAAATACAAGTAATTTATGAGCATCTTCGTTTCATTTATTAAATCTAATATGTCGCAAAAGGAGTGCGACATCACATGGCGATCCTGCCATAAGGCCAAGAATACGGCCCGTTCCAAAGAAGGATATTCTGAAAGAAAGTAAGGTCCAAAAATTGCAAAGAAAAAAAATAGGACAAAATGGGACAAACATTAACTAAAGAAGAACAAATAGTGGTCGAAGCGTCACGAAATGGAAATAACCAGGCATATCAACAGGCTAGTCAGGCTCTCAACCGTACTGAATGAATGGTATTAGTACTCTTAATATTAGTAGCAGCTACTATTGGGTATATAGTAAAACGTATTATTAAAACGATGGAGAAGAAGATGCACGAAGTAAGGAAGTCACGGGATGAACTGAATGCAGCGTCAAGTGTCTAGGAATAAATATTGTAATAAGTGTGATTAAAAAGCAGAGACAGTGAGTGATGAGTGAAGTGCTAGTGCAACTACAAGAGTTGAATAATAAATTAAGAATTTGGCTAGAAAATCTCCGGAAGGACAACTCCGAAAGAAGATCTAATCAGGAACTAACTCAATGTAAGTTTTAAGAACTTGAATTATATAAACAATCTGCTACTTCATTAATAGAACTAGCTTACTGCGCAAATGTTGAAATAAGTGAACGATCTAGGTAATAGGATAACTACAAAAATTAACGAGGGTTTTTAAATATTACAACAAAGATTAAAAGCGGAAAATAGCGATTCGAATAAGTGCAAAATTGAAAATAATTCTGTAGATAGTATAGTATCGGTTACAAATATGGCAAATCAATTTGATTTTAAAACTGCATCCAGCTTGCTTCCTAAATTAAACGGGTCCATTGAGAAAGTTCATGAACTTATAGATGGCATACAGTTATAAGAGATGTTTCTAAATGATATAAGTAAACCTATCCTAATAAATTACGTACTGAAAATTTGTATTCCATATAAAGATAAAGTCAAAATGAAGGATACTTATACCCATACGAATGATCTCATAGACGATTTAAAAAAGCACTTATGTCCAAAAATGTCAGCAACCACTATCTCAATGCGCCTCCACACAACTAAACAAGGTAATATGAATATTGACGAATATGGACAAACAATAGAGTCTTTAGTGGCAGACCTAACTATTGCTTAGTCTGATAGCAATGCTGCAGTAAGAGATGCTTTTAAGTCAATTAACGAAAAATTAGGTATAGATATATTTGCCAACGGTATTCGTAGTAATGAACTTAGGACTATTATAAAGGCACGAAATTTCGAATCCCTCAGTGGGGCTATTAATGCAGCAAAGGATCAAACAGTCCGTGATCAATGTAGCTCGTCAGTGTTTCATTTTAGAAGTAAAAGAAATTTTAGGGGTTCATTTAGGCATCAACAAAATCATGGAGTGGAAAATCAAAGAGGAAATAACAATTACGCTGAAAATCCTAATCATTTTAGTAATCAAAACTCAAATCAAAAAACTTTTAATACTTATAAAAAACAATATCGCCAGAATAATTACTCACGAGGTCAAGGTCGATACAATGGAAATCGTAATAGAAACAACAATCAAATACACTTTAAATGCAGAAACAAGCTATAAAAAACTTTCCTGAGCCAAATGATGCGAGCAGTACAAAACGATTCGTAGCACTTTCAAATTACTACAGAAACTTTGCTCAAATAGCAGAGCCATTAAATAATCTAACCAGGAAGAATGTCCCGTTCACATGGACAACGGAATGCCAGAACGCATTTGACAACCTAAAATCGAGACTGATAGAACCTCCTTTCCTACAGTACCCAGATTTTTCAGAAAACTACGTATTTAATCTTACAACAGATGCATCAGGAATAGCAATAGGAGCCGTACTTAATAACGGGAACGGAAAACCAATAGCATACGCAAGTCGAACTTTAAACAAAGCGGAAAGAAACTACTGTACAATTGAAAAAGAATTATTAAGCATAGTTTGGGCAGTAAAACATTTTAGACCCTATTTATATGGACGTAAATTTACTATTTATACAGACCACAGACCATTAGTACATCTTTTCGGGATGACAAATCCATCTAGCCGTTTAACAAAGTTCAGGCTCATTTTGGAAGAATATGACTTCACAATCCATTATATAAAAGGAAAAAATAATGTAACAGCAGATGCCTTGTCAAGAATCGAAATACCGGTGAATGATTTACGAAATATGGCTAAAAACCAAACAGTAAAAGTTTTAACTCGGGCACGTGCAAGGAACGCTTTTTATGAAGAAGGAAATGAAACTAATACAATTAATAAAACAGAACCCGATAACTTGAACAGTATTGATCACCCTGGAATAGTTCAAATTTTGAAATAACCAAAAAACGTCACTCAATTGAAGCCAGTAGAAGTCAAAAAATTTAATAAATTAAAAAATGATAATGTAGACACTATAGTTTATAATGATAGCTTTATTTTCAATAATAAGGAAAATATAATTTATTTTAAAATGACAAATTCTTGCTCAACGTCGGAAGTTCGAGCGTCGTTGAAAGAATGTCAAAACTTGTGCGCACAAGAAAAAATAAGTGAAATATTGATTTTGAAAAATAATGAAACTGCAGTTATAATAAAAGAATTAGATAAGCTATTAAATCTATTTAAAATTGCCAACATTAAAATATCTGTATTAAATGACATAATTGAAGTCCACGACTACTCCGTAAAACAGTTAATTTTGAATGATTTTCACATATTACACACTGGTGGCCATAGTGGAATTAATAGAATGTTCAATAATATTAAAAAATATTACTTTTGGGTAGGATTAAAAAAAGATATTGAAAATTTCGTAAAGCGTTGTAGCGACTGTCAAAAATGTAAACATATACCAAAACCTAAACAACCTATAGTTATTACATCAACAGCAAATGCTGCGTTTGAAACAGTTTTTTTAGATCTAGTAGGTCCTTTAGAATCAGACGAAAAAGATAGAAAATTTATTTTAACATTACAGTGCGAACTGAGTAAATATGTAGAGGCATATCCTATTGAGAATAAAGAAGCCAATACTGTGGCTAAATCATTTGTAGATAATTTTATTTTACGTTATGGGATACCACAAAGGATTATTTCAGATCAAGGTACCGAATTCATGGCAGATGTATTTAAAGAAACATGTATATTGCTAATAATTGAACAACTTAAATCCACAGCATATTACCATGAAACTATCGGAGCTTTGGAAAACACTCACAAACACTTAAATGCTTATCTTAGAATTCAAATTTCTAAATTTAAAGAATCGTGGAGCCCTTGGATACCTTTTTGGTGTTTCTCATATAACACATCAGTGCATTCTGCAACAGGATATACCCCATATGAATTAGTTTTTGGAAAAGTCTGTATTCTCCCCTCTAACTTAACAGAAAAAATAGAACCACTATATAATTTTGACAACTACCCGTTAGAATTAAAATTTCGACTAAAAGTAGCCTTGAGTGATGCCAGACAAAACTTGGTGGCATCAAAACATAAACAAAAAATTAGACTTGATAATTCAACCAGTGAAGCGAATTATAAATTGGGAGATAACGTCTTACTTATAAATGAAACACGTGACAAGCTAGATCCCATATACAAAGGTCCATTTAAAGTAATAGAAGATAAGGGTGTAAATATAGTTATTAACACAGGAAATAAGAATATCGAAATACATAAAAATAGAGTAAAACCATTTAACATATATTTTTTTTTCTTTTCCCGCGGTGGTGTGCCTGTATAAACTATTATTAGATTATTAGATTTTTAATTAAGTAAATATTACAGTAGGTCAAGTTTATTTATAGTTATAAAAGTAACCGGAGTAGGTACATAATTACATAATATGGGCTCGTCAGCAAAAATTGTAACCCATTACACTATATTGTAACAATTATATAGACAACATAACATATGTAGTTAGGTAAAAAAAAACAAAGAAGAATTGGCTTCTTTCTTTTTGTTTTCGGCCCCATGGGAGGTGTGATGTATTAATTAAGTATGTCATAGTTATAAGTTTAATAAACAAAATGTTCAAAGTACAATTATAGGTAACTAAAATCATTTTGAAATATATGTCTTTTGTTTAGTAATTTACTGTATTGAAATTGTTTGCGAATTTGTTAATTTAATAATATAATTATACCTTGAACCCACGTCCTTAATATTCTGCAATTTTGCAGAATCTATTGTACTACTTTTGAGGACCGTCGTACCGATAGATATAAGGATTGATTAGTATTAAGTAAGCGCATCAAGATGTGAGACGGAAGTTTTATAAATCTTAGGAATATAAGTATACAGGTTGAATACAAGTAATTTCTGAGCATCTTCGTTTCATTTATTAAATCTAATATGTCGCAAAAGGAGTGCGACATCACAATATTATCAGACAAGATTTTTAAAATATTTAAATGTAAAAGTTTACACTTACTGCTATTAGCTATATTTGAGATTATGTAGATCTATGTTTTATTTTCCAAAACATCTTAAAGTTTCTCTTTAAAATAAAATTTATTTTAAGTAAAATCTTTCTTCCGCTTAGTTATAGCTATTTTAATTTTAGACAGTTTTACTTTTTTGACGTTAAAACTTCTTTTATTTTAGAAAAAATTAACGCTTGGAAAACGAATTTAAGAACATTTTAAAACAACTTTATGTTAATAATTTTATATAATTATATTAATAATAATGATGAGTTTATTTAAATATACCTACTCAATGGAAGCATTATTAATACATAAAACATTACTTTGCTACTATATACTTAAATGTTTATTTTATACAATAATAAAAAAATATTTTTGGTCATATTAAGTAAAACGTTGTACGCTTTTATACAAGAAATTGTATAAGGTGGAGTGGGGTAAGATCGTAAACGGGGCAAGATCGTAAACGCATTAAATCTATTCTAATATGCACTAGATTATACATCCTACGGAATATAAACTTGTGTTTAATTGCTGCGCAATCATAGAAATAGATGTCGCTAATTAATAAGTAAGTTCAGAGTTTTTATGACATTTGTAAGTTTTCATACGTGTTGCACTCACAGATATAGACAATATAGATCGGAAATAACCATTTGGCGAAATCCTAAAAATACACACACCATGCAATTGAAATTAAGAGGTTTATGCTCATGCGCATTTGCTCTTTTATTGTTTTGAAGCGTATGACACATGTGTCACCTTTCATTTGTGTCAATTGAAATTTTTATTATTTATTGTAAATTAGTTATTTGGCGTTATTAATCTGTGCTTAAAACGCTTTATACATTAAATTTAATAAGTTCAAGTAAAAATTTAAATTTTTAACAAATCCTGCTCTTTACGTTTCAATGCGCAGTCGCATAAACCTCTCTTTTTCGCTTTCAATTGTACGTATTTTATAAAAATGACATTTCCGATCTATGTTGTGTATATCTGTGGTTGCACTACACCTGAAAGTTACAGTTGGCGAAGGAAATATCGTGATATTGCAACAAATTTTGTGTTAAGAGCGATTATTTATGCTTTAAGAAAACCACTACTCCGGTTTTGCCCCTTAAATGAAAGTGCACGGGGTACCTAAGTTCGGAGTATGTGACGGGGTGAGGCCGTAGTTATTTGCCTTATGCAGAAATTTCAAGAAATATTTTACTTTTTCTGGTTTCTTTGACAAATTATATATTTATAACTTTTTAGATCCAAAATGGTTCGAAATAATGTCAGAAACTGAAGACTTATTTTCTTGAGTTTTTAACTTACCCAAGCAGTCCCTTTTGTAAAAATCCATAACTTTGAAAATAAACAACCGATTTTAATTTGGTAAAAAATTTTTATAAATTGAAAACGATATATTCCAATTCTGCCTCATATTGTATGAACATAGATTTCAATAAGTTTTAAACAGCTGGTTACAGACTTGCCCCCTACATGGGGCAAGTTCGGAGTAGCTACTACATTTTTTTGATATTTTATAAAAGTTATAATTTCCCAAATTAATTTGTGTTTCTGACAGTGCAAACTATAGAGTGGTAGTTCTACTTTTTGATATATGCCATCGTAATATTAAATATTGTAACGGGATAACCGGAAAGGAAGGGACCTTAATTTAAAAGATTGTTGTTGACAGTTGATTTTTAGAAGTTTGTAAAAAAATCAACTGACCAGATTAAATAATGTTGTATATAAGGGGATGCATGGGCAGTTAACGTCAGTTCGAGTCAAGTGTTCACAAGAGTTCATTGTATTGTCAAGTAGTTAGACGTTATCCAGCAGAGTTCAGTGTATCTTAACAATTTTGTAAATAAATTGTGTAAAAAGCCCCCATACGTGTTTCAAATTGGTGTCAGGTGTGGGGTGAAGATACAAGAATGCCTGGAAAAAAGATAAATGAACTATTGGTGGCTGAGCTCAGAAGGGAGCTCGAAGAATTGGAGTTGGAAACTACTGGAAGCAAATCCGTATTGTTAAGAAGGCTCCGTGAATACTATGTAAATAATAATCTAGACCCTGACGCTGTAGATTTCGAAGACCCAGTTTAAAAAGCAAATTCTAAACTAGCTCAACAACTTTCCCGGCTGCAAGAAGAACAAGCTCAACAACTTTCCCGGCTGCAAGAAGAACATGCTCAACAACTGTCCCAGTTGTCCAGTCAGATAAGCAGCCAGCGCGAAGATATGTCCCAGCTGAAAGAAGAGCTATCAGGACGAATGACGAGCCAACAAGAAGAACAATCTCAACAACTTTCCCAGTTGTCCAGTCAGATAAGCAGCCAGCGCGAAGATATGTCCCAGCTGTCGCAACGAATGAAGAACCAACAAGAGGTGCTATCCAGTCAGATGAAGAGCCAACAAGAGGAGCTATCACAACGGATGTCTACCCTATCAGATGAGTTATCCAGTTCGTTCTCACAGCAAATATCACATCTTCGGGACGAGCAAAATCAGCAAGTCGCTGACTTGCGAGAAGAGCAAAACCAGCAAGTGGCCAACTTGAATCAGCAAGTGGACAACATGAATCAGAAGGTGACCAACATGCAAGACGAGCAAAACCAGATCAACCAGCAAATGCAGTCCGAGATAAGGAAGCTTCAACAAGAACAGGAAGCTAGCCGCCGAAACCAAACCATCCACCACGGCGACGGAGATGCAAGAAGGATGGAAACCTGTCACGCAGACGTCGAACGACAAAGAAGCAAGGAGACGACCCATGTACGAACGACGATGAAACCCCCGACCTTCGACGGGAAGACTTCCTGGCCAAATTACCTGAAACAATTCGACGCAGCGGCTAGAGCTAATGGATGGTCATCCCAGGAGAAAGCATTGTCCCTAACCGTAGCTCTGCGAGGCGAAGCTTTAGACGTCTTGCAATCTTTGACGCCGGATGAAGCTGACAACTTCGAGTTATTGGTGAATCGTCTAGAGATGCGTTATGGTCAAACTCATCTACAACCGGTGTACCGAATGCAGTTAAAGAGCCGAAAACAGAAAAATGGAGAAACTATCCAGGAATTTGAAGCGGATGTAGCAAGAATGGTACGACTTGCGTATTCAAATGCAGCGGAGTGCCTAGCAGTCCAAACCTTTACCGATGGTCTTCGAGACGTCGAGTTGCAGCGCGCTGTACGGCTGGCGCGGCCGAAGACCCTTGTGGACGCCTTGACCATTGCCCTGGAGTTTGAGGCGGCGACGGAGGCCTCACGTGGAGTTGCTCGACTGAGGGAAATCACCGGTAACTACGATCATGCCGTTCATTCCGTTAGCGACGTTGAAG
Organism: Altica lythri; assembly: GCA_964028335.1. Lineage (NCBI taxonomy): Eukaryota > Metazoa > Arthropoda > Insecta > Coleoptera > Chrysomelidae > Altica > Altica lythri. The sequence goes on along the minus strand of OZ034805.1, from coordinate 30,829,855 downwards.
CGGTAGTAGAGAGGTTTATGAAGTTATCTCCAAAAAGAAGGCGCCCAGTGAGATGCTGGAACTGCAGTGAACTAGGCCATATAAGAAATACTTGCCCCCATAAAGAAAAATCTCCTGCTGAAGTACCCCTGCAGCAGGAAAACTTTAAACGGGTCGACTCCTGGAGGGCGCCTTCGACCCCAAACATTCCCGTAGTCCCTCACACCATTAAATTGGCAACTCTGCGACATCACGTGGACAGCTTATATGTAGGTGGCCTCCTTGATGGAAAGAATATTAGCATGCTGGTAGACACTGGAGCTACAAAAACTATCGTCCGACCAACCATCATTATGCGAAATAAGATGTTGCCTACCAGTTGGAGACTGCGTACCGCTACCGGAGATTCTGCTAGAGTCTACGGTAATATACATGTGACGCTACAGTTTGGTTCAACCTCTCTTGTTCACTCAGTGCTGGTGGCTGACGTTGATGAAGATGTTGTTCTGGGCATTGATGTTATGCTCCACTGTGGTTTTCATTTGGATCTTCGCCAACGTATCCTTCGTACTGGTGATGAAGAAATATTCCTGCACCGAAAACAAGTTGACAATGCCTCGATTAAGCTAATTGATGATATCGAACTTCTGGCAAGCTGCGAATGTGTCGTCACAGCGCGGTTGGATGGACTGGAGCCAGATGGTGCCCCAGCCATGATAGAGCCGAAGAACCATGACCATGAATTGGGAAAAGGACTCCTTGTGGGTAAGACTCTTGTTAGATCCGCCAAAGAGGTACCCATCCGAGTTATCAACTTGAACGATCATCCAGTTCTTCTCCGAAAGGACACGGAAATGGGAAGTTTAGAACCAGTAACGGCCATAATTCACAAGGTAAACGTTACGGAAACAGATGAGACCAACGGAATTGAACCATTAATGACAAAATTAGATCCCTCTTTGTCAAAATTAGAAAAGAAACAGGTAAGAGATCTACTTTACCGTTATAAACCTGTATTTGGTTCTAAAAGTAAATTGGGAAGAACTGATGTTGTACAACATAGAATTGACACTGGTGATGCACGTCCGATTCGACAGGTACCCCGACGGATGCCTCAAGTTAAGAAGGAAGAAGCAGACAGAGCCCTTAAAGAAATGATTCAAAATGGCATAGTCGAACCATCCAGTAGTCCGTGGGCTTCTCCTGTGGTATTAGTGAGAAAGAAAGACGGATCACTGCGGTTTTGTGTCGACTATCGAAAGCTAAATGATGTCACTAAGAAGGACAGTTATCCTCTGCCAAGAATTGATGATGCCCTCGACGCTTTGGCGGGTTATACTTTGTTTTCTACCTTGGACCTTAAAAGCGGATACTGGCAAGTTAAAATGAATCCTGCAGACAAAGAAAAGACTGCCTTTACCAGTGGGTCAGGGTTGTGGCAATTCACGGTCCTTCCGTTTGGCCTCTGTAATGCTCCTGCGACGTTTGAACGGCTAATGGAGAACATCCTGCGGGGTTGGTCATGAGAAACTTGTCTAGTTTATGTAGACGACATCATCATAATGGGTAAGACCTTTAAGGAACATTTATCTAACCTGGAAGAAGTTTTTAAAAGATTACAGAACGCTAATCTAACATTGAATGTTAAGAAATGCCACTTATTCCAGAGACAGGTCAACTATTTAGGACATAACGTAAGCAAGGATGGCGTTGCTGTTGACCCCGCTAAGATACAAGCCGTTCAGGAATGGCCAATACCTATCGACAAACATCAGCTCCGGAGTTTCTTGGGTCTTTGTTCCTATTACCGACGATATGTCAAGAATTTTGGAGGCATCGCCAAACCCTTGACACGTTTGACAGAACAAGATAAGTCCTTCTGTTGGGATCAGGAATGTCAAGAGGCGTTTGAAATATTGAAGAAACAGCTTACGTCAGCACCTGTTCTTGCTTATCCACTTCCTGATGGTAAGCTTATTCTGGACACCGACGCCAGCAATGTGGGAATTGGAGCCGTCTTGTCACAGCTACAAGATGGTAAGGAAAGAGTGGTTGGTTACTTCAGCAAAACTTTATCGAAAGCTGAAAAGAACTACTGTGTAACTCAGAGGGAACTGTTAGCAGTTGTAAAATCCGTCGAACACTTTTATAAATATCTGTATGGCAGAAAATTCCTGATCAGAACAGACCATGCTAGTTTAAAGTGGCTACTTAGCTTTAGGAACCCAGAAGGACAGATAGCAAGATGGCTCGAAAAACTGCAGGAGTATGATGTTGAAATCGAGCACAGACCTGGAACCAGACATCGTAATGCTGATGCACTTTCCAGAAGACCATGTCGACCTGATTGCCCCCATTGTACCCGTATGGAGCAGAACGAGGAAAAACTTGCCTTAGTTAAGGTTGTGCCAGAAAACGAGAGCTCTATGCTGGAGGAGCAACAAGAAAAAGGATCCCGTTCTGAGAAAGATTAGGGAGTGGAAGAGAATGGACCGTCGTCCGTTGTGGAGAGAGATATCCTCATCCTCTCCTGCTTTAAAAGCATACTGGTCCCAATAGAACTCTTTAATTATGGACGGAGGGCTCGTTAAAAGACTTGTAGAAAATTCCGAGGGCACAGAAACAAGGAAACAAATAGTGGTCCCAAGAAATGCTGTACCGGAAATTTTAAAACAGATGCATAATGATAGTTCTGGAGGACATCTGGGTATCACGAAAACGCTGCAAAAAAACCGAGATAGATTTTACTGGGTAAATTGCACTAATGATGTTAAAGATTGGTGTCGTAAATGCACTACATGTGCTGCCAGTAACGGTCCGCACCGAAAACCGAAGGCGGAAATGCAGCAATACCTGGTTGGAAGTCCTTTTGAAAGAATCGCAGTAGATGTATTGGGGCCACTTCCACAGACCGATGTAGGAAACAAGTACATCTTTGTTGTAATGGACTTCTTCACTAAATGGGTTAAAGCATATGCAGTTCCCAATCAGGAAGCTACCACTTTAGCAGATATATTGGTTGAAGAATTCGTAAGCCGATTTGGGGTACCATTAGACCAAGGAAGAAATTTTGAGAGCAAGCTGTTTCAAGAAGTTTGCCAAAGATTAGGCATCCACAAAACGAGAACCACAGCGATGCACCCTCAGTCTGATGGAATGGTGGAACGAATGAACCGGACTATAACCAACTATCTGTCAAAAGTGGTGTCAGATTGTCAGAGGGATTGGGATCGACATATTCCACTATTTCTAATGGCAATTCGATCGGCCATCAACGAATCAACTGGCCAAACGCCTGCGAAGGTCCTGTTCGGTAGAGAAATGAGGCTACCATGTGACTTTGTGTTTGGTTGTAAACCTGGTGAAGAAATGGCACGTGAACAATATGTCGCCGACCTTCAGAATCGAATGGAGAATATACACAACCTGGTGCGTGGAAAACTACAATTATCTAGTGATCGGATGAAGAAGTACTATGACACACGGACGATGGAAAAGAGTTACCAAGTTGGAGATTTAGTCTGGCTCTATAACCCCCGACGGCGTCGAGGTATTTGTCCCAAATTACAAAAGAACTGGGAAGGTCCTTACACCATCAAGAAGAAGATTAACGATGTCATTTATCGGATCGTGAAAATTCCCAGAGGGAAACCCGTCGTGGTCCATCATGATCGTTTGGCGCCTTTCCATGGAAACCACAGTGGAGATGCGCAGCAACTCCAAGAAGATAGTTGGGCTAGCTCAGGGAGTGTGCGGGATTCCGATGTAGGAAATAACATTCCAGGAGGAATGAATCTAAGGAGGGGGCAGTGTAACGGGATAACCGGAAAGGAAGGGACCTTAATTTAAAAGATTGTTGTTGACAGTTGATTTTTAGAAGTTTGTAAAAAAATTAACTGACCAGATTAAATAATGTTGTATATAAGGGGATGCATGGGCAGTTAACGTCAGTTCGAGTCAAGTGTTCACAAGAGTTCATTGTATTGTCAAGTAGTTAGACGTTATCCAGCAGAGTTCAGTGTATCTTAACAATTTTGTAAATAAATTGTGTAAAAAGCCCCCATACGTGTTTCAATATTTAAAGTGTTAATTGAAAAAATAAATGGCAAAGTCGAATTTAACGAAAATGGGAACGCACTTACCCCACTCCATCTTATATCAGGTGTTGACAGATACATATAAAGCGTAATTTTGTGTGTGTAAAATAGTTATTATCCTAACAAGTGCGGAAAGTTATACTTTTCCGCACGCGAACTGCCGAGCAGTTAAGTGCTGGAAAGTTAATTTCCGCAAGAGTCAGGATAAATGTTTTTTCTACAAGCATAAAAAAGATACTTTATACATTTTTTAAATTTTATTTTACTCCTAACAATGTAACAACATTTTAATTAGTGACAATTAAATTTTTCATAATAAATACACGACTGTAGCTATAGCAACCCAACTTGAACAGACGATTTTGTGGTTGCTTTGAGTAGCGTTTACAGAGGTGTTTTAATAAATTATGATTTATTTAAGAACACGCATTTTAAAAATCCCTATTTCATGAAAAGTAATCTTAAGTTTTTTTACTATTTGTATGTAGTACAACAAGATAAAGGTAATAATACAATAATTTGTCAAAAAGGTTATCGGAGGACATATTCATTTAATAAAAAAAATCGTGCGGGAAAAAATCTTACCCGCACTCCGTGCGGTAAAATGTTGTTTTACGCATGTTTATAGAGAAAATTATTAACATAAGTGAATATCGAAAATGAAACAATTTTCAATATTATTTATGGTTATAAATTGAATTAAATAATAATGAAATGTAATAATTTACTGGGATTCGGTCAAGAATTATTTATTAAAAAATTACACACTACCATATGTTTGGCACAACAACCAATTAAAAACATTTGAAAAACTCCAATCCAAGTTGGCCAAAGAAAAGGACAGACAAATATTTTTAGTACGATGCAAGACATCACAAGATATTCCCAATTTTTTAAAAATTACAAACATAAGTCATGATGTTAAAGCTCAGTCCAACAAAAGAAGTACAATAATATTTTAAATATTTTTTACACATCACTTTTAAATTTATATATATATCTGATGGTTATTTTAATATACACAACATAAATATTGCCATTAATAATTCTCTCACAAAAATAAACCATTCCCATGATTCGTCTTTTGTTAGCGATTTTCTTAGTAATCAAGCTCTAATAAATATGATCGTTTGTTTAATCTTATCAAACGTTCTAATATCGAAAAAATAGCTTACTAAAAAACAATTGGTTACTAATAAACTTGAAATTAACAGTAATTGGTTTAAAAATCTTACGGATGTTAACATATCAGAAAACATAACATATTTTTTTAGTCTTGGACCAAAATTTTCACAACCAACCTTTAATGTTTCAACAACAAATATACCAAATATGCCAGGGCAGAAAAAGGTCTTTCTTATTTTAACAACATAAATAAAGATAAAATTAGAGAAAAGGTTTGTAACATTATTACTAATTAACAACATAAGTTTGATAACATAAAAAAATCTTTAAAAAGTCAATATAATTATTTTGAAAAAGGAACAAAAAAATTCTTAAATAAACATCTCAGTCTTTATATTCTAAATGCTGATAAATGTAACAAAACTGTTTTCATGTATTAATCTCAAAATGAAATACCTTCTTAGTAATTAAAAACAAGAGAAACTTGATCTTACTAATAAAATACAAGCAAATTTGAATAAAATATTTAATGGTTGGCATAGTAATGGTTTTATAGATCTTTAACAAAAGAACAAACTTAAATATAATAACGGACATGCACCTTACATATATGGATTGCCTAAACTAGGTACATAAAAGAGATATTCCATTACGTCACGTTGTAAATAACCTCGATTCTCCAACATAATCTATCAAAGTTTCTATCAGATACTATTTCAAAAATTCTTGGTAATAATAACTATCATGTTCGAGATTCATGGCAATTGAATGAATTTATAAAGGATAAAATCGTTCCTAACAAACACATTCTTGTATGTTTTGACGTGGTTTCATTATTTACCAATATTCCTGTCAGTATGAATAAAATTAAAAATCACACATCTCTTCTTTAAATGAGTTTATTGCTGGTGTTGAGTTTTGTCCCACTGCTACTTACTTTAGATATAACGATACTTTTTACTTACAGATTTTCAGTAATGCAATGGGCTCTCCTATATCTTCTACCATCACCAATCTTGTCTTGAAAGAGTTTGAATCCAATATAATTAATAAACTAATTGTTAAGCTACACTTTTACAAGAGATACGTTGATGATTGTTTACTTTGTATTCAAGAAAATCAAAATCTTTTGTGTATAGGTACCCTAGATATAATTATAAATCAATAGAGTCTGGTCTCTTAAGAGAGTCTATTGTCCGCTTAGGATCGTTGGAAAACAATTATTTTAAAGTTAAATGTTCAGCCGCATCATCTACATACTTTATGTTTAACTCTCTACTATGCTAATTTAACACATTTACTCCACAGTATCTTAAAGTTTCTGTAATTACTCAGCTCTAAGAGTAATTTAAAGAAGCGCAGTGAGGGTCGAATTATTTTTTATTGACTTAGAAATTTTTTTTAGTAGGCTGCACCAAATTCCCTAGGATGGTACAAGTCTGACAAAAAGAATACTTGCTCCTTCTTCTGCGAGACTAATGCCAAATTTGTTTTCAATAATCGTTTTATGTATTGTTACTTACAGCAAAGTTACTTTGATGTGTTAAGCAAATTTATTCAGAGACTATATTGTCAAACTTTTTTGGACTCTGAATCTAAGTGGCGACTTTTATTATTAATATTATTAAATTCTAGAGACCAATTTTAAATTCAAAGCCGTATGCTGTTTTACACAATGTATTATATACATTTCAGAAGGTACCTGATGAGCCCCTAATAGCTATATTCAGAACTTTATAGGTAATTGACCTTCCTACTAAATTTAACGGGCATAGACGTGTTGCGTCGACTTTAAGATGAATGCTTAATCTTACAATCCGGTTGTGCCGATAAGCACTGGAGGGGGGATTACCCAGATAATTTTGAAAACAAACTCAACCTTACCCACAATGCAAACAAGCTGTCTGAATTTTTGTTAGAAAATTCTTCATACGATATCTGCTCCAAGGTAGCTGGCTTTTCTCTTGCTCCGTCTGGCCAATTTGACTTTATTACTTTAAAAAATTGGCGAATGCGACCAAAAGAAATTGGTGAATACGCTTGTAGGTATTTATTGTTTATAGCTATTCACAGCAAATGCATGATCGTAAAAACAGACATTTTAATATGCAAGTAAAAAATAATAAAACAAGTAATGAAACGCGTGATGGAATATAGACATCTGCGCATCAAACTGTTTAGTTACGAAAACCTCCAAACAAAAATAAATGACAAGTGCATAGATACGCATGATGTCTGATTGACAAAATATGGAAAAATAGAAATATCGGAAAATAAATAAAAGAAAAAACATGTGTGTGTACCTACTTATGTTCGCGTGTAAAAAGTATACTTCTGTGGCCTAAAAATACTAATTATTAAGTTTAATATCATGCCTAGATAGTAAAAAGTTTGATAATATTGACAGTTTGTAATTAATTAGTTGAATTGAATCTGGTTTTAATTAACATATATTACAATAGCGTTATGTAAAGTGTTTAAATGTAATATAAGAAAATATGTGAGTATTTTAATTTATCACAGCCCAAGGAAAAACAGTGAAAAATTTGCGACAAGCAGTAGTAGTGTGTTTAATCTATATCTATAGGTACATATAATAAAACTGGTAGGAATGTATATGTTTGTGCGCGCATCACATGAAAACTACTGATCCTATTCGAATGCGGTTTTCAAAGACGTATTTGTCTTCTTTCAACTTAACATCTGGTGTATAAAACTTTTAGTCCACCGCACAAAAATTTCGCATTTTTGAGGTTACGTTTTTAAATATATATATAGATATATATATATATATATATATATATATATATATATATATATATATATATATATATATATAATTCATTTTTACACAATTTGTTTATAATTAAGTATTAAATCAAATGCTCACATTGTCCGACAAATTTATTGCTGTCCGACAGCTTAAAAATTTCGTTTATTTCTAGCTCGAAAAAGCAGCAGTTTTAAATTTAGATAATTTCAACCTTTGTTGGACTCGTCAATAGGAAGCTATACACAAAGTTTCAAGTATGTATTAATCATTTTGAAAAAAGGGTTGTGCGCGGTGGACTATTTCTCCCCCCACCCCTTTAACGGGGTGAGGAAAGAAATTTTTATACAAAAATCAACACGCCACGCGAACGACGTCGCGGGTACATCGAAATAGAACCCAAAAGTTTGGATAGATTTTTTTGTCTGTCTGTCTGTATGTTTGTGCGCGCATCACATGAAAACTACTAATCCGATTCGAATGCGGTTTTCACAGATGCATTTGTCTTTTTTTAACTTAACATCTGGTGTATAAAAATTTCTCTCCCATTTCTTAAATAGGGTGGGGTAAGAAAGTTTTATACAACAATCACACGCCACGCGAACGACGAACGTCGTTGCGAGTACAACTAGTACGAGAATATTTTAACATTTCTCCGTGCATGAAATATAGAAATCTGTTAGATTTATTAATAAATTAATTTGTGTTTTATATAAATTGTTAGTTTTAAAATTATTTTTTCGATTTGATCAGTTTTTTGTAGGATTGTGCTCTAGGTTTTTTGTGACGGTTTGCTCGCGCATCATAAATATTACCCTCATCATTTTTCCTATCATCCGCCGTAAAGTACATTATCGCCTTAAGAACCTGGATCAATAATAGTCGATAAAATGACCAAAGAGCGAGGATTTACTGTTCTAATATTACCTTCCTACCACTGCGAATTAAATCACATAGAGTTGATTTGGGCGCAAGTTAAGAAGGAGGTCGCTTGAAACAACACAACATTAAAAATTTTGGACATCGGATATGGAAGTTAAACAAATTTTTATCACTCCGTGTGGAAAGCACTGCTTTCGACCATGCAGGACCGTGCGGAAAGCAATGCTTCCTTCAACGTTACGAATTATAAAACTTATCATCACTTCGTGCGGAAAGCACTGCTTTCAACCATGCAGGAAAGCAATGAATGGGCGAAACAGAGTTGATAAGTGTTTCCCAATCAAAAATAAATGAGATAGAAAGTGAATTAAGAGAAATTGAGGATGAATTTTCTAATAGTTTTGCTTTTGATAACGCGGTAGTAGATGCACCACAATATAATCAATCAAACGTTTCATTACTAAATAAAGATTTTGTTGATTCCCAATTATTATCTAATATACTTAAGTTGAATAAAAAAAATTTGTCTATAGAATTAAGCAACTGTTCAAATATTACATTTAACGTATTAAACAAAGATTCATAACTATACATAATTTTTTAATAAAAAAAGTCTTTTTTTAATAAAAATGTTATAATTTCTTAACTCTAAAAATTTTTGTTTTAATGGGGGGATCCGCCTCTCCCAACCCTCCTTCAGCGCCTTCGCGGTGCAGGCGGATCAGACCTAATACTATTTTTATTACCTGCTTTTCTTTTATTTTAGACAAATTCAATAGCTTTCCTCACGGAGTAATGAAACATAGAATACGCAACTCGTGCGGTGCGTAGGTAATCGCTTTGGCTCACGCGACAAAAACACTCGTGATGGGATCACCTGCTTTCCGCACTCGTTACGTAATGTACTATTTCGTACCTTTCATAATTAATATAGAAAACAGCGACTCTAGTGCAACGGAATCAAAAGAAGATAAGCTAAAAAAACAACTGTCTAGTTATGTTATTACATATGAGAATAATTTTTTTATTGACTAAGAATTTTTTTTACGAGTAGGTATATATTTTGTTTTGTTTTTTTTTGTGAAAAAAAATTATTTATGTATTAGAATTTTTTTGTGTTCTTTTATAAGGAAACGTTTAAAATGAAAATCATTTATTTATTTTATTTTAAGTTTTTTTTCATGAAGTTACATGAAGTTACATGAAGATACTGACGAAACAACAACTTTAAAAAGATTGTAACGCGCCACGGTAATACCTCGTAATACCTCAAAGGGAGGTATTCTTAATTTTATAAGAAATTAAATGTTAATTTTATTTTCAAACAAATAAAATAACTACAACACTTCGGGTTGATTAAAGATGAGTCGAGGTATGACTCGGTTCGATTCGTACGTAATGAAGTCAGTCTAAACTAATTCCGCTCTTTACTAAAGCTGTCTATCGATGTGTAAAGTTTAAATTAAATTGGTAAGTAACACTTTGGTGGGTTTACTCGTAAGTAGTATTTATTGTTCTATCTAATCTCATTAAAAATAGCAAATTTATTTCAGGAAAGTATATAACAAAGTAACAAAATCAAAACAACTGAAAAAACAATAATATTTAATGTAATTTGCTACTAACTTGTGTTATATTTTCACACTAATTGGATTTTTATACTAAATATATTACCAAATACACACAAATGTCTATATAAAATTTCTCTGTTATTTGGTTTATTATATAACAAACATACCTATATGCGCAAATTGCTCTCATTAGTAACAACACATTATAATGTGAGCCCATTATAATTTTCAAACATTTTTTTTTGTTTGATAACAGACGCATGGAAATACTAATAAAACATTGTGAGTGCAATACGAGAAACCATTTGCATGATCTAAAGAGAAATTAAAAAAAAAAGTTATAAACATAAAAATCCTGTAGGATGTATAAAGCTTATTATACAGACACGTTTTACTAACTGCATCCAGAGGCGGATTTGTATAAAATTTAAAGACGGCTAAAATGGTATTTTTATTATTATTTTAACTCTTTTTACAACAAAGAAATACTGGATAGAATTAAAAAGAGCTCTTACCTACTTTTTAAGCAAAATAATAAAGTAAAACAGTAAAATAATGAGTATAAAAATACAAAACTATCTTTTTTATTCTTATTTACATTTTTTTTAGGATAATCGGTAATCTTTTATTATTCGTTTTTTTTTATTTTCGAAATCCTTTACTTTATACATTGTTAGTGACATAACAACGAATTACTATTTACATAACTGTGTTGTTACGGTTAAAAACAGAGAAATTTTCTTTTAAAGTAACTTTTAGGCACAGTTAACAAAAATGTAAGATGACTAGAAACGTAACAGTACCTATGAAGGTAAAACTTTGCATAAATAGAAATATTTTGTTAGTTGACTTTTCTCTTGTTTTTAACGGTTATTTCAAATATAGTAAATATTTGAAATTATATTGTACATTTTTTTGTAAGCATACATTCTGTGTTATATATTCTTTATTCTTTATTCTAAATAAACTCTGTCTATTTTAGGTCTTTACAAATAATAAAAAACTTATTTTGAATTTTGATTTTGCGTATGAGCGAATTCCGTCCTGCGTTGTTGACATTAGGGCTTATTATAAAATATTTATGCTTTTCATATCGGCATATGATCCATAAGCATCGTTCTGGTGCCACGGCATAGTTACTTTATTTATTATCATCTGGCTTGATGGGATTTTGTAAATGAAGCACACAATAATTTTGTATTAGGTAACGTTGAGGTAATATCTACGTATATGAGCTTTTTGGATTTAAGCAAAAAATAATGAGAAGGTAATGAAAACAAATATGGTTTAGTTTCAGAGTGGGATTTGAATTTTTTTTTCTTAATATTTCTTTTATATTCTAAAAGGTATCATATTTTAAATATAGATATTAGACTCATTCTTTTAATTTATTTACACTTTATAACTAGTTGTTCAGTTTGATGATTTGTTGTTATTTATTAATAAATATTAACTTTTTAACTAAAAACTTGTATTATTTTTTAAAGGAAGATGTTAAAGGCTCGTCTTTAGGTTTAATATTGTGAACGGCACTCAGTTGGTTGTAGAAGAGCGAGAGTGAATTTGGACGAGCTAAATGGTAATGCTTCGTGATTGCTCTCTTGCACCCTACCTTTAATATTTACCATTTTAAATAGAAAGTAACCCAGAAAGAAAGAAAAAACAAATGAATAAATAAGTTTCGTGAATAATCACACTCACAACACAAAACCAAGAGATGGACGCTTCGTCACTTAATTGTTAAAAGATATACATAAATATCACTTCAATTTTTTGTGTCTAATCGTTTTGTGAACGAAGTCTAAACGTAAGGAGTCTAAACGTAATGTTGAACGAATGGTCTCATTTTAGGAGACAGAAGTATTGCCGATAGAGTGCAAGAAACTCTCGTTTAAATCCTTACGCAGGAAGTTTTGTTGCTATTGACAGCTCTGGAAAGTACCTTTTATCACAACTAATTTTAAATAAATAAATTAATATTATATAGATTTGCGACATTCAAATGTCATAATTATAATAAAATCGGTACATCCTGAATCCTTGCGCAGCTAGTGGTAAAAATTAGAAATATGATCTGGGTTGATTATTGTGAACCAGAAATATTATGGAAACGCCGTGTAGACTCCCGGTATCTATAATTTCTCACTGTTTGCGTTGTTGGTGTTGGTTTCTCCGTTTAAAATTACATTATCATAATTAACAACACCTTTGGTGGCCTTAACATGTAACCCTAGCGCGCGTGTGTCAGGGTACAATCTGATGTCGTTTTTATGTGCAATCAAGCGATCTTCAAGTTTTCTCATGATCTGCCCAATCTACACCTTACTACACGATTCGCATGATACAATATTAGATTTTGGTTACGAGTCAATTTTATCTTTTAGTTTAGTGAAGGCCTTCCAAACAGTGAAAGAGGATCTGTTGGTTATTTTCACATTGAGATCACCAAATAATACGTTAATTTTGGTGTTAGTAAGGGAACAAATGGCAGGCTGTGATACTGAGTTATGGAGCTCTTAATCTATCAGGTCTCTTGAATTTGTATTAGAAAGCCTTTCGACAGAGTGTTGAAGATGGTGTAGTTGACTAATTTCGGAGGGTAAGCATTATTAATGAATAATTTTTCTAGAGCTCGTTGGGTTTGCAACTGAAATAATGTATCGCATATGATTTTTTTTTCATTTGCTTGATAAGGTTGGTCTTTATGGACTGCTTGTGGTTGAAAAAGTAGTTCAAATAACGCCAAGAGCTCATTGGTTTTCTGTTGAAATTTTTTCACGTCCACTTACCATTGTTGTCAACATCCAACACATCCTTAACTGCTGCTAGGCAACTACTTCCTTTCTTAGATATATATATATATATAGTCTAAAAATGTCCAAAGATGATACATAAAGTATCTAATGCCATACTGTCAATAGTAATAATTTCAGTTTTGAACTGAAATGGTGTCGGTTAGAAATTTCTAACACTTTAAAAGACACCTTGGATGCTGCCATATAAATAGATATAAATATCATTCAACCTATATCAGGGCAAAACCAAACTACAGGCACGTGTTTCGCTCTTGTTTGAGCTCGTCAGTGTAGTACAGGCTATGTCTCTCAAGTCACTAATCAAGAGACATCCCTGCTATAAATTGAACGATATCTATAGATGTCAATTGCGAAACTGATAAACAGTCGCAAGTGGTTTCATTTTTGGAGTGAAGATGGAACCACTTGCGACTGTTTATCAGTTTCGCAATTGACATCTATAGATATCGTTCAATTTATAGCAGGGATGTCTCTATTTTAGTACTTACCTAACATGTATCTCCATATTTTTGTAATTATTATATCATCAAAAACAAATCTATTGTAAACAAACTAACATAACAACTGTAAAAATGACAAGTTATCTCAAAACAATTTAATAACAATAAAAGCATAACCTAAAATAGGATTCTGTTTTTATACTTATCTAGTCTTTGCTAATTGAGGTAACACAGCCACTGTTTTTGTTTATAATGTTGATTAGAAAAAAACTCATTTTCCAATACTTTATGTTTGTAAATTTACATAATACTATCTAATATAAGGTAATTCTTAAGTGGAACAATAATAAACATTATAGATTATGGAGATGACAAATTTTAAATTGATTTTAATGAAGTACTTATTCAGGTACCTTGTTTTTCTACATCTAAAACAGAAGATTAAATGTCATATGAGTAAACGACGCCGGTCTGACAGTTGACTTACTGGTTTCTTCTAGATTTTTCTAATTTCAAAGAAACGTGGTTTTTAGTTTCTTAACAACTCTTAACTGTAATTACGTGTTTGAAATCAATTTCAAAATGTTTATTCCTGTTCCTTCATACTTTTAAGTATTGTGTCATATTTTTGGTAAGATTAAATTAAAAATTAATAACTATATTCTATTGTAAGTTTGTTTCTCAATTGTAGCAAGTTCTGATGAAGCCATACGTTAGTTGGCGAAAGCTTGACTAAAGAATAAAGACACTCGCATTGAAGCACCTGTTTTCTTTTGCTTCCTTATTTTAAAAAAGGGTTATTCCCAAGTTAACCTCAAGAATCTATATATATATATATATATATATATATATATATATATATATATATATATATATATATATATATATATATATATATATATATTATAACATATTTAACTTGCTAAGAATTATTTATATAAGTTAATATGCTATAATTAAATATTTTACCTTTTTTTATTTAAATTCAAAAAAATGAAATTGTAATTATGGTAAATGCAAATTAATCTATATGATTTTATATGTAATTAATTTCTTTATATACACCTGGCAAAACTCGTATCTCAGGGTGAAGTTCAATGAGAAAAAAAAATTTCAAATTAATAAATTTTGATATTCTTATCTGCAGAATATATTTTTTTTTTACAGTTATGAACCAAACAACGCTGTAATAAATAATTTTTAACAGAAGAATTTCTTAACCTTAAACTTTATATTTTTAAACTGTGAAAAGTGAAATTCAATGTCAAGGTTATACGAAATGCATTAAACGAAATGAAAAATTCTGAATCTTTAACAACTTGTGACATGAAAATTATCTTACAATATAGTGAAAAAGTGTTCAGATTATAATATTAAAGAAATAACACACAAATTCTTTATTTTAAAATGAGATTAAAGTACTGTGTTAATGGAAATCTTCATCTATGCCTGGCTGTTTCCATTCAGGAATGATTCTGACGATTTCAAATGATGAATTTCTTTGTATCTCAGGAAAATCTGCTATTTAACACACTGGTAAGTCTTCCTTTCACTGCTTATTTGGATATATACTGAATTTCTCTTCCTAAAATCAATGAATGTACTTCTCTGCTACGATATCTCTATGCTTCTACTTTTCAACCTTTTATAATTACTTATAAATCAAATTTTCTTCTTACCATCTGCTCTCTATTGCTTCTTCTTAACTTTGACGATAATATTAATTCGTTTCAATCTTTATTTTCTCAATACTTTTTAAAAAAACTCAAATTTTCAATAGCAGAACATTTATTACAACTGACTTCTTCAAAAAAAAAAAACAAAAAACAAGAGAGCGTTGACTCTAAATCAACAAACTAACAATTGAATAAATCAACAAACTAAAACTATACATCTTTCCTTTTTTTAACTACTTGATCATATGCAAATACAATAACAGTGACTACTAGATTCTTATGAATTTAAAACTTCTTATTTTTACCTATTATCTAATATGAATTTAATTTTCAGAATTTTTCATTTCTTAATACCTTAAACTAATAACAAACAAGTATTATGGATTTAAAAATTAATCTTGCATCTTTTATGCGTTAGTATTTCTGTATTTATTCCATAAATTAAATTATTTCAAATTAAAATATGTATCTTTAATTTTTATATTTTTATATTTATTTTTCTGGTTTTATTTAAAAGTGATTATTTTATTTTTTTAATTCAACTAATTAAATTATAATTTTAAATGAATATATCTTTAATATCTAATCTCATATTTATCTTTCTTATTTTTATTTTCCCTTTTTTAGGAATGGAGAGAATAATTCTTAATATACTAAAGAAAATGAGAACTAATTATGCAAATGCCACTTCTTTGCGCTCCACCCTGGGATCAAGAATATTTTCCTTTTTTTTAATAATTATTTTATTTACTTTATTGTATTATATATAGCATAAAATCTTATATCATCTCAAATCCCCCAATTAAAATTTTTCAATCAAATATATTTTTTTATATTTGACTAAAAATTATAATTTCCATTCCAGTATAATATTTTAACATCTGTCAAGAACCATTGCCTTAGGTTTCATATACTTTACTATGTTCTAATTTACAGTTTTATATAAGAAAAATTAATATTTATATTAATAAAATTATTCAAATTTCCTTGTTTTCTCCTTTTTCTTTCATTGCTTATTTGATATATTTACTTGCATAAATCACAAATAATTCACATTTAATGAACAACAAAAAAAAAGTATTGTGTGGTTTTATGAAACCACGGTAAAAGTGAAACTTTTTTTTACACTATAGACCTTTTAGTCGAAGTTCGTATTAATACGAATAGGTACAATATAACCGTCGAAGTTACATGTCGTAGATACTTACTTAGTCGAAGTTCGTATTAATACGAATAGGTACAATATAACCGTCAACGTTACATGTCGTAGATACTTACTTAGTCGAAGTTCGTATTAATACGAATAGGTACAATATAACCGACGACTTTACATGTCGTAGATACTCACTTAGTCGAAGTTCGTATTAATACGAATAGGTACAATATAACCGTCGACGTTACATGTCGTAGATACTTACTTAGTCGAAGTTCGTATTAATAAGAATAGTAGGATTGTTTTTGTTCGCAGATCTGCTCACTCCCGTACATTTTTGTATTAAACTATAGGCGCCGCCTACTTTATACTTTATACCTACTCGGCGTTCGACCGACATGCGACATGCACTTAAAACGATCCTATAAAAGGTTCACTTTAAAATTATAACTTCTTTCATCTCATGGACATAATACTTTTATTGACTATCAGAACTATTTACTCTATTCCACCTTTCATTCTATTATTGTTCATTCATATATTGTTTTATTTTCTTTGTTATAAAACTATCCCTATCACTAAATTAATATGTACACCTAATACTACTATTTACAAATTGTCATGAATATCATCTACCCTTCTTCTGGTATAAATTTATACACATCTTTGATGTTGGAAAACCCCCTTAATCTCCCTGTTTTGGGACATACCAATCGATAACTATTTTGTGCATTTTCATTGTCCACAACATATGGTCCTTCAAATGGCATCAATAATTTTGCACACTGGTTTTCCCTTTTATTTGCAAATCGTAATGCTCTAATGATGACAAGTTCCCCTTTTTTAAATTTTGTTTTCTTTTTTAATTTCTTTTCATGTCTCTTAATGTATCTTTCAGCATTTCTTCTTAAATTTTTGTTAACCTTTTCTTATATTTCATGCATTTCTTGATTTCTATGAACTTCCCAATTTCGTTCCGGTACTCTTCCCTTAAATAATAATTCTGGACATTCCTTTGTTACTCCATGTGGAGTTTCATTTACATATCTTTGTACCTCTGTTAAATTATATTCCCATTGTTTATGTTCTCTCTACATAAAATTCTTAAATATTTGATTATCTCTTTAATATATTGTTCTGCTTGATTTGAAGATGGATTTCTAATACTAATAAAATTTACTTGTATATCATGTTGTTGACAAGCTGACAGTAACTTATTATTTTCAAAATATGTAGCATGATCTAATATTATTCTCTCTGGTTTTCCATTTTGCATATAATTTCTTAACCATCTCACTACTATTTTAGTGTTCGTTCTTGTACATGCAACATATTTCTCCTATCAAAATTCCTATTCTCCCAATTTCTACCATTCCTATTATCACTTTCCCTATTGTCATTTCTATACTAATTTCCCCTCATCTCTCTCCTATTAAAATTACCATATCCCCTATTAAATTTCCTATTTCTATCATTGAATCTACCATTACCATTATTCCTATTTTCATGCCTATTCCTATCATTAAATATTTCACTACCATTATTGCTACTCTCACTCATCAAACTCCGTTCTAATCTCTGTAAATAATTTGATAGATTTTCCATACTTTTTATATTATGTAATGCTATGGTCTCAGTTACTTCATGATTATATTGTCTAGCTACATACAACACTATTTCATCCTCTTGCATTTTAGGTTCTAAATATTGGGCATTATTATATAATTGCATATCATATGCATTATAATTTCTTCCCTTACCATAGTCGTATTTACCAAAATATAATTTTTCTCTAAATGTTGCTTGTTGAATTTCATCCCAGAAATATTTACAAAATTGTACCTCAAAATCATCTACAGAAAAAATTTGATTTTCCTTATTACAAAACCATAATAGCGGATGTCCTGTTAACATGTTTCTGATCAACAATTTCTATTCTACAAAATCGCTTGTATATTTAATTTTACTTTTTACTATATTGACAAATACTTTCGGATGAATATGATTAATATTTCCATCAAACTTGATTCCTGCATTGTTATAATGTGACATAAAATTAGGAAGGATTCCCCATGTATTTCCTCTTACATTATTCTCATTCCTTATCATTTTCTCCTGTAATTTTCTTTGTACTTTTTCCATTTCCTGCTTTATTTTCAAGTCAACTTTATCTGAATTTTTGTTGCATCCACCTTTTTGTTTGTCTACTTCTCCTTCTAACCTTTCGAATTCTTTCCCTAAATTAACCATTGTCCACTACTTCTTCATTAATTCGTTCTTGTAACCGTATTTGTCCTATTTCTTTTTTTATAACTTCCGTTTGTTTGTTCACTTCTCGCTCAATTTCTTCAGGTAAATTTTCATTATTTAATTTTCCTACTTGTGTTATTCTAAGTTTCACAACTTTTTCAATTTCCCCCCTAATTTTTACTTCTGTATCCTGTATTTCCGTCCTTAATTTTATGTTTTGCTGTTCGATCTTCTTTTCACAATCTTTTTTAATAATTTTAACTTCTTCCCTAATCTTCAAATTGTCTTCTTTAATACTGCTAATTTCTCTTTTAAATATATTATTATCTTCTTTAATTTCATCCAATTTCTGATCCTGTTGATCAAATCTTTTGTTAGTCTCGTTAAATTTCTTGTTTTGTTTATCAAATCCCATCTTAATGATTTGTAGTAAGCTGTTCATATCAAGTTGGGTCTCTTCTTTTGGTCTTTCTTGTACTACCTGTTCTTCTTCTTCGTTTACACCACCAGATACTTTTTTTTCTATCTTTACTATTGCTTGATCCTGTTCTCCCCTATTTCTAACAAGATATCTACTTCGTCTGTCTCTGCTCCTTCCTGCGGCTGTCCTGTTTGAATCAACTCTTCAACCCTATAATCTCCTGCACCTAACATTCGTTCTTCATGTACCTGTACAAACACATTCTCAACCTGAATCTCTCCACCGTCACTACTCTCACTATCCTCTCCTACTACCTTACCATCTCTCAATGTCATTTTTCTCTCCATAATTAAAATTTAAATTTCCCAGAGATAAATACAAATAATATTTCATTTTTATAAAAATACCTTTATACAAATAAATATTTACCAAGCAAATACCTTTATTCACTTACTTTTAATTCTGGATAATCCAAAACCAAACAAACAAATAAAAATAAAAAAAATTCTACCAAACAAACTGTTCTTGACCAATGTTTTATATTATTTAAATTTAAATAATATATTTTATTTTTATAAAATTCTTAAACATTTTTTATTTAAAGAGGCCCTAGTTTTAATTATTTATTGCCCCACGTTGGGCGCCAAAATTTATAACATATTTATGACATATATAAGTTAATATGCTATAATTAAATATTTTACCTTTTTTTATTTAAATTCAAAAAAATGAAATTGTAATTATGGTAAATGCAAATTAATCTATATGATTTTAAATGTAATTAATTTCTTTATATACACCTGGCAAAACTCGTATCTCAGGGTAGAGTTCAATAAGAAAAAAAAAATTTCAAATTAATAAATTTTGATATTCTTATCTGCAGAATATAATTTTTTTTACACTTATGAACCAAACAACGCTGTAATGAATAATTTTTAACGGAAGAATTTCTTAAACTTAAACTTTATATTTTTTAACTGTCAAAAGTGGAATTCAGTGTCAAGGTTATACGAAATGCATTAAACGAAATGAAAAATTCTGAATCTTTAACAACTTGTGACATAAAATTATCTTACAATATAGTGAAAAAGTGTTCAGATTATAATATTAAAGAAATAACACACAAATTCTTTATTTTAAAATGAGATTAAAGTACCGTGTTAATGGAAATCTTCATCTATGCCTGGCTGTTTCCATTCAGGAACGATTCTGACGATTTCAAATAATGAATTTCTTTGTATCTCAGGAAAATCTGCTATTTAACAAACTGGTAAGTCTTTCTTTCACTTCTTATCTGAATATATACTGAATTTTTCTTCTTAAAATCAATGAATCATTCTCTGCTACGATATCTCTATGCTTCTACTTTTCAACCTTTTATAATTACTTATAAATCAAATTTTCTTCTTACCATCTGCTCTCTATTGCTTCTTCTTAACTTTGACGATAATATTAATTCGTTTCAATCTTTATTTTCTCAATACTTTTCAAAAAAACTCAAATTTTTAACAGCAGAACATTTATCACAACTGACTTCTTCAAAAAAAAAAAAAACAAAAAACAAGAGAGCGTTGACTCTAAATCAACAAACTAACAATTGAATAAATCAACAAACTAAAACTATACATCTTTCCTTTTTTTAACTACTTGATCATATTATGCAAATACAATAACAGTGACTACTAGATTCTTATGAATTTAAAACTTCTTATTTTTACCTATTATCTAATATGAATTTAATTTTCAGAATTTTTCATTTCTTAATACCTTAAACTAATAACAAACAAGTATTATGGATTTTAAAATTAATATTGCATTTTTTATGCGTAAGTATTTCTGTATTTATTCCATGAATTAAATTATTTCAAATCAAAATATGTAGGTATCTTTAATGTTTATATTTTTATATTTACGTATCTTGTTTTATTTAAAAGTGATTATTTTATTTTTATAATTCAACTAATTAGATTATATTTTGAAATGAATATATCTTTAATATCTAATCTCATATTTATCTTTTTTATTTTTATTGTCCCTTTTTTAGGAATGGAGAGAATAATTCTTAATATACTAAAGAAAATGAGAACTAATTATGCAAATTCCACTTCTTTGCGCTCCACCCTGGGATCAAGAATATTTTCCTTTTTTTTTAATCATTATTTTATTTAATTTAGTGTATTATATATAGCATAAAATCTTATATCATCTATATATATATATATATATATATATATATATATATATATATATATATATATATAGGATAGGATTGGAACAAATTTCAGACAGGATTAGGATTATATATATATCTGACTAATCCTGTCTGAAATTTGTTCCAATCCTATCCATTTTTCTTAATCAAAAAGTTTTAGCTCATAGTTCTTAAAAAATGGTCTGATCAATGCACACTTCCACACACCGACGCTGTTGTATGATACTATAATAATTAATTTCTTTAGTCAATACTTTGACGAGTTCAAATATATTAGGATGACACTTTCCAATTAGTCGGTTTAATCTGTTATGCCACCCTTCTACGGAGTTTGTAGTCCGATGTCGCTCGTTGTAGCATATCCATAACCATTCATTTTCCATCCATTGTTCTACAAAATAATCATTGAATTTAACAACGGCTTCTTCGTTTGGTGCATTTTCCATTATTTGTATCCATACGTTGCTGATATAATCAGGTAGTAAGTAGGTATGCTAATGCAGCACATTTGCGTATGTGATTTCGAACTTCTTCATTATCTCTGTACTGTGTAGTAAGCCCAATTTCTTGAACTTTTCTCCATAGGGCTTGATTAAAATGAAAATTGCATCCTTTGATAACAATTTTTGGAAAAACATCTTTTAGGGCATTGATTGCAGCACGCTCAAAGTCGATATGTACCTTTTTTGGACAAAATTTCGGTATTTTCTCTTGAATTAATTTAAAAAGCCTTTTGTAAGTAGCCTCTCTGCGATTTGGTAGCAATGCGTAGACAGCTGGAACAATGCAAGTTGCTTCCGGAGTACTTTCCAAGTCTACATGAATCGTGTCGAGTTGGTCAAACAGAGGGCAGCAACTTTTAAAAGTCCCATCCATAAAAAATTCTGTGGCTTCTGTAAGTAATTGTCCATCGGTACCCGCAAAAACCATTATTCTGTCATCTTGTTCATCGTCTGCCAACAAATGAGTTCTCATTTCGTCTGTTAGAGTTATATCTTCTGGCTTCTTTGGCAGAATGTCTATGCCCAATGCCTTATGTCGTTCTCTGTAGAATCTATCTTTAACGGAAGACAATTCGGGAATGTTAACTATAAAGTCGAGTCCTGCATCTTTTGCAACCATCATTTCATCTCTATAGATCTGTGGTATTGGAACCAGCTCTTCTCGTGCACGTTTTTTGACTTTCTGCAAGCATACCTCAATTTCATTTTTCGCAATATCAGGAACACATGTGTGATTGGACTTTTTATCTAGACAATTGTAGTTTTTGCAGGTTGTCAACGTTTCAGGACATGACCTGTTTATGCACTTCCACAGAATGTTGGTATTCTGGAATATTCGTTTCTTCGTATAACGATGCCCTAAATGCAAAATGGCTGGTTTGCCTCTCTTCGTTTCCACAATTTGAATGTCCATGATGAAGTACAACTTAGTCACAATGTCACATAGAGTATTCACTATATAATACCAAAAATAAAAATAGGTACCTCCCTTTATATTTAGATGTATACGCTAGGTGAGACCATTAAGTCCTCCAATCAAAATGCTGAATAGAAAACAAACAAATAACATTAAAATCAAATATGACTTGCAGGTATACTGATTAATGCAGAGAGGAGATAATCCTTTGCCAATATTACTCGACAGGTACATATAATATTTGATTTCTAATATTTTGTTACGGTAAACCCATTGTCTTCATTTAAAGGCGATTAGATTAGAAGTAATAATATATATTTTTAACAAAAGGGCCTTATTCATAGAATCGTATCTAGATAGTTAATTCTTATTTATTATTAGAATTAGGAATAATTCATTAAGCTGATTGTCAATGGATTTACTTTTAGGCTTTCTTTTTTGCGGGAATTTTATATTATATGAATATTACTAAAATAACTCACTTTAAACAAATTTAATTATGAAAAATTTTAAATTAAAGTAAAAGGAATCAAATTATTATTTGATAATATGGTCAGTGTACGAAACGAGAAGCAGAAATATACATAATTTATCCAGTGTACGAAACGAGAATTATTCAGGTAAAATATTGGCCGTGTACAAAACGAGAGTGTACGAAACAAGAAAACACCTGAAATAAACAAAGTGCCAAGAAAATGCGTATTAATATAAACAAAAGGGGAAAATTATTGGGCATGTACGCAAAAAGGCGATAGGACTCCTGTGTGAGCTTTCGTTGTTTTTGTGTTTTTATGTTTCTTTACACATGTTTCCCCAACATCTTTTGCTCCCAAGTACCCAACACTTTTGCTAGCCAAGTGCAATACCCTACTTGGTTATGCCGCACTGATGACGGCTAATGAGCCAGAAACATGCATGCCTGCGGTTACCATTCCTATTCGTGGCTTATTGATCCTTTTTGCGTACATGCCCAATAATTTTCCCCTTTTATATATATATATATATCTGACTAATCCTGTCTGAAATTTGTTCCAATCCTATCCATTTCTCTTAATCAAAAAGTTTTAGCTCATAGTTCTTAAAAAATGGTCTGATCAATGCACACTTCCACACACCGGCATTTTTCATTTTTACGGTAGTTTAATGAACCTGTAATGTTAACTTTTCCCATAGTTTGGAGAATTATGTCGTCGTGAAACTGAAATTGGCCTGTTCCAACGACTTTTTTAGTTCAGGCTCGTCCTAATAAATTTCTTTGCCGACAGTTGTTGCTTATATTACTTTACACATGTTTTTTTAAATAGTTTTAGTATTAAATTTTAGAAAGTTTAGAATTTGCTATACAGTATATAATTGTTTCAATGCCAATTTAGAAAGAGTTTTAAATGTAATTTGGTCTAATCGGTAATTTAACGATTTGAGACAATCATACGGGTTTAAAAAAATTTTAATTAGACACACATCAAATGACATTTTAAAGAAATTAATGACGCATTTGGCATGACTCAGACTAGTAATGCCATAGAGAAGAAAGATTATGGTCAAATTATTATCATAACGTTTATTGCTGTCCAGAGCGATTTCTGAGGAATTTCTAAGCAATTTAGGAATGAACTTTACACACACAAACACACACCCACCTGTGTCATTATTAAATTTTACGTTAAAATTTTCCAATCTGTAGTTTTGGTATACCAAGATGACCTTTAATTCGCGCACAAGTAGACGTCGTTGTTCTTAAGAGACAATGCTCTGTATTGTTTTGGTCATAATTAACAATTGTAAAATGATTATATTACTTTTTTATTGGTGTTTCGCATATAAACTTTGTAAACACATACATACCATACATAAACAATACGTCACGTAAGTGTCGGCCAGCAACTGAAAGTTCGTAAAGTTTTACTGTTGACTTTTAGACTCCTGCATCGCTACCGATAAAAATAAGGTAATTTATAATTATAATTGTAATACTATCTTATTTGCATTACAAATTTTAAATAAAGAATCTTAGTAAAAAAAGTGTTACGCAAATTTGAACAACGTTGACAGTTTGTGCATATCTCTTGAATCTTATTTGAGTAGTGTTAAAAAACTCCATCAGCGTCAAGTAGGTATATTTTCATTAAGAATGCCCTGGGGCATTATAGCCGGATAATTAGCGTTATAACGAATCTACGTGTGGCCACTAGCGGCGGTTCCCTTTCCACTTAATTAAACACATTCGGGATGGATCTGCAAAAAGAAAAAAAAAGGGTAAAAAAGACCGAGAGAACTCAAATGAATTCCTTTTACTTCTTTTTATATTTCCCGAATGAATACATTTTCGACGTAGTTATAACTTTCCCGGATGAATACATTAAGAGGAGCATAAAATGGAAAACTGTTCAGTTATTTAGTGTATACAAGACATAAAGGTCATTTTGTGGATTAGCCATTGAATTTTTTTACAAATTAATGTACTGGTTGCAAAAAGACAGAATTAGAAATCGATACAAATATGATAAAATGGAGAGAAATTTATACAGGGTCGTCAAAAAACACAGTAACAGTAACTTTACATACTAGACTTGTTTTTATATTACTCTTAACTACATTAATTTGATGAAAAAACGCTGACTACAGAAGTCGGAGCCAAAGGAATAAATTAAAAATAGCTGCACGAACTAAGTTTTTTTTTACATAGATCCATGCAAATAGTAAATAACAAATCATTACTTGCTTTTTGCATATAAAACAGGTAAAAATACTCTTTAAATTACTAGATATATTTTAATATTTTTATTTCACCTTGTATATTCAATACTATTTTTAGCTACAGAACAACGTCTTTCTGTTGTCTAATGGTCATTTTGTTTATAGAAACTAAGTTTTTATTAGACATCTCCTATTTCTTTCTATTGTCTTTATTCCTATAGAAGTCATTATAAAGCTTTTTTATAAAATTCTCGTCAATGATCAGTTTTTTGTGAGAATGTGATGTTAAGTTATTACACTTTAATTATGTTACAATTATCCGTATATAACATTCATAAAATTTGACGTTCTGGTAATTCAAAATCAGTTGGTTTAAAATATATAACGGTTTATTTAATTTTTAATAACTTCCAATTTGTTAACGCATATATAAAGCAAAATATATCACATTGTCCTTTGTACTATTTAAAATCAAAAACATCTAAAATACGATTTCAGTCTAGCTTTTCAATTAATTTAAATTAACAAACATTCCTCATCACAAAACTTTGTTAGACTCGCTTTTACTTTGTTCTGATTGGCGACTAAAACAAAAGACTCGTCGAAGTATAAATGGTCTAATATCTTTCCAATGTCGACAAGCCAACACTGCAAATTAAGCAAGTGCCATCGTATAATTTTCACTAGGGACAGACGAGATAAATTGAAAGACTGCTGCGTTCTGAAGTAAAACATCCCAACGTTGTCCAGCTATAGCATACGCCGGTTTTTTAAGCATATGTCTTAATATCCAGGAATAATACTCTTTTTAAAATTAAAATATTGATGGCTCAATAGTAAAACTCAAAAATTACGATTTGTATGTGTATCGTACGGTTGACTCCTGGTAATATTTATTTTATTTCATAATGTCTCTTTGGTATCAATAAAAATGTAATAAACCTAGATTTAACATGAGTATATATTTGGTTTTACTATTACTCCATAGGCATGTACACAAATATAGTCTTAACTCATCTAATTTTTTTTAGTAACGCTTTAAGCTGTCGGGCTAAAGGAAAACACCATAAAAAATAAAATGAAACACTAATAATAGTACTAATTAGTTGTGCTTATGTCTTAATATCCAGGAATAATACTCTTTTTAAAATTAAAATATTGATGGCTCAATAGTAAAACTCAAAAATTACGATTTGTATGTGTATCGTACGGTTGACTCCTGGTAATATTTATTTTATTTCATAATGTCTCTTTGGTATCAATAAAAATGTAATGAACCTAGATTTAACATGAGTATATATTTGGTTTTACTATTACTCCATAGGCATGTACACAAATATACTCTTAACTCATCTAATTTATTTTAGTAACGCTTTAAGCTGTCGGGCTAAAGGAAAAAACCATAAAAAATAAAATGAAACACTAATAATAGTACTAATTACTTGTGCTTTTTATTCTCTCCTTTACACAGCTCTATATCTGATTCTCTCTTCAACAAATAAGCTGGAGTAATCTAAAATAATAAAGAAGTTGTAATTTGCGAAAATTCTAAAAAACTGAGATTATTGCTACTTTGAATGTAACAAGATATAGCTAATACTGATGATATAATGTAAAAACATTCAGTATTGAAAATTATTGTGCTGATTGATCTAAAAGACCAAAAGGAGTGTAGGAGTTACGATAGGCAACCAGTAGCCCTGGCTAATACTCCTATAATCTTCCAGACGCTTTTGGAAATAGATTTCTAGTCTTAAAAGTACAATAAAAAACTCTTTAAATTAGGCATGATAATTACTGCCTTCGGTAGTCAAACTGTTTTGAAAGCTCTTTAATTTACCACTTTTAAGTACAAAACAGCCTAAAACTGCTTTAAGCAAAGTTGATTTGCTGCGAGTACCAGGGCTTAAAGAGGTTGTCGGAAACGAAATTGCTGATAGTCTCACAAAAGAAGGAGCTAGTTATTCTTTTATCGTACCTAAACTTTACTGTGGCATCTTAAAATGCCACATTGTAATAAAATGTGTAACTGGTAAAAGAAATCCTGTGCAGCTAACTGGAAAAACACTCCAGGCCAAAGACAAACAATCAGGTAAGGTAGCCTTTACTGCGTTTTTTAAATTAACTCAGAGTAATCACAGCAATTCTCACAGACACTGTCAATTAAGGTACCATCTTTGTAAAATAGTTAAAGTAGACAGTAAAATATGCAGATTCTGTAAGTATGCAAATTAAACCGCCAAACATATTATCTGTAACAGCAGAGAAATTGTTCGCTAACGACATAAAAATCTAGGATGGCAGTTTTTCTTAGAGCCTGATTACTGATCAGTTTACAAACAAACATCCTTATAGGATAAAAGACTATTTATATTTTACTAAATATGAAATTGGTAAATATCTATACATATTAAAAAACTGTAGAAATGAAAATTCTGTACATTAAAGATATTTAAAAAATAATTAGCGGAGGGTGTTGCTACATTGATGTAGAACCCAAAAATGTAGTTAGATTTTTTTGCCTGTCTATAGGTATGTTTGTGCGCGCATAACATGAAAACTACTGATCCGATTCGAATGCTGTTTTTACAGATGTATTTGTCTTCTTTCAAATTAACATCTGGTGTGTAAAAATTTTTGCCATGGCCCCTTTACTGGGAGAATTTTTTATACAACAATCAACACGCCGCGCCACGCGAATGACATCATGGGTGCAGCTGGTATATAAATAAATTACTTCTTTCGTATTATAAACATGTTTCTTAAACACTACTTGTGCCTTATGAAAAATAACTTTCAGCTATATTTGCTAAAATTTGGCAAAAAGATAATATTAGGTATGCAGATCATAAGTCTGAATTGGCACAACCCTCGTATTTCAACCCCCACAGCCACTCTAAAGCTTTCAACGCACAATCAGGTGCGTTAACAAATAACAGTTTAAATTATGTTTAATCAAATTTTATATTCTACCGTGAATTTTGAATTTATTGCAGCACACCTCTTCCTTAAAATGAGCAACACTTTTATGCTATTGTGTTTGTAAAAAAACAAACCATTGATCGATTTTCACTGCTTCCTGTAGAAAATTAACCCTTTGTGATGCTTAAATCAAATTAATTTGCTTGGCTGGGCACTATCAACCAATGTCCAAATTCTACTATTACCTAATAAACCTTGATATCTGTTTTCAGCTAATCTCAAATTTTAGATAACCAGAAACACAAATGCTATTAAATTTCTTACTATTACTGACGATTTTCGATGACATTTTCAGTAATTAAATAAGGATTCAGATATTACTAGCTTTAATTTAAAAAGCCTAATATATCTAAAAAGTAAAAAATGAATTTGGTGGCACTAGATTGGATGTTAGTTTTAATCAAGTAATATATTCCTTTAGGTACAGTCTAAAAAGTGATTTATACCTTCATTAATTGTTTGTTATAGATATGAAATATCCGTATTAAAAATTGTTTATCAGTATAAAGAAAACTAAATATTTATACATAAAAAGGTGCTATTCCATTTCTGGCATAGTGTTTATATTATCATGGGGTAATTGGCACCGACCTCTCTCAGAGACGTTGCTAATTATCATGGATATTACCAGTTGGTTGACACATGCACGTGTTCTCTCCCTTCTTCCAGCTGGTGAACCCTTCAATTGCATTCTCCTCCCCTTTATCTATTCGGAGAGACTTTGTTCTGAATTCATGCACGAAATTTCGCATATATATGCTTATTGGTATCAGATATAAATTTGCCTTGTCTAGAACTCATTGGGGAAAAGTTGCTACTGCAAATCAAAAATCAAAGCAACCAGAACTTTTTAATTTATTTAAAAACTTTAATATAAATAAAAAATAGTAAACAAAAAACTATCACTTTTTTTACGTTTCTTTTTAATTTTTCTTATTTCCCCTAATGGTGTAAAATATATTGCGCTCTTCTGTGTAATTTCATATATTTTCTTTTTATTTCTCTTTGTTCCATAAAATTAGGTTATGACTGCTATCATATTTAGTGTTTTCTTTATTTTCTCATTTGTTTAATTTAGCTCTCAAATATTTGCATTCTTTTACACCAATAATATTTCCTTATTCCAAGGAAAGGTTCAGTTCCTTCGTTATCCACTATAATGTATTCTGATTTATTCATCTTGTTATATTTTTCTCTCGTGGATTCGAGATAAGTAATAAACAGCAGACACACTTAAGAATTTATTGATAAACACAAATAAATAACAATTTCTTAAAATAATCTACACAACTTTGATACAGTCATAATTACTAAATAACGTCTTTAAAAACCTCGTACAACAATTGGCACTTCAATCAATGTCTATCGCCAACTATTACAATTAGAATTCTTCTCCTTCCTCCGTCCAAAGCGGTCCCTTATATATGAAGTCAATTCCTTCTAGAAGCATCTCCACATTTGCATCCAGAACATACAACACTCCCGAATCTTCCGAACGTTAGAAAAGCCACTAGAATATTCGAAGAACGGCCTGTCGCGACTTACTCACCCTGTGGGCGACAAGTCCGGACCGGCTCGTAACAATATTTAGAACCAATCTTGGTTTCTTATCATATACTTTAAGTTATCTTAACCTTCGGCTATTAACACTTTGTCGTAAGCAAGGTAGACAAAGTAAACAGAGAGTCGTCTTTCACTTTCAATTCCATCGATTTTTAAATCAAATATGCGTTATTGTCAAAAAATTTACAAAAAATTTGTGTAGACAAAGCCAACAACAGATAAATATAAGATAGAACTAGAAACTAGTTCTACCATATACCTATACATATTATATATACACATCTATATATAAAAAACTCAAAGGTGACTGACTGACTGATTGACTGACTGATATAGTGATCTATCAACGCACAGCTCAAACCGCTGGACGGATGGGGCTAAAATTTGGCATGCAGGTAGATGTTATGACGTAGGCATCCGCTATGAAAGAATTTTGATTAATTCCACCCCCAAGGGCATAAAATAGGGGATGAAAGTTTGTATAAAACTTGTCAATTTTAAACCGTTCGGGCTGAAACTTTGCATGCATATAGTTACTATGACGAAGGCATCCCCTAAGAAAGGATTTTGAGTAATTCCACCCCTAAGGGGATAAAATAGGGGATAAAAGTTTTTATGAAACTCTATCAATTTTAAACCGATCGGGCTAAGATTTTGCATGCATATAGCCACTATAACGTAGGCAACCCCAGGAAAGGATTTTGATAAATTCCACTCCTAAGGGGATAAACTAGGCGATAAAAGTTTGTATGACAGTTTGTCAATTTTAAACCGATCAAACTGAGATTTTGCATGCATATAGCTACTATGACGTAGGCATTTCCTAGAAAAGGATTTTAATTAATTCCATCTTTAAGGGGATAAAATAGGGGATAAAAGTTTGTAATGATCTTTGTTAATTTTAAACCGATCAGTCTGAGATTCTGCATGCATATAGCTACTAAGACGTAGGCATCCCCTAAAAAAAAATTTTGATTAATTCCACCCCTATTTGGATAAAATAGGGGATAAAAGTTTGTATGAAACTTTGTCAATTTTAAACCGATCAGGCTGAGATTTTGCATGCATATAGCTACTATGACGTAGGCATCCTTTGAGAAAGAATTTTGATAATTTCCACCCCTAAGGGCATAAAAAAGGGAATGAAAGTTTGTATGAAACTTTGTCAATTTTAAACCGATCGGGCTGAGATTTTGCATGAATGTAGCTACTATGACGTAGGCATCCCTTAGAAAAAGGATTTTGATAAACTCCACCCCTAAGGGATAAAATAGGGATGAAAGTTTGTATGAAACTTTGTCATTTTTAAACCGATCGGGCTGAGATTTTGCATGCATATAGCATGCAAGTTTTTAAAGTTTTAAAATAATTATAGTCCAATACCACTCGCGCTTTACTGAGCGTGGTGTGTGGAGCGGTGAGACGGTAGCACGCTGCTGCTGGCCGACATGACACTGTCGATAGACGCGTAGAGTCTTGAAAATTCGAGAATAAATTTGTTTTATTACATAGTGGTGTACTAAGAAATTACTTTTTTAAATTCCATCCTTAAGGATTTAAAATTGCAGGTTGCAAATTTGTATGAAACTCGGTGGCAAAAAAATAAAGTCCACGCGGATGAAGTCGCGGGCGGCCGCTAGTTTAATATAAACGTCGTTAGTTGACAAAACAAAACAAAAATTCTAAACAATAAACATATAATAAATCACACATTAAACAGATGAATATCAGCCTATTAACCAGTGTGCGAAATGCTCGTATTATTAAAAAAATCGCTTATAGCAAATATAATTTTAGTGTCTTACGAAATAGAGCAGTGGCTGATACGGACTTAATCGCAAACGGCAGATGATTATTATTTACTGCATTTGTCTACCCCTTTAAAGTATTATCTAGGTATCTTTTAGAGAAACATTCCTGTCGGAGGTCTTTTGTGCTATTGAATGCGTTAGTAAAGGTTTTTATTTTGCTGTTGCATGTCTCGTATAACTTTTTAGTTGCTTCTACGAGTTTTCCATCAATACCTATATCTTCCTATATTTTCAAAGCTTTAGATACATAGACAGATAGGTAGATTGACTAATATATAGATTGATTAAAATTGGTTTGGCTGTTAGCCTATATTACTGCACCTTTCCAGATCTATTGTTAACACCCATCATCTCTAAAATCGAATTAGAGCACCTTGTCTAGCTCTACCCGCTTAATGGCATTTTTCCTCATCCCCAATAATAGATACCATCTCCTTGCGAGGCTTTCACATTGGCATAGAACAGGAAATGTGTATTCTTTCTCCTCTTGGCAGTATGAAGAGATATCTTTATCTGCCAAGTTTAATTGACTCAGGTGTTATCTAAGTCAAGAGTCAAGAGTTTAAAAATCATTCGTTTTGCTTTTGTGATAACAGCTCTGTAGTACATTTCGCCGCGTTTCCTTTTATGGACACTTGTGACTTACGCGGTGATTTTACCCACCACTTCTGGGCCTTCTCTAGTCAAAATTTTTCAATTAGCTTGCAAATATTAAGTACTTAGATGTTTTAGCCTGTAAATATTATATTTTTCTATATCTAAATCGTGTAAGTTATTTTGAGTTTTATTTTTCCGCTATAAATTTTGCTTATGACTATGCAATGCTCGTATCTGCAGTCATCCTCTGAAAGTTCTTATATTATTATTTTTATTTACAACTACTGGTTAGTCGGTTTAACTAAATATAGCTTTCTTGCTGGCAAATTAGCAAATTGAATTCTTATTCTTGCCATTCATGCAACATTTTTCTTAGATTATGGTGCAGATATCACTGCTTTGAAACGACAAGGCAATTAGCGATGCAGTCAGTTATATAGGTTATTGCTTAAACAAAAAACTCAAACGGTGGATAAAATTTTAATAAAAGTAGAAAGTATCATTAAAAGTATTTACTTGTACCTACTCATATATTAGATAATAACAAACAACGTAAGTAATCGTTGTGATTTTTGCTTATCGTCGATCTGTGATTATGTCATCTGTGATTAATACACGTATTTTCTCACCAGTGTTGAAAACAGCGTCTGATACACCTATTTAAAAAAAAAAACAATAAATTAGACTCCAATAGGTAAGTACTATGCCTTTAGCATTACTCCTTCAATTAGCAAGGTCATGGAATCGATAATTGCAGAGATAGTTTTTGAGTTTTTACAGAAAGAACTGATGAACTGAATATAACGAGGCAGCAGTTTGGGTTTGTCAAAGGACGTTCCACTATGACTAATCTGCTCAGGTGTGTAAATAAATGGTCAACATTATTAGACAGAAGAATTCCTGTAAAAATATGTTTCTTAATTTACGAGTTTTGAAACGGATACTGTTGCATAAACTAGAATATCTCTGTATCCGCAGTAGCTTAAATGGGATAGATTGACTGATACTTGACATTCCGTAAATGTTGTGTTAGAGTCGGTTACTCTTTTTTAGTCGAAACAGCAGTTCAATTGGTGTACTTAAGAATTTGTTTTATTTCCAACTACTGTAGGATGATCTGGGCTCTATATCGAAGAGGTGTACTAACTGGATACTGGATAATACCACTGAATATGGACAAATGTGTACTTTTACATACGGGTTCAAATAGCCATTTTTTTTTTTATATTCCATGAATGGACACTGACTAAAATCAGTGAAATCATATAATGATTTACCGAAGATTTAAACTGGTCTTAAAATATCTTAAATATATATCAAACCTTTATTTGTTCAGTGTTGAAATATTTTGGAACTGTATGGCCCCCAGTGTTAGTACATAATCGAAATATCCTTGAAAATATACGACGGTGCACAAGGTTATCTTTTGATTACTAATGAAAATGAAATTGCAAACAATTTAAAAAATTTTTCATCAATGTAGGTCAATCTCTAGCTAATAAGATTTCTTCTAATACATTTTGTTACAATTTAAAAAATTTAAAGCGTAAAATAGTTACTGACTCAATCTTCCTAACTCCTGTTGATTATCAAGAAGTACATAATATTGTGATGAGTCTAAAAAGCAACTCTGTGGCTGGCTGTGACGGAATTGGCGCCCGCGTTATTAAAGAGCTGCGTACCAATTTAATAACACCTTTAGTTTTTATAACTAATATGTCTTTTCAGCAAGGTAGATTTCCAACTGATTTAAAGCGTTCGA
This sequence comes from Altica lythri, assembly GCA_964028335.1. Classification (NCBI taxonomy): domain Eukaryota; kingdom Metazoa; phylum Arthropoda; class Insecta; order Coleoptera; family Chrysomelidae; genus Altica; species Altica lythri. The sequence continues at coordinate 30,795,632 of OZ034805.1, read as the reverse complement.
TTGTCATTCCAGTCATTAAGGGTGAAATTAAATGTTGCCCTGGAAATTACCGCCCAATTTCTGTCACAAGCCAGTTTGCTAAAATTATTGAAAAACTTATTGCATCCAGATTAAATAGTCACAAAGGTATTTCCAATCAACAGTTTGGCTTCCGTGAGGGACGGTCAACAGAGGATGCGCTATTTTTTTACCTAAAAAATATTTACAATTCCATAAATGATAATAAATATTTTTCCTGGATCTTGCAAAGGCATTTGATACCGTTTCTCATGAGCTTCTTTTATTTAAATTAGATCACTATGGAATAAGAGGCCTTGCGTTAAGTTTGTTGAAAAGCTACCTCATAAATTGCACTCAAATTGTTAAGATCAAGAACACATTTAATTATTCTATGCTCGTGAGAAGCGGTGTGCCTTAAGGTACAGTGCTGGGTCCGCTTTTTTTCCAGATTTTTATTAACGATTTGTTGGACAATGATGTGGGGGACAGATTGTCGCGTATGCTGATGACACTGCTATAGTATTTACAGACAAAAACTGGAAAGCGGTAAAATATAAAAGTGAAGAAGGGATCAGTAGGGTTAAGAAATAGTTAGACAAAAATCTTTTATCGTTAAATGTAAATCAGACCAAGTTCGTTGTCTTTTCTCCCCACATTGCAGGCCAACCGGATTTTAAGGAAGTAACTTTGCATACTTGCAATATCGATAATTATTGTTTGTGTTCTGATCGTGTGGAAAGGGTTAACGAGATTAAATATTTGGGAGTAATTATAGACAGCTGTTTGCGTTGGGAAAAGCACATCGAGATGCTGAAAAAGAAATTAAAAAGTCTTGTTTATCTGTTCTATAACATCCGATCACTTTTTCAAAAACATTTATTGGTAATGGTTTATAGGTCGTTTGCTAAGTCTGTCCTATCGTACGGCATTAAAGCGTGGGGTGGTGCTTATGACTCAGTATTACAGCCACTCCAAATTATACAGAAATATGTTCTTAAAGTCATTTTATTTAAGTCCCGGAGATTCCCAACGGATCGGCTCTTCTCGGAGGCAAGACTTTTGAACATCAGAAGTCTTTATTATCTTAAAGCTGTCACTTTTGTACACAGACATCTTTCATTGCAGTCAACAGCCAACCATTCTTATGATACAAAAAATCGTTTGGCAGGTGCTCTGACGGTTCCAAGAATGAGACTCTCTCATACTCAGAGATTTATTCTTTTTACAGGCCCCAAAATATATAATATAATTCCAGATCGTTTTGAAGAACTTAATAATATATCACTGTTTACAAAGAAAATATATGCCTACTAGTCCGGTCAAGTTAGCATCAAAAATAGGGGTAAGGTTACATTAATTCGCACCTTGCTAAAAATTCGCATGAATGTTGGGAACCCTATTATACACAATTTGTATGCGAAGTGTGAAAAAAAATTTATTCAAGGTCAAATGTTGCAAAAATCGGTTTTTTGAGTTTTCCAGCTAAACGGTAAGTTTTATAATAAAAATAGGTGAGACAAAAATTATTCATCATGCAATTATCTATAAAAATTGTTGTCACAATTTTTTCCTAAGAATCACCATTTCGGAGATACAGCGATGCAAAATGTTGAAAACGTTGTATTCTTCATAATATGCACACGTTTCCGCGCCACCCGTGAGGTAGTGTACATGGCGCGTTTCTTTTACGTGGTTTTTCCCGGTAGGCCTATTCCACGATCTATTGTGCTACTGTTGAGTTAAAAAGCTATTGTATTAAATTGAAAATGGTACTATTGTAAATATTAAAGCTGCAGAACAACGTCGTCGAGCTACAACATCTTCATCTTCGGATGTCATTTTTGATGAATTTAGGACAGTGACCACAAGCCAACAGAAATTTCTCGTACACACAAGTCTCGGTTCATTTCAATGTTAAAAGAAAAATTTACGTCTGAAAATATCTCTGTAAAGCAAGCTGATAATGATGCTGATGTCCTGATAGTTGAAACAGCAATAGAACAATTTAACTCGACAAATCCAACTATTCTTGTTGGTAAAGATGTTGATTTGTTGGTATTACTTACTGCTCGAACGCCAACTGAAAAAATTATTTATTTTTTAAAACCTGGGAAGGCTCAACAACAATAAAAAATATATTCATCCAAGAGTTTATCTGCTTTTTCAAAATGCCAAAATCATATCTTATTTCTACATGCAGTAGGTAACTGGTTGCGACACGACATCAGCATTTTTCAGGAGAGTTAAAAGATCAGTTTTGAAATTGTTTGAGAGAAAAGATTTAGTTGATTGTGCTGACGTTTTCAAAAAAAGTACCTCTACTCCACAAGCTGTAATCACCAACGGAATTCACTTTCTTCTTTCAATTTACGGAGCTCAAAAAAAAATTACGTGCTTAGATAAGTTTCGATACTTATCTGTTGCAAAAAAATACGTATAAAAAGAAATAAGTACAATTAGCTTCCTCCAACCTCTGCTTCTGCTCATCAACATCTATTTCAGGTATATTATCAAGTTAAAGTATGGCTTGGTAATAAACTAAACCCAGAAGACGGGTTAGAAGTTAATTGACAATATATATTGGAACCAGTTTAGACTTTACTCCCTCCTGCACCGGAAAAACTCCTCAATTCAATTTTTTGCAATTGCAAAACGGGGTGTGATGCTAAATGCGGCTGTAAAAAAGTAGGAAGAAGAAGAAGGAGAAAAAGAGCAAGACAGTATGGATTATGTTCCATTAGAAGAGTATCGATCAGACGAATTATTTTCTCAATTTACGCATTACTTACACCGCTCTTGTTATTTACAATAGTACTATTTTCATTTTAATACAATAGCTTTTTAACTCAACAGAAGCACAATAGATCGTGGAAAAGGCCTACCGGGGAAACCACGTAAAAAAAACGCGCCATGTACACTACCTCACGGGTGGCGCGGAAACGTGTGCAATGTGTGCATATTATGAAGAATACAACTTTTTCAACATTTTGCATCGCTGTATCTCCGAAATGGTGATTCTTAGGAAAAAAAGTATAAAAACAATTTTTATAGATAATTGCATGATGAATAATTTTTGTTTTACCTATTTTTATTATAAAACTTACCGTTTAGCTGGAAAACTCAAAAAACCGATATTTGCAACATTTGATCTTAAATAATTTTTTTTTCCACATTTCGCATTGATGTGGATAATTGACAAATTGTGTATAATAGGGTTCCCAACATTCATGCCAATTTTTAGCAAGGTGCGAATTAATGTAACCTTCAATGTCTAATTTGACCGAAGTATACCTACACGAAAACATATCTTTATTCAACATATTATAGTCTTCTCTGCTTGCTTCCAGCATCGTCCACTAAGAAAAAAACTTTCATTTTGTATTTATTTAAATACAAATTTGTTTAATAATAGTCATCTCTCCCTATTTATGGTACAATAGTTAAGTCTTTATTATTAGATTTTAAGTAAAATACGATCTCGTATTAGAGATCAGGTACAATATTTATCGTTTATTTATTGTATTGCTATATAAAATAAAAATAAAGATTACAAAGATTTCTTTCTACGTAGAAATACTTAAAATGACTAATATTTTCACTTTCGAACACCACCGACTTCGAGGCGATTTGATTCTGACATTTCGTATACTAAAATTTGGTTATGGAAGCTTAAGAAGTATGTTTATTCTGTATAGTGACCTACGACTTTGTGGTCATCAGTTTAAACTTAAGAAGGTGCCATTTTTAACAAAGTTAACAGTTTCTCTGTAATGAGGTGTTTTCCGTACGGAATAGACTTCCTGCAGAAGATATTGTTGATGCTTCATTTGTGAATTTATTTAGGAACAAACTTTACTGTCACTTATTTCAAATCTGAATAAGTTATTACTTATTGTTTTCCTGCTTTTTTGATATTTTTCCTACTCATACTGTAATTTATTTTGTTATAATAATAATAATAATTATATTATTATTATTTAAAAATCATGAGATATTCTATCTGCTTTTTGGTTAATAATAATATCATGATCACAGAATATGTTACTATATGGTAGATCAGGGTAATATGGCCTGTCGGGCAATAAGGCCTGAGTATCAAAAATATTACTTCGATTCTGCTCAAAAAACACTCATAGGTAGCTAATACTCTTATGTGGCTCTTCAAATTTTCCGTAACTTGTGACTCGTTTGTTTTATAGAGTGTGGTGTGATTTGTATTGTAAGGAGCAGTAGTTGTACATTGTACAACACGAATAATAAAAAACCGTTCGACTAAATCTTAAGTAATTCCTGTAATATAAGATATTTATATATAATTTTGCCTTACGGTTGTTTGTTTCTTATACTTGTTTCATTCTGTTATATTAAAATAAATGATAACAAATCAATTATTGTAATTTTTTGTATTTCTTTATACACAATGCTGGTGGTTAATAGGACAACAGATTTTATCAAAAAAAAAAAAACTTAAATAAAAAACGACTAAGTTGGTATGTTTACGTTTCTTAGGAGAATGAGATAAAAAATATAAAACAATTTTTAAAATGCGACAAGTAGTATTTGAAGAATGTATCCGTCTAACACACGATAATTTTGAGTAACCAGACCCTAAACAAAGAAATATGTTTTAATTTTTAAAAGTGTGCATAATACATGCCAATATAATTATTTTTGACCTTAATTACCTAATATTAAACGCCAATTTTAATTATTTTGGATTTTCAAAATATAAGGCCTTATTATCCTACCATAGTATAATAAGGCATATTTATTGACAAGGTTTTTTTTAAATGTATAATTTTATGTTTGTTTACAGCAGGTCATTTTTTTTTAAATAATGTACAAGAGTTTTTCAGTATGTTAAATTAATAGTAAAATTTGTTGACACGGATAGCTAGTTTTTATTTTATAAACATTCTTGCTTAGGTAGGTCTTATTAGACCTTATTTTCAGTTACAGCAAACAGTGTCTTGGTCGTAAAAGAAGATGTATAAAACTCAGGGAATTTCAATCGAAACGAAGATTTCTATGCTCTCTTTTACAAAGGAGTAAGCCAAAATAATTTTTTTAATATATTTATAGTATATTACTTTACGAGTATAGTAAATTGCATATTACAGCAAGTGTGTTTGGCCCATGAGCGAGCTTGCGAGCGAATGGGCTAAAGAAACAAGCTAAATATGCAATTTGTTCCTCAAGTGAAGTACTATGCTTTACCCACGACTTACCAAATGGTTGTGTATAAAACTAAAAATCAAACAAAATTTAAATTTTGGCATAAGTTGTCAAAAATATCCGATTCAATTCTGTCTGAGAAATGTCAAATGTTAATTTAATTTAATGTATACTGTAGGCAACCAACATAATAATACAGGTTTCTATTTAATTACTTCACTAGTTGAGTAAATGACACTATAACACAACTCCTCAATAATTTGACACTTACTGACATAGATATAGGTTAAAAAATAGGCAATTTACTTATGAGTCGTGGGTAAAGGAATATTAAATTTCATTAAATAAAAACATATTTTAACTACGAATACACAACCTAAAAATTTTTTTTAAAAGATTGGACAGTCAAATGTAATAGTATATTACTTTACGAGTGGAGTAAATTGCATATTTCAGCGAGTGTATTTGGCCCATGAGCGAGCTTGCGAGCGAAGGGGCTAAAGAAACGAGCTAAATATGCAATTTTTTCCTAGAGTGAAGTACTATGCTTTACCCGCGACTTACCAAATGGTTTTGTGTAAAACTAAAAATAACAAATATAAAATTTAAATTTTGGCATAAGTTGTCAAAAATATTCGATTTCGCAGACAGTTCTGTCTGAGAAATGTTAAATGTTAGTTAAATTTAATGAAAACTGTAGGTAACCAACATAATAATACAGGTTTCTATTTACTTACTCCACTAGTTTAGTAAATAAAACTTTAACGCAACTTCTCAATAATTTGACACTTACTGACAGAGTTATAGGTTAAAAAATACGCAATTTACTTATAAGTCGTGGGTAAATTTTTTTAATCTTCGAATATTTTGACCATTTTTATATAATTTTTGCTACCAAAATTGCATTATTGACAGTAGGTACTTTACAGTTTTCTATTCAAATTTAAACGTATTTTTACTAAAAATGCAAAATGTCAAAAATAAATAATAATATATTTATTTATGTACTGTATATTATTTATGTAATATGATTATAATTTTTATATTCTATTACAAACACTATAGGTTTTTGACAAATAAAATATAATACAAACGCAAATGATTCACTTTTATTTTAATAGGAACGAACTATACTCGAGCCGTCCAAAAGATGGAATGGTCACGTGAACGGCACGCACTGTTTGAATATTACTCTCCCCAACCAACATCACAAGTCCGATTTACACCACTCAACAAAAAAGTACCCACCCTCGATGCTTACAGTTTATATCATCTCTGGTATGAGTACAGTGTAAACTGTTCTTCGTTATTTCAGTTTGGAAGGCGTGGCATAGTAGGATTACGTCAGCCAGTCACTGATCACGCGTCCTTGAATTCCATCTTTTGAGCGTCTCGGGTATAGTATACTTTAATGTGTCGCATATACCATAAGAGCGAGAAAGGATTTAGCGTATTCGGACACTGTTTCCTCAATTCACTCCTGCTGACAAAGCTAACACAAAAAGCTTCGCTTCAAACAATATACTTAGTAAGTAACTCCGTCTATAAAGACCTTTAGTCATACATTTATTTTAAACTGGCAACTAATCCTTCATGTTTTAAAAACTTGCTGTATAATATTCTTTTTATTTTATTATACAAAATTATTTTAAAAATAAGTTTAATCGAAAAATTGCTAAATGACTATAAAGATACTTTAAGAGTTGAAAATATATAGTTAATTTTCGAATTTAATAAAAACTGTGAATTGATTTCGTAGACAAATCGGTTTTCAATTCGAGTAACGTTTTCATGCGGCATAAATACGCTTTTAAAAATTTTATATACCTTTTAAGACGTAACTAATCTGGCGCAATATCTTTCAAAAGGGCAATAAAACAAATTGCATGTAGCCACTGGGGCATAAACCTTAAAAAGCCCATGGAAAATTCATCTCGAGAAAATTTAATATATCGGAAATTCCGTAAAAATTTAATTTGACTCTTCACAAAAAATTTTGTAGTTTTTCTTCTTAATTATACTTATATTGGGTTCGTATTAAATTTCGTTTTAAAGGATTAGATCAATAAATGTCTTTCCCTATTTTATTTTTATTTATTGCATTACAGTTAAGAACAATTGAACCTTTTTTTAAGTGTTTGGTAAAAATTTAAAAAACAGGGACGAAATGCATAAATTCATGTTGAGGCAAAATAACTTTAAATTAATTAAAACAGAACTGACTTGCTAACAAAATCTAAGAAGGAACATTATAAATAATGGATGTTGCCTCCATGTACTTAAATTAATGCTTTTATCCTTACCGACATGCCTAAGATTAAGTTACGAATGCTATTCCTTTCTTCAAAAAAATCTTGTTGTAACTGATTAAAAGTTAACGAATCAAGGACACGATTTTACATCTTTTGCTTAAGATTGTATTAAGTATGTTTAATTCGTTTCGTATCCAGATTTAATGCTGGCAATCCAAAACAAAAATATTTACATAGTTTAAGTAGGTACCATTAAGTAATAATCCTTGTAGAAGGTTTGGAACTATCATCCACCTAAAGAAAGTAACTTCCAATAAAGTTAATAAAAGAGATAACAAAGTTTTAAGGAATTTTATGATTGTAACATCAGTTAATAAGCTTTTAGGTAAGATGTTTATTTCTATATGAGCCTTAAAATATCCACAGAAATTTCTAATACTTCGTAGTTTGATAACCTATACTAGAAATTAAGTTACATTTTCCAACACGCTATTGTTGTCTTTACTTACTCTCTCACGATCATTTGGAAACCGCATCTAGACTATAATATATCGGGAATCATCGGTACGCAGGCTACTGCTTTAATATCAAAATATTTACTTACATACACCTTCGCATGCAAGTAAACCAATGGTCATAACATTTTTTCCTGTCAGAAGATGGCACAAGCAGAAGTTCTTTTGTAAAAACTTCCACAGCATCATCTGGCGTTGAAAATCATTGGGTCTGTTCAGACGAAGTCAGCGATGAGCAGCGATGAGTTGTGATGAGTGTTGATGAGCATTGCTTACTAAACATGGCATCTCGGACACGATTAGTTGAGTTAAGTTGCGATGACTTGTGATGGATTTTGAAGGCGGCCATTTTAAAAACATTGTCACTAGGTTTGTTCCAACAGAGCTCCTGATAGTCAGAAGGACGTCAGACGCTTGCGCAGTAAGATTAGACCGTTCCAACAGAACACCGAATAATCCCATGTACTGTCAAAGTGCTGTTCCAACAAAGCTTCTGACTCGTACACGAACGCGTTTATGTACGGTCAAATCTATCCTTGATTCGATGCATGGATAATTTGTCAGGACATGCGCTTTAGGTACTTTGTACTCTGTACTCTTTATAACACAGATTAAATTAAACTTTGCTTTACAATGATAAACTCTGCAAGCTCAGAAACTTCTGTAAAAATATTATTAAAATAAAAAATACTGTGTATAAAAATTTGTTTATTATCTGAGATATTTATTCTTTTTAAAATTATGTTATCGTTAATCCTCACACTATTCAAAACCAAAAACTATTGCGTTACTCAAAAAAGAATAAATTTATTATTAGTAATAAAGATAAGAGACACAGACCAATGATAAGAGAGTAGAAGAACAGAAGCGTTCCAACAAGGACCATAAACCATGAACTAATACATGTACTGGACTTGCGCATTTTATAGTTCATGAACGTGTCCATGTACTAGTCAGAGAGGTTCTGTTGGTACAAACCTATTGTTTAAATAAATGTTATTAATGCGATAGTATGATATAGTAAATATAAATAACAATTTCATCAACTACTGCAGCATTTTCTATTTTATCAGCAAGCAAATTATGTAATATATTTTCCATAATTACTTTATAATAAATATCCAAAAACACTATTTTATTTATATGACACAAAAAAGTAAGGTTATGTAGTAAATTGCATGCAATAAGTAATCGTGTCCGAGGGCAAATAGTCAGCGCTTACTAGTGATGCTCATCACAACTCATCGCTGCTCATCGCTGACTTAGTCTGAACAGACCCATTGACCACACAATTTAGGTTTCATTTGTTGAAATGTAATGAAATCATTTGGACTTGAGTCAGGACTGTACGGAGGATAGAAAATTAATTGCACATACTTCGACATTCCGACATATTGGTTTTGCTTCATTTTAAAACAGCAAAACCGTTGATTTTTGTTTATTTTTCAGGTCATATGCATAACTTTAACTTTAATGACAAGTAACAATGTCGTATATTAAATTTGATGTCATTCGAGTTGAATCATTGAAGCCTTTCTTTGCACCATGTGACACGAGCTGGTTTTTGATTTTAAATTAAATGGTTTGGAATCCAACGCAAACATAATGTTTTCACATCTAAGTGATCATGTAAAAAATGATTTATTTGTTATATGTCGCTGCCAATACACGCCTGAATTTCCCCATGTCGATCTGCCTTTATTATTTCTGGTACAGTATCAATGTTTGCTGATGTTCTTGAAGTTGTTGGTTGACCCTCACGAAAGTCATTAATGATCAAATTTAAATTCTTGCTAAAACCTAAACACAGTTGTTCTTGATGATGCTTTATCATGCACTAAATACAGATGTTAGATTATTAATGCTCTCCTTTTAACTTTTTTTTAACCGAAAGCAAAGCAATATCATTGTTTTAAAATGTTTACGATTTAAATCCATGTTTTTTTTACTTATTGTCTAGTAAAAACTGGTATTGTACTTGCACAGCTGAAAATTATTATATTTTGCACTTTTTGTTAACAGCACAAATGTCAGTCATTACAATTTTTTAATGTCAATTATCTGATAGCCATAGTGTTGCTATATCCCGAAATTAGAGCAGCAACCTTCGTAAACATGAAGCGTCTCCTTCATATCTATCCCAGTGCTCATAATTTCTGTGGACTAAAATTACGCAATAAGATGACACCTAAGAAGCTGCTGTATTTTTACGACTGGTAAGATTGACTTCTGTGATTTTTAATCTAACTATCATTTTACTTACTAGTAAGTGATAAAGTCGATCTGTGATTTCGAGAGCAGTAGCATGATAAAGCGATTATCCAAACAATACTTTTTCGTTGAGGACCAGTTTCAGGTCGTCTGGTTTGCTCCAATTTGCAAAAAATTTAGAGTAGTGTGATTTTAAATACGTGATACCGTTTAGTTGATTTTTTTCGTCTTAAATTAACGCAAGAATGGCATCCATTGTTTCGGGATTAAAAAATGTCGTAATTTTAAAGATTAAATAAGCTTTAAATCGTGTTTCTATTTGTCATATTTCTTACAAAACTGTAAAAAAATGTAATCGGCTGTTAGTTTATTTTGATAACTATGCACTGGAAAGTGATAATAACTAAGTGATTTCTGATGTGTATTTAACAATGTCCTTTTTTCAATAAATTTAGACAAGAGCCATTAAGGAAAACTGACAAAACCCTTACAGAATCAAACTTTTAAAATATTGAAATTGTTTTAACTTACAAGAACAGATTATCCCAAAACTTGCATGACGGGATTATGGGATTACATATACGCCAAGCCAACTTGACTTCAGGCAAGTTATGAATTTCGTCAACGGACACGGGTAGAAATATGTGCAATAGCAAGAGAACGTTTACACCTAGATTTGTTCTAAAAATTTAAAACTTGATTAAATGATTTAATATCTCTGATTCTGGTGTCTGATATAAAACATAGTCTATAATTAGTAACCTAATTATTTTGAAATATCCCGTGTGGGATTTTTGTAAGTAGTTTCATAGTCTAATATGATAAATATAGCCTCAGGTAATTATATTTTAAACAGAAACGTATAATTTAACACACTATTCCAGGTTTATAGTTATCTTAACAAATAAGGTGTGCCCTGGTGGTTTGGGATGAGGAGTAGCTCTAGTAGTAGCATTTTCAACCTATTTATTGGTATTTTTATTATCTGGTTGGTATTCTGCTAAGGAAGAAAGATAAAATAAACAATAGAAAACAAGTAATAGATAAAATAAACAATATAGAACGAGTAAAAGATAAGATAAACAATAGAAAACCAACAACAAATATATTAATGAATAACGTTTAATAACAATGAATAATAAATAATATATGAATAACTGAATGCAATATCTGGTTGGTATTCTGTTGAGGAAGTAAGATAAAATAAACAATAAAAAACAAGTAAGAGATAAAATAAACAATATGTAACGAGTCACAACTCAAAACTGCTCGCCTTCTACCACTCTGACGCTTTTTATAGCTAATATATAAATTACATGAGAATATCATTTAACTCCGGTAAACGAAATACAAAACAATAATATACAATAGTTAATACGTTATATTATATTCAAAAGCCTATACACTGCTTATTTTTCGTATGCTCTAAAAGAGATAATTTCACTTAGTACAAGATAGGAGGAACAAAAACACGGCTTTAAGTAGTTCTACTAGAATCTGTCACACACTTACGTGGATAGAATCCGATTCTGTAAACTGCTTTGAAAACAACTTACACAACGAGTATAGCAGCTATAAGAAAACTAGACCATAGATGGATAAATAAATAGATACTTATTCATTGTGTTGGTTGTTAGCCTAAATCATTGTGATATTTACAGACCTCTTGTGAACACCCATCATCTCTAGAATAGGATTGAGCACCATGTTTAGCCCTGCCCTCTTACTGAGAGTTAATAACCTTAACAGTGGCCTCTTCGCGTAACTTAAAGCAACCAGGTTCTCCTCTACCAATACTAAATAGATACTGCGTCCTTGTAAGGCCTTCACAGTGGCATAAGACATAAAATACGGCTTGCTTCTCTCCTTGGAAGTATCTACAAATGTCTTTATCTGCCAAGTGCAGCTGATTCATGTGTTTTCTGAGACGACAAAGTCCTGTCAAGAGACTTTGTAATAACAGCTCCGCAGTGAATTTCTCCGAGTATCCTTTTATGAATACTGTGGCTTGTCGCTTGCTCGGTGAATTTTCTCACTACTCCTGCACCTTCTCTAGCCTCCATTTTGTAATTGCTGCCCTTATGAATATGTCAGCAACCCCGTTGAATGGTTTCGAGCCAATCATTTGGATATTAGCTCCCTCTGGGGCCAATTTATTAGCCTTCTCATGGCTCCGAAACCCTGAGTTTCCTGGTACCCATGCCATTGTAAAAGATTCCGACTTATGGCATGTTTTAAGGCCCTAACGCAGTCCCACACCAGCGTATTTGTGCCAAGACTATCGCATTTAGAGCTGCTTGGCGGTCCGAGTATGACTACGGTTTAACCCATTATACCCTGCACTGAACCAAATTCGTACATAAATAGAAAGAAAGTGTTCATTACGACAATGAATTTAGGTACTGATTTTGGTCCAAAGTCCGAATCATTGATTATACGAATTACGTTTCATTAAAGTATGAATACCTTTCTTTAATCCATTACTTATTTCATTCTATCTATGAACCGACGAAATCATAAAAATCAATACAGTTTTCTTTAAGCCAATGAATAGTGTACATTAATTCAATGAAATTTTATACGTTATGCTAATGAATAATTTCTTAATATCTATGCAAGAATTGCATTGGCTTAATGAACACAGTCCTTGCATTTAAGAACATGTTCATTATTTTAAAGAACGCGTACTTACTTGAGAATGAACCAAAATTGTTGTATTTATGATTATTATTATTATATTTATGAATACAATTTTTGTTATAAAGACATATGTGATTGTAGTTATGATCAGTCTAATACCATATTTATAAATTTGGAAATAGTTACTAAGAACTTAATATTGTTCATTCTAGTTTAAGGAAATAAAATACTGGTAAAATTGATGTACATCCATTTATTAAACTTTAAATTTGGGAATAACTTTAATATAACATAAAATTTTTATTTTTAAACATAAATTATTATATAAAATATACATATATTTTCGAACAAAAATTTCCTAAAGTAATTACATAAGAATACGGTATTAAATTACTCTTCTTATTTTCTTCGGTTAAAGAGTCATTAAAGTCACCCCTTGCCTGGGAACAGCGGGCGGTCTCCAAATGAGGCCCTTTTCTCGACCACCAATCCAGCATGTGGTTGTATGCACCCATGACATAACAATCTATTGTTTAAATTTAAAAAAATATATAGGATTAATATTTTATAAATAAAAATAAATAAACACCAGAAAAGTAGTAAAGATTTTTTTTCTGTTTTTAACCATACCTATGATATAATACTTACGCAAAATATTAAAGTGGATTCCACAAAGAACATAAAAGAATATTTAAATTTAACTTTTCTTAGTTGTTATTGCTTTTATATGTTCTAACTAAAATAAATTCTTGCTAAAATTTAATTATATTTGATTTCCTCTTGTCTCTTTTGCTTCAGATTTTGTTGGTTGATTCTTAAAATCCATTAAGTACTCACATAACTTTAGCTTCATGATCATCTAAAATTAGAAAACAACGATATTTAGTAGGAACTTATACTAAATAATAATGGGTTTTTATTGTTATTTAATTGTCAATCTTTTCGAAAACCTTTATAAATACATTTACAAAAAATTCGTATTTGTACCAAATCTATTAGGTCATACTGTCGAATTTTAAAATTGCTATTTTTGGTACCGAAATCAATTTTTATGGATTTATTAATAAAGGAGATTTTTAATCTTCTGAGAAGTGCTGATTTTCATATAAAGACATACTTAGTAGAGGCGATATACTCATTAAAAAGAATAAATAATTTATAACTTTAAGTACCTACCCAATATTAATATTACAATTCACTCTTTTCTAGATTTCTTTAGAAAGAATGCTATAAAATTAACAAAGATTTTAACTAAAATACAATATGACTTTAAACTCATAGTATTTTTTATACAACATAATCAAGCTGCAAATATAAAAGTATATACCTAGTATTTAATTATTAAGAATCGATATTGTAATTAATAAATTCTAATATATAAAATGAAAAAATATTTCGAACTTACCTTTAAAAACAGGATGATAAAATTGTCAAACTAATATAAAACTAAATTAAAACTTTCCACAAAAATTAAAGTCTTTCATCTATAGGTTATAAATGCAAACTGCAAATAAGAATAAGGACTAAGTAACCACACCACGCTGAGATGAATAAAAATGCGCATACTCAAAAGGGATTTTTCATGAACGATTTCATTGTATTAATGTACCTATTATGTTTAAAGATAGCATTCATAATATCAAAGAATGTGAAACATAGATTTAAAGATTCTGTTCATTATCGTAATGAACCATAAACATTCTACCTATGATTTTTTTAAGTACTGAAAATCATCAGTTAATGAAAGCCTATTCATTGTCTACATGAACACTGAAAATACATCAGATTTTGTGTTAAATTTTTTTACGTATTATTAATGATTTTTACGTTAACGCAATGAAAACCAAGTTAATGAACACACGACATTGATATTACGAAACAATTTTTTTTCAGTGTGATTGATGATCTCCGTGTCACAATCTTGTGTGGCCATTATTTGAGCCTTAAAAAATGCAGCATACGCACTCAGACTTAATTGGACTTAAATCTTTTGTCTTTGACTATATATACCCGACCTTAAGGCGTTTTCAGTCTTTGAGATAAATAGTTTCTCGCAAAGTGATACCTGGAGACTATCCTATCCTGAGGAATACTCATTATGTGATCCGCCTTAACCCTATCACATATCATTGTTTGCTGTTTTTCCCTCAATAAGGTTATGGAAGCCTAGTCTTGTATCAACCTGTGAGCAGTTGCTGTAGCCTTTCTTTGTATATAGATATGCAATATAAGTTGAGCAGAACTTGTATTGCGTAAAAAGATTGTAAATAGACAATAATAATTAATTTAACAAAAATGTTGTTAAAAATTTTGCTTAAACAATTTTATCTACTCTACCTCATATTATGTATCAATTTTTAGTTCGTGAAAACTGTCATTATAGACAGCAGTGCGTGAAGGATTGAAAGTGTGCGTGAAGTAACAATGTATTTTAAATGGGATTTACTTTTTCGCACTGTTTTTGACACACCTTCATATAATCAAATATCCTTAGCATTCGCGTTGCCATGGTGTTGCTATGAGAGCATTAAATTCCAACAAATGTTATTCTGACAGTTTTGTAGTTTAAATTTTTAAATTTGAATTTGTAATTAGTTTTTATTTGTTTATCGTAGATAAAATATTGTATGAAACTGTGCGTGAAGTGCTTTTTGCGCACTTACGCGATATATAGCACTCGCTTCGCTCGTGCTCTAAACATCGCGTGCGTGCGCAAAAAGCATACTTCACGAACTGTTTCATAAATAACTATTATTGCCTTTAGATGTGGTTCTGACAGTTATAGCAGATGGCATTGACAGACGACGTTGAAAAAATCAATGAATAATAAGTCGTTAACATTGTGAAGTTGACCACAAGTGGGCGTCAGAATAGTTGTCCTACCAGATGATTTCGAAAGGAATAAAAAAAGTTTAAAATAAACCTTTATTAAAAAATACATCAAATTTTGGTGCTCTTATAGATCCTCTTCTAATTCTAAAAGTGAACTTGAATTTTGAATTTAACTAAAATCTTATCTGAAATGTTTTCTTTTAACGATAAGCTTTTTTAAGATGTCAGATTAGCTGGATTTAACCGTCTTCTAACGGGTTTTTGACATACTGAAGATTGTTTTTAAATCTTTACAACAATAAATTGACAATGCTAGTCTCGATATTGTGAATCTATTTCAACGTATCGAGAGTAAGTTTTTGTTTCTAAAATTATGTAAATCTACGATACATAATCAAGAATATACTCAGCTATCAAGTAAACTTAACTTTTTATCCTAAATAAGACATTTTTTAAATGATGAATTCTATTACATATAACTAAAAACAGGAATGTCACAATTAAAACGATTGTGTTTTTTTTAAGGTGAAACTATGTACTATGTACGAATTGGTAAATATTTTTATACGATTTTTTACAAAACAAAATAAAATACTAGTCTTTTTTAATATCATTGGAGTGTTCGAGAAGTATATTATCTAGTTACTTTTCATATTCCAGGTAAATTTTTAAGTGTGTAAACGTATATATCTACGTCTATTCAAAGAATAAGTTAGCAACTCCTCTGAATATCCTACATGTCTATCTTCTAGCGGAAAATTATCCAGACTCAGCAGAAATTCAATAAACGTTGTTGCATCGGATTGTTTGGATCCGGCTTGGAATTTCTGTGTGAGCTCTAATTCTATCCACTTATATTGCTTCGTTTGTAAATGTGGTTACTCTGGTTCTAGGACTTCGTTAACTATTTTGTATTACCATATGTACAATATAATATTACTTAATATACATGGCATAGACAATCCAGAAATTTGATTGTTTTGAAAACAACTTTCATATTGGATTTTATTACAATATTTATATAATAATTAGAAAAATTAGAGTGTTTCATTGTATAATTTAAAAAAACTGGTAAAGAAATGTTTATTTGAATATGTAACGCTCTTGTTAAAACTTTAAAAAAATTGAATTTCTCCAAAAACAAAGTCTCTAGCAACTTTTGTTACTCTACTAACTGTTGAATTAAATACGTAACACTTTTTGACTTTTACACAAAGATGTCTATTTACTAATCTTAAAATTTAATAAAATCTACAAACCAACAGAGATTCTTTTGTAATATAAACTCATGTTCAAAATTAAAGCACTACTTAACTTAATAAGCTATAGTTTTTGTGTATTTCACTAATGTGTTTAGTATCTTCACAAAACTTGTGAATGAAGCAAAGCCATTGTTTTGAACCTAAATAGGTAACAAATTTTAAATATTTTTTATTAATTACTTAATAACAAAAAAAAACGTAAATAATTTAATTAAAGTGTTTTAACTAAGCCTAGTACCGTGTATGGCATCTCCTATTTCTTATTACTGCATTTATTAGCATTTTTTAACATCTTGAAGTATACTTCCCACACTGCTATTACTGCATATAACAGTTGATTATGGTTAACAGGTGAAAGAATATGACTGCGATTTTTTTTAAGAACGTTCCATAGGTGTACTATGGGATTTAATTCCGGACTTTTGGCTGGGCATTTCTTTAACTCTGTGTAGTTAACCACTTGCTTAGCCACGTGAAGACAAACATTACCTACCTTACATGAATACACAATTCGGCGTCACGAAGGTAGCAAACGGCAACAAAACGTTAGGCCTGTATATGTCATTTTTGACAACACAACTCTTAATAACGAAAATAATAGTTTTTGATGTGAAACATCTATAGCCGCACGTGAATCAGATTTCTCGCGTGGCGACGGTGACGTATGATTCGTATGACGTAAAAAACCTAACGCATCGATAATATATAATAAAGAGATGTACTGATACCTTATATGAAATTGGTCTCATGTTTTGAGCGACGCCGACGGTGGCGCGCCAACAATAGGGGGAGAAGCTCATCGATTCAAAAATTTGGCGGGACAGGGTATGAATTGTTTTATAAAAACCTAACTCGATTCCGCCTACTATCTATTCTATATATATAAAAATGTTTGTTTGTATAGGCAACATAATATACCTACATATTTTGCTGACCTGTAAAATTGACAGCTTGTTAATCAAAATAGATTGTTGGTGAATAGTCCCTGTAAAATTTGTGTATAAAGTGTTTGTTTTAAATATGAATAAACAAAGTGTTAATAAAGAAAGTGATGAAAAAATATTGAATAAAAATGAGTGAGTACCTACCTACCTACTCTATATACATTAGGGTGTCCGTTATTTCCCACATTTGGTTTTGTTCTCCAAACACCCATCAAATTTTTAGATTATGACCTAACAAAAATTATCAGACCCAAACCAGCCCTTAATATTCACATTAACCCGTGCCTAAATCATAATACATTTCCCATTTAAATACCGTTTAAAAGTTATTCAACGATAAAGTTGTATTCATAGTTAAATTCATCATTTTCCTATTTTTTATTTACTATCGCTTTTTGTTTGTACTAAAATTGTGAAGTAACTACAATTATATTAATATAGTAACGTACTTCTATATAAATTTGTGTTTTAATAATTTCCTTTTTAAGATTATTGAATTTAAGGTAATTAAATAAAAAGCTAAACGAAATCACGTTTTAAATTTATTTTCGTTCTGTAATCTATCGACATCTGTGAGCAATCTGAGAAAACGTACAATAAATATTGTGATACCATTGTGATACTATTATTTATAAGCGATAATATACTTTATTTTGTATCCAAATTTTGTATTTGTTAATTTTATTACCTATATATATGTATTTAGTTTGATATAAATAAAAATTATGGTGAAAATTACAAAAAAAAATCGTGAATTTAACTCTGATGACAAATTTATTGCAAATTTCCTACCAGAAATAGATGTTTAATTATTTTTAGCTACATTTGTTTCAGTAAAAAAATTAACGACAAAAAGTGCAAAAATGCCATGTTATTTAAATTGGCAATGTCTTATGATTTAGGCACGGGTTAATGTCAATGTTTCACATCTGCCAGGCGTCCCGTGACGGCTCACATTTTTTTTTTTCATATATTTCAGGACGATAGTTGAAGTTGGACAACTAGTCATGGTGTATTTTGCACAAGTAGACTCACGTCTAAGATATCGCATATGCTTTTGGAGTAGCTTAACTTAATATAAAATGATTTTTTTGCTCAAAAAACTGTTCTCGGAAGCACTGTATAAAATTTTAGTGAGAGTGCTGTTTGATAAGGTCCACGACAGCGGACATTGTTAGCTTGATAGATCGGAGGGAGCTAACATATATGTAGCCCGCATCCCTCCTTTCTAAATTGTTCACGGTTACCTTTAGATTTCCCATGTCCTTTGATACAGCTCACAGTGACAACGTTATTCTGGCTGGCCTCAGTTAGAGTTTGGTGACATTCTGGTACTAAAATTGAAGTGGTAAGTGGTCTATTTAAGGTCAGTAGTGCTTGTCGGCGGTCTGTGTAAATATTTACATTCCTGCCTGTGATGTTTCGATTGATTAATTGGTTATGCCTGTGAGTTCCAACTAAACCACACTTGACAAGCCATCCATAGCCCATTTCATTTTTAGGTTCAAGGATTTAGAGTAAATTGCTCGTATAGGCGGCCAGAGCGTTTACTAACTTGTTTGTTAATATTTAGTAGGGTTTGTCAAAGACAAATCTTGGTACGACGGCATCCGCATCTGCTTGTAAGAGTGGTATCACCTTTAGCGATTCCCTTTACAGAAAATCCCTATGCCGGTCGCTACAGTGGGTTCGATCAAGGAGAGTGAGACCAAGGATTAGATCCATTGCGCTGGTCGGTGTGGTTCGCATAGCTCCGGTTCCAAAAAGGCTGATGGTTGCCATAGCCACTCTGCTGTACTGGAGGTTACACTGAATAAATGAAGGCATGTCGGCACATCCCCTACGATCCATTTCTTTTTGCAATTTAATTATTCGGTAAGGGAGACCGTTTCTGAGGACCCGTTGGTCTACATCTTTTCAAATGCCTGCTCGGGCGCCTTGTATGCAGGGATGTCAACTGCCAGATTTTCTGGCTCGACGGTACTGCTGGTTTCCTCCTGACCTCCCACATGGTCAATGAGGAGAACGCATAGCTCAACCTCATTGATTTGAGTGTGGCCAAATCCTCATCCCCTACTCTGAAGACGAAGAGATGCCCCTCGGTTCTGTTTTGGCCTCTTGGTGGAAGGAGCACGCTCTCAAGACCTGAAGGTCCGAGTTTTGTCCATTTGGTTGATCTCCTCAGAATCCAGAGGGATGCTTTTGTCAGCTTCGGTAGGCAGTCTACTCGCACCACCTCGAGTAATGCGTCCTTCCACGGTCGAAGGCCAACAACAGTGTTAGTTAGCAGCCATGCCAACATCGCGTCGTCGTCGCAGGTAACTCTGGTAATTTCACCAGAGTGCAACCACTGACAGAACGTTGGTGGCTTGGCTGTACTGAAAGGAGGAGGCAGCAAAAATTATTTTGTCCAGTTTTCCCAGGAGCATGTTCTGGACAAGAACTTTCCTTTCGGCAAAGATCTTGTCTAGAAAAGAACCAATAAAAATAAATGCTTATGAATTTAGACAAAGAACGAACTATGAGATAATTACCAAATTTAAGGAAGTTATAGTCACGAAAATAAAGCAACAAAGAGCAAAATGGTTAGGGTATATATGGAAATTAGATCCAACTACATCAATATAATCAAAATTGGAGTGGACACTAGTCCACTAGTTACAAGAATTAACAAATGATCTGAACAGGGCAGACGCACGGAAATGGAACGAAAAAACAGTATATAGAAAATTGTCGACGGGACTAACTGACATATATATATATGTATATATATATATAAACAATATCTGGGCTGATTAAAATCCTTATACTCCTATTTCGCAGCGTCTACCGGTGTCTTGAGTTAGAAAATCTAACCAAACACCAATCCAGTTGAAAACTGGATTTATTATTGACAGCACGACACTAGATATTGTTATATAAGACTGTCACAAACGCTCTGTTCGTTTTATATATATATATATATATATATATATATATATATATATATATTCTAACATATATAAAAAATGCTATGAATTTTTATTATAAGTTAATATGCTATAATGAAAATTTACCTTTAAATTTATAAATTTTGAAAATGAAATTATATTTAAAATTATTGTAAAGGCAAGTTGATTTTTAAGATTTTAAATATTATGAATTTATTTTTTATTTACCCGACAATCACTCCTCTCTCAGGGCAGAATTCAATGTTTGATTAGATTAATTATATACTTTTGTATGTAAAATATAAATTTGTTACGCTAATGTACCAAATGATGTTATATTGTTGAGATTTTGGAAAAAGAAGAAACTCTATAACCTAACTTCACTTTAAACGGTTGAATGATTAACTGTAATTTCAAAGGTATACTTATTAAATCAAATGAAACTGAAAAATCATGTAACTATTATAACTTGAAACACTGAAAATGATCTTATATACTAATGAAAAAGTGTTCAGTGTAACAGTGGAAAATGTTCGTTAACTATAAAAAGTAAAACACACAAAGTTCTTTATTTTTAAAAGGAAAATTGATACCGTTTTATTGAAGTGCTTCGTCACCCCTCAACTGTCTCCAATCCAAGTCAAAATATGAAAATCTCCAACCATAAAACTTGTTAAAACCTCTGGATTATTTGCTAATTCTGTTAACTGCTACACTGGTAAGTCAATCCTAGTACTTCTTATCTATTGACTGCTAATATACTCTTCTAAATTTGATTAAAGTAAGTCTCATACAATCTACTGCTCTGCTTTTGCTGTTGTCGACTTTATTTTTAATTACAAATCAAATTCTCTGCTTACCAAATATATTCCATAACTTCTTCTTAGTTTTATTAATACTTTTATTACAATTAAACCTTGTTTTCTGAATATTTTTCAAAAAAAACTTAAAATTCAAACACGAACAAATTTAATACAACAAAAGACCCAAAAAACAAGCGAGTGTTCAAAGAATCAACAAACTGATAATTGAACAATTATAACAATCTTAAACTACATACCTATCTGGTTTCACCCTACTTGATAACATGTCACATAAATTACAAATTCGAATACTTGATTTTTGATTATTACTTACACAATTTGTTATACTAAAATTCTTACATTCAAAATGAATTTACAATTCCATATTTATTTAACTATAATCTAAAATACTTTTAAATTTCAGAATTTTTCATTTTCTTCAAAATTAAATCAATAAAAACAAATATTATGGCTTTGAAACTCCAATATTGATTATTTTAAACGTAAGTAATTTTTAATTTGGTTCATAATTTAAATTATTCTTTATTTGAAATTATGTATCTTTAGTATTGATGTTTTCACAATCAATTTTCTTGTTTTATTTAAATATAATTATTTAATTTAAATTATTTCAAATCAACAATATATATCATTGAACTTTATATAATTTTTTTTTAATTTAAAATATTTAATTTTCTTATTTTACTTAAAAATGATCACTTTAATTTAAAATATAACAAACAATTATATGCACTTTTTAAAATAGATATATTTTAAGAATCTAATTTTATATTCTATTTTCTTATTTTGATTTCCCTTTTTTAGGAAAGAAGAAAAAAAAACAAAAAAATTTAAAATACTGAAGAAAACTGAACAAATTTATACAAAATCTAATACCTTGCATTCTACTTTGGGATCAAGAATATCCTCGTTTTATTAATTTAATCATAACTTTATTTAATTTATTTTGTTAATTATAGCATATTATCTCATATCATCTCAATATATAGGTATATATATATATATATATATATATATATATATATATATATATATATATATATATATATATATTAAATTACTATAACGACGTATAATTTTTATTATTTTTTTCAAATAACAGGCTTAGGAAACGTCTGGGTTGGGCAATTGATGGAAAAACGCCAGTAGTAGGAACTTTATTCTTATTACTGCCTTGAGTCAGCATGTATGTTCCAGTACACATAATATCGATTACGATAGCGTCAGTATCTTAGAAGAAGCAACTAACCAGTTTAAAAGGAACTTCATTGAAATGTGTTACATCCATTCGTCTCCCGAGTCTATGAACTTTAAAAAGGATGTGGAAGGATTGAGTTCGATCTACACCTTTCTTTTGTGCCAAAATATGACGAAAACCAATCATTTTAACAACAACAAATAGGTTATGTTTTTATTTAAATATTTATTTATTGATAGATGACTTACTTGACAGAGTCAATGTTCCGTCTTTTACTCTATAAGACATTTAGCCAGTGTATCAAAAAATTTTTTTATTTGTGTGGTCGTAATTGTTAACTGTTGTGTTTTGTTTAATTTTATTTAACATTTTAATATTTTATCTTTTGAAATGGTTTTATAATTGGACCTGTTTTATATTTTAACAACCCACGTTGGTCAGTCATGTTTTATGCAAGGGTTGTTCTCATATATGAGGTGTAACAAGAACATATTTTTTTGTAAGTTTTAATTTTTAACATTATTATACCCTTTTAATATTATTATTGTAATTCCCGTTAGGCGCTGATGAAGGTTAAAAATTAACCGAAAATTTCGCAACTTAAGAATAAAGTTCCTACTACTGGCGTTTTTCCATCAATTGCCCAACCCAGACGTTTCCTAAGCCTGTTATTTGAAAAAAAAATATATATATATATATATCCCTGTATAGCTACAATAATTCTTTAGGTCAAAGTTTATTTAAACTTCTACTTTAGAATGAAATTCCTCTCTATTTTTACAGTTTGTAAGACTACGGAATTTGTAGATAACCTTAGATTAAAATAACAAAATTAAAAACACATTTTAAATTAAAAATATCAGTGCACTCAACTGAACATCAAAGATTGGAACGATTAATATCCTACGCAAAACTGAGCACATACATCCATTTAATCTAACTAAACCCAAGCATCCCTTTACGGAAATCCTGCAATCCTTAAACAGAGTAGATAGTTGTTAAAAAGTTAGACCTTAAATAATGCGTTTCAGTTCGCGATACCAGATTTTCAGCCATAAAATTCACAAAAAATAGCTGTTGTGTGACTGACCGAGATTAGCTATGCTTATATTTAACATGTAAAAATATGTAATAAGAGTTATCTATCCATTCTCCTTCCTACAGTTTTTTTACGATCTTTTAAAAGTTTTATAACAAATTTCAAGATTAAAAAAAATGTTTTCGTCTAAAAGTATAAAAATCTGATAAAAAAATGACAATAATTTTTTTTAAAGTAATATAATTGAATTAATGATAAAAATCGTAAAAACGGTAATCAACTATCTAAAAACATAAAAACAAGACATAAAAATATTGATAAAAAATAAAACCCAGAAACAAAAATATAGAGAACAAGACGAAAAAAAAACGTAAAATGCAAAATTGATATAACAAATGCAAAAAATGTGGAAAACAAAGAAAGCAAAAAAAAATATTACTTATAGGTAAAAACTGATAACAAACGGTAAAAGTAAAAGGGTAAATAATCGGCAAATAAATAAAGGAGATATAAATACCACAGAAAACCGGGATAAAATAGTAAAAAAATAAAAAAATTAAACGAAAAAACCAAATAACCAACGAGAAAATTTTGCCACTGACACTGCTTGGATGAGAACATATGTGTTTTTATATCTATAAATTTTCCTATTTTTTTATGTTGAGTTTTCAGGTTTTTTTTAAAACCAGTGTTTGAAATAGATTTATCAAACACTGGTACTAAAGAAAATTAGTTTTTTTAGTACCAGTGTCTGATAAAGCTATTTTATAGCAAAACGCGTCACATATTACAAAGTAATATATTGTGGATATCGTGAAAACATTTGTTTTTTTATTTAACTTTTAATTATGGATATCCATCAAGTAACAGCCAATTTAATCAAAATATGTAAGTATTTTCAATAATTTATTATTATCAAAAAATTACCATAAATTTAATAAAGTATATATATATATATATACACATATACGTCAGACTTACGGAAAAACTATATATTATAGTTATGATTATTTCCTTCGATTCAAATTAACCAATAGAATGTCATATTTTTTTGAAATCGGACGAATCAGAATCAAATATCAGCGACTATTGCACTAGAGAAATAGTCACGTCAAATATAAATGTCAAAAATCTGTCTTCTCAGGAAATAATCTTCCTAAATATAACACTACCTTGATTAATAGTCTGCTATTTTTGTTGTTGCTAAATTTCTCGAAAATTTTACAATTTGTTTCGACATAATTTGACATTAATAATCAAAGATTAATGCCCTCGAGTATTTATATATATATAAAAGTATTTATATTTTTTATCAACATCAAGTTAGTATTTAAAATTGTAAAAATGTATAAAGTGAATTTTATATAATGAAATATAAAATTCACTTTAACAACCAAACGTAGATTGATTCCATGGCCCAGTTAGAAATAGGTGTTTGGTTTTAAAATCCACACTTAAGCGTCGCAGATCTACCACGATTAAAACCAAACCGACAAATTTTCTACAATAATGCAACTCTTAGTACTCTCAACGAGGTAGTTGACAAGAAAATGTAAGAAGTCTCTCGCGTTGGCATAAAGTAACTGCGCAGAAGAGGCCTTTTACTATTCTATTGTTAATTCTAACAATAACGGCATTAACGGTAGACAGCTCAGTCTTAGATCGAATATAGCAGAAGAAAAATAGAAGAATTTGACGTAATTGACATTGTTTACAACTTAAAATATACGACTTGTCATAATATTAAATGTTTATATAAATATACAGAAATAGTAAATCCTGACGCCAATTAGAAGTCAGATATAATGAAGTTAGAGCAAAAATTAGATAACCTGAAGCTTTAGAAACGTAATAAATTGAAATTATGAGAAAATAAAAGGTTAAACTTGGTTAATTACCCGAATGATGTTTAGCTATACACTATTAATTTTGAGAGTAGACAAGTTACATATTATTTAGAATTTTAATAATTACACTAAGTGAAAATACGCCTGTTACAAGTGAATCAAATAAATTATACCTAATTACATTTTTTTATTATGTACCAACACTTAACTATCAGTAGTAATTTTAATTTTTCTTTATCTAATCTTCTTTTAAATTTTAATTCGCTTTTCTGTAAATAGAACAATGTTAACAACCGTAATCAGTACAGCGCATTAACCGTCAAACAACGAACTCCAAGTAAGAGATTTCTTGTTTCATTGTCAAAACGAATGTGTATGGGGGTAATTGTCTATGCATATCATCAAGTGACAATTATATCACTTGGAGAAGGAATCTCTCTTAACCACCTCCATTAGTTCTGCGTTCTGTTCTCACTTGTGTTCTGTGTTCTATGCAGGGAGTGTTGAGTCGGGACAAATTAAGTGGAGGTGTTCACACAAGCTAGTACATTTCTCTACGAATGTTATTCTAATATGATTAACAAATAATACTCAAAATTTTATAATTTTTAGTTCAACCGCAATTATTCATAAAAAATATTCATATAGGACAAGTTTAATAATCAAGGGTAATATAACAAGACCTTGATTATAGTCGGCTATTTTTGTGGTAACTAGATTTCGAGAATATTTTAGTATCAATTTGTTGAGACATAATTTGACATTAATAATCTGATTAAAGCCCGAGAGCTTTAGCTCGAGGGCTTCAATTTATCTAATTGACGATATTGGATTGTTTTTCTATTTTTATTCATAATTGAACCTTAGCAGTTAGCTAAGAAAAACCGTGGCACACTATAAAAAAAAAGTATTTATATTTTTTATCAACATCAAGTTAGTATTTAAAATTGTAAAAATGTATAAAGTGAATTTTATATAATGAAATATAAAATATAAGATGTTTCTATATTTAGGATTTAATCTGTTAGTTCATAAGTATAATGCTTCTTTCAGTTAATAATCTTTTAGAAATCAAAGTTAATGTTATGTGATAGACTATAAGTCGAACATAAAACCCATCTCTGAAAAGCTCTTACCCCATTAGCCCTTTTCTGGAACGGTGAAACCAGTAAAACCATATTCCTGGAAAACAAGGTTAAAGTCCAATTCAAGGAACATCAAAAGTTAGTTTCTAGTGAAATTACAATTAGTAGAGATACCAAAGGCGTAACTGTCCAATATTTAGGGTAACAAAGGTATAGTACACTGCTTAACATGGTCTAAGAAATACGAGTTTTGTTTTAAATATTTTTTGTTTATTTTATTTTTTAATTACTAATATCCTTTATTTAAATGATTTATAAACTACAAAAATACAGGTAAAAACTAACACAATATTAGCTATATTTTTCGTTATTATGAATAATCTATCAAAATGATTTTTGAAGTGATAACTTCTTATGGGAGGGTAACTGATTTTTAGCGTAACGCGTTGAAAAAGAGTTTATCATAACGCGTTGTTTATCGTTGTTACACGCAGGCTCACTAAAACATAATAATAATAGAAATAGGTAAATATTAATATTAATACAAATATCTTTATTTATTTATTTATTGAAGTGGTAACTTCTTATAGAAGGGCAAACTGATTTTAGCGGAACGCGTTGAAAAAAGCGTTTATCATAACCCATTGTTTATCGTTGTTACACGCAGGCGCAGTGAAACATAATAATATCATTTCTCTCTCTCTCTCTATGCTTTTCCCAATGTAAGTTTTAAGTATATTTGAATTTACTGTGTTATACGGTATTAATCTGTTACTAAATACAATTCATTACTTTTTGGAACTAAACTGAACTTAACTGAAAAAAATGTAATAGTAAAAACCGCAACGAAAAACCCGTCAAATGAGACGTGCATCAAATACATTCTGGAAGTTATTATAGGCACGTATGTGGTTCGGTGGTCCATTGGTAGAATGCTCGCCTGCCACGCGGTTGGCCCGGGTTCGATTCTCGGCCGATGCAAACTTTTTTGTATATATCTCTTAACTTTTACCTTTTTTTATTTATTTACTCATTTATTCAAATAACAGGTTGTCCTAGAAGAAATGACAGTCTGATTAGCCTAATTTTAGCATAAAAAAGACGTGTTTTGGTGGTTTCATTTGTGATAAATCTTAGAAAAATTGATTATAAAGTGTGTTATTAATGTTATTATTGATAATATGGATAATAATTTAAGTTTTAAGTGTGTATTAAATAGCAATCTTGCCGTTCCACGTAAAGGGTTGTTGTATTGCGAATTACTACGTGACTGATTAGAAATTTTGAACTGTCATATTAAAAAATTTTTGTATCGTAATTAGTGAAAATTATAGTGATAAATTTTTTTTCAGAATTTTCAAAATTTTCAAAATATTTAAATTTTTAAATTTATACACATTATCATATTAATGTACATAAAATTTAAGTAATAGACAAAGTTTTTCTCAAGTTAAAAAATTTCAATATTAAATAGTTCAACTTGGATTAGTTGAAGTTATCACTTCTGCCGCGCGTCCTGAGACGCACACGTTTTTTTTTTCTAATAAGTTATATGTTAACCCCGAGAACTTAAAGCTGCCCGATATATTCTAAGCATACTTAAAATTATCCCGTTTATTGCCCCTTGTGGCAGAAGTTCCTATTTTTATTTAACTACGATTTTAAACACCAAACGTTCATAAATATTAGCCATGATGGGATTGATATTGTCCCAAACATGCTCAATAGGGTTAAGGTCGAGAGACTAAGCATGCCATAACAAAAAAGCGAGGTTCTCTTTCTGGGAGCATTCTTGGACCTGTCGAGCAACATGAGGATAATGTAACTTAATTCTGCGCCAGCATCATAGAGCATTGGTTTAACTATTTCTTAGAGAACTTAAATATGTATAAATTTGTTTGTTCATGGTAATATCCCACCAAACAAGTTGCATTCTATGATTGAGAATGATTCAAGCCCATACCATAATAGAACCACCCCGGTTATTATAGACCTCTTGGTCTTATTTTATCTCAGACGCAACTTCTACTTTTCAAATCAGAATGAAATACGAACCGTGATTTGTCGGTGAGCAGGACATTCTGCTATGTCCCACTTCGTCCCGCAAGAAGTTCTGTGCGATTTCCAAAAAGGAATGATGACCCTCTATCTTCTCTGTTATAATGAAAACCAACTTTATGCATACGATTTATGATATTTTGGTTAGTCACTATTACTTCGTGTGTATTCTTGAAAATACAGAATATTATCTGTAAACTAAATATTGTTCTTTTAGAAACAAAATAACAGCTAAAATTTAAAAGTGATGTGAGATGTGTTCTAAGACAATTGATCTTTTAAATTAAACGATTTGTCTATACCAAAACAAGTCCGTATTGGCACTGACAATTTTGGGCATAATAAGAAAGTTATTACACCAGAAAACATTAAAAAAAGTTTACCAATTAATGCAAAAATGACTACAAAGTACATTACTAGAAATAGCTGACTTCATGAGGATATTAATAGAACGCCTAATGCATATTTTACATGAGTACGTAAATATGAAAATGATCTGTGATGAAAAGGTTCCACACACTCTTATCATCATTTAAAAACATGTCAAAGATTCAAATAATAGTTTGTCTGTGCTGCAGTGTAATTTTTAAAAGTCTGTGTGCAAATTCATAACAGTCGAATTGTCCTAGAACACAAACAACAGCCGGAGAAGACTAAGCAAGGATTTTTTTGAAAGCGTAAGAAATACTCTTTATTCTGTACATTAAAAAGGGATATACAATCATAGGAGACTATCATATCGGATTATAGATCCTGTAAGTATTAAAATTACAAGAAATTACTCGTCTAGAAAAAAAAAATCTTGTCAGACCAACACAAGCCTTAGTAAGAATTTTAGGTATTAGATATATGTAAAGTATTGCAGTTAACAATTTACTGAACTTCATAATCTGAGCTAACTTCCAGAGTTAAGAAAATCTTCACTCTTGTTGCTTACTGGATAAATTGTTAATCTGAAATAATAAGATACACATTACTTATAGAAATAACAATAATTTATTAGCCAAATACAATTTATTATGCAAAATTCGGGTTACCCATACCCATTCCCATACCTACCAGAAAAATTAATCCTAAGTATGGTATTATTGAATGTTAAATTATTCCTGAGGAGCAGGTACATATTTTTCAATTAAGAGCTTGCCAACAATTAATCAAATTAAAATACTAAATATTGTAACAGAAATATCACTCACAATGTCGTGTTAGATGAAGAACTTTATTTTTAAAATTTTTAGAACTGATTACTTTTTGGATTTGTACAAAAAAAGACTTCTCTGGCCAATACATACCGTTTTATTCTTACAATCCTTACGAACAGAAGGTAAAAATTATTCTGGAACTAAAAAACAGAATTCAAAAGATCTGCCATCCCTCGAACGTTGGAAAAAATTTAAAAGTTTTGTATGGTATTTTAAAAACAAACCACTATCCCAAGAAATTACTTAACAAGCTCCCATTCGAAGAACCATTACAGAGTCCTCGGAGTTTAAAACAACCTCAAAGAGATAGCCTCTTGCCGTTATAGTACTTATGTAAAATTACGTTTTATTGATGTACTTTCATTGCAAATAACAAGTATTCTTCGCAAGTATAACATCTTAACAGCAAATTCAATTTACGACTGGTTAAATATTTTACGTAATAAAGATAAAACTTAAAAATCCCACGTCACCCATCGGTCAGATATCACAAAAACTATTAAAACGAATTTCACTTCACAAAAGTGACACGGTAAAAAAGCCAAATATTACCGATTTGAGCCAACATGTGAACTCCGCCTAATACTCGATGAGAGCGTTACCATCCTAGAAGTGATAACGAATCAGTTTAAAAGAAACTTTGTGGAAATGAGTTTTATTAACTCCATTCCAACTTTTATGAACTTTAAAGCTCTATTTATGCCTTCATTCTTTGCCAAAATATGACTAAAAAATATTTAGTTAATGAATGGTAATTTGTTTATCAAGCAAAGTACTTGAGACATTGTCAGTTTTTTTTTTCGTTTAACAACAACGTAACAAAATCGTCAATGAAAAGATTTTTAACAATTTTATCAGAAAAAAGGCCGATTGGTAATTTTCATGTCTAATTGTCATTGTGCTGTATCTACGTGCGGTTTTCAAGAGATGTTATGTCGGAATTTTATTAAACCGTATTTATTTTAAATCTTTTAACGTTGTATTGTAAATTTTAAACTATTTGTACTTTTATTCTCACATTTCCACGACTCCATATCCAGAATGAGTGTGTGGTTAATTATGAATCATATAACAAACATATTTTTTTAAGTAATCATATAATCTATATATTTTTGCATCTTCTTATTTAGGCACTGATAAAGGATACAGCTTAAGAATCCGGGAGCAACTTTACTGTTGTGGTCCTGTGGTCCTCTGAGAGGCTGTGGTTTTAATCCTCTTATAACGCAATTACCGTACCCGAAATATTTAAAACTTTAGTACACAAGACTAAAAAACAGATTCTATGATTATCCTAATGTCGGCAATACAAATTTTTGGAACTGGTTTGTTATATGTATTTTTAAATGTAAGTACCTACACTCTTAACACCAATGTCTAATCCGTTTGATTTAAAGTAAATCTTAGATTAGCAATCAAATCTTTATTTGTTTATTGCTAAGAATAAGAAAAGCATAAGAATTATTGTGGTATTAAATATGTAACCCATCTTTTAAATATTTTGTGTTACACTGCTGAGTTACAATTAGTACAGTTACATGTACAAAAGTGTTTTTAACCTTTCTCCCTAATTCTGGAATTCTCACGAAATCATTTTATGGCCTGAACTGTAATTTTCAACGCGAAATATTACAATGGAGGCCACAAAACTGCAAACAAACTTTTAATACATCCCCTAAGTCCTATTTTCTAACCTACAACTGAAGTATCTACGTGTTGGGATAATTTTCTTGATAGTTTGCTGTTTTCTATGTTTACAAAGAGTTTTCTGGAGTAAAAAGTGAGATTGTATTTTGTTAAATTTTAAATTTAGCTTATCACATCAGTGGAGCATTGTCGAAATTTCTTTATACCGGGACTGGGTCTGTCTGAAGAGTATTCGACTTACCTTCATCGGAGTTATTTTTCGATATCTAGGTAATGACCCTTTTTCAAGTCCTCTGCTATTAACGTAGTGTTTTTTTATCTTTTGATTAGTTTGTTTTTTTAATTCGGGAACAACTAAAAGTCTTAGGGACCAAAATTCGAAAGTAATATTTTAAGTTATATTCCATTTTACGCCCCTACACACCTGTCAGTGTATATTCGTGCAGAACACAAAAAATTATGAGAAAAAAAAACAATTTTTGTTGATTTTGATTGTGCTAAGCTTTCCTCTGCTTGAGTCGGACGAGACTTTTTACTTTGAATATTTAGTAATTAAGTTTTAGGATCATATAGATAAACCCGTAATTTATTTTAATCACATTATTTCGAAATAAACTTTCACACACGCGTGACTCTAAAAAATACAATTTTTTGTCAAAGGTTGTTACTCTTAATAAAATGGATAAATCCGATTTGGCTAGAAACAAATAATAAAGGAATAATAATAATAATAGTAATAATAATTTTTAGTTTGCAAATTTTTGTTTACATTTAATTTGTAGGTTTAAACAAGTTTTTTTAAAAAGGAGCTAAAAGCAATTGAAATTGTTTAAAGTTTAGTCCCTTTTTTAAATTATAATAATGACTGAACTATATACCATTTAATTTACTAAAAGGAATTTTGTATTATGAGTTATAAAACACCATTTAATGGCAAAAAAAAATAAGAATAAAACTTATTTGTTTAAAAAAATGTTTTTAAGTAAGTTCATGGATTTAGTGATTTAAGATAAGCAGGTATCTTATTATACACCTGGTAAATTTTAAATGTAAAACACCTTTTAAAGAGAGCTGTTTTGTAGGTAGGTGGAGAGATAAGACCTCTAAATCTTAAATTTAGGGTATGTACGGTAAGTTATTTTGTTTAACAACTACAGTGGACCTTTGTAATATACAACATTATGAAAAAGTACTAGAGAAAGCAACTTTCATCTGTCTGCCATATTAAGCCAGTTAGCATCTTGTTATTTATGAGAAATGTGATCATACTTTCTAACACCATAAATAAAACGTAGACAGCTTTTTTGAATTTTTTTAAATACGATTAACGTTTGTTTTTGTTAGACACGGCCCATATAAAACATCACAATAGTTTAAAGGTGACCTTGATACTACATGTTCATTAAATCTTAAATCTGTATCGAGGTTAATTCCTAAATTTTTTGTACACTCTGTGTGCTCTTTTTAATTAGGTACCGTTAATTTTGATATTAATATTTTTTTGTAACCTGTCCCTATGTTTACCAAATACCATTATGAAAGACTTTTCAGGATTAATTTTCAAACCGTGACGGTGAGAATATGCTATTAGATTACTTAAGTCATTATTTATGAACCTCTCTGCCTCAAGCCAGTCGTCGGACATAAATGAGTATAAGACCTGAGTATCATCAGCATAGAAGTACACTGAAACATTCATAATACATGACACAAAGTTATTAGTGTAAATAGAAAAGAGTAAGGGTCCTAATATAGAACCTTGTGGCACCCCGCAATTGATTAACCGTTTCAGCGACTGGCCAAACGAAGTTTCGACATACTGAAATCTGTTATAAACGTAGAAACGAAGTATTTCTATAGCACTTTTTCCAAATCCTATAAAATGGAATATTGCCAAAAGCAAATGGTGATTTATTGTGTCAAAAGCTTTGGAGTAGTCCAAGAGTACTAAAATAGATGATTTTCCTGAATCAGAAGCCCTACTAATGTCATCCGTGATATTTAAAAGTGTTGTCATACAACTGTACCCCTTTCTCAACCCTGATTGGTTTACAGGTACAATGGAATTATTATCTAAGAAAGTTCTTATCTGTTTTTCCAAAATTTTTCTAGTAATTTGGAAAGACAAGGCAATATACTAATCGGCCGTAACTTATTAAAACGAGTAATTTTACTTTTTTTTGGCAATGGAGTTTCGCGTGCAACTTTCCAAACGTCGGGAAAAAAGCTTTCCAAAATACATGAATTTATAATATTGATAAGAAAGGGTAAGATAATAGGACAACATAACCATAACAGTTCTATACTTAAGAGATCCGAACCAATTGCATTTGATTTTATTTCTAGTAGATGTAATTTGACAGTTTCTATATTCACAGTTACAAATTCAAATTTGTCAACTAAGTTAAATTTAACGTTACTGAAGTTATACTTCTATTCGTCGCCGATCTCTATGGCAAAGACTCAGAAAATGAGGCAGCCATGGAGGTCGGAGAAGTGCAGGACGAGGATGTCACCCTCTTGGGTGAGTCAGATGACACCCTCGTTGGAAGTGAGGAAGGGGACCTCGACGACGAGCAGGGGTAGGTACAAAAAAAAATGGGAATAAATATTGCTCAGCTAAACGCCCATCACGCTAAAGGAGCTTCAGCGGTTATATCAAGGACGTTTATCAGCAACCAAATGGGAATTGCATTAATTCAGGAACCATGGGTTCGTGAAGGGCAGGTGAAAGGACTGGCCAGTAGGGATACAAAGGTGATATACAATGTAAGTAATACGGACATACCAAGAGCTTGCATCCTGGTAAGTAACAGTATTAATTATTGTTGTGTTTCAGAATTCATGACGAGAGATCTCGTGCCGATTCAAGCTGAACTCGAGTTCACGGAAAACGCCAAGAAGTTATGATAGTTTCATGCTACTTTGCAGGAGACGGGACTGCACCGCCTTTAGAACTGCAAAGACTAGTAGAATACTGTCATGACAAGAAGCTACCATTACTCATAGGATGTGACGCCAATGCCCACAACACCATATGGGGAAACACAGACACCAATAAAAGAGGTGAGCAAATCTTAGAATTTATTCTCAATAAGAATCTTATTCTACATAATATAGGGAATACCCCTACGTTTGTAACAAGAATAAGGAAGGAAGTGCTATACATAACACTAAGCACATTCAATCTGAAAGATCATGTAAAAGATTGGAGAGTTTCGAATGAACTGTCTCTCTCTGATCACAGATTGATCATGTTCAGACTAGAACGCAATCCTCCTGAACCTATACTAAGGAGAAACCCCAGGAAAACCAACTGGGAAAATTATAAGACTAATTTAAACAGAAACCTTGCAGGCCTTCGAGCCACAGGGAAAGCCAAAAACCACCTGGTATTGAAAAATGATCTCATGGAATTAAACGAGGCAATACTCGATGCCTATGAATCAAGCTGTCCTCTTCAAAGGACTAGAAAGTCAAACGACGCAATATGGTGGAATAGTCATGTGTCAAACCTAAGATCCGAAACAAGGAAGCTCTTCAACAGAGCCAAATGTAACGGAGATTGGCAGAGCTACACCGAGAAACTCACAACTTACAATAAAGAGATTAGAAAAGCCAAAAGAAACAGCTTCAGGAAATTCTGCGAAGAAATAGACTCTACACCTTCTGCTGCAAGACTACACAAAGTCTTAGCAAAAGGAAGAGTAGATACAGTAATGGCACTGCGAAAGCCAGATGGACGCTTCACAGAAAGCGAAAAAGAACGAGCAAAGCTCCTGCTAGAAACCCACTTTCCTGCAGGCATAAACACCACAGGAAATACGAGGTACAAAACTAGAAGACCAACCAGGGAAGACACTGCAATGGCAAAACACATATGCAGTGAAGAACGGCTGAGATGGGCTTTGAACACCTTTGAGCCATTCGAAACCCCTGGAACTGACGGAATATTTCCTGCCCTACTACAACAGGGGCAGGAGGCAATCATTCCTCATGTGATCCGAATCAGTCGGAGCAGTTTTGAACTGGGATATATACCAGAAGTGTGGAGGAGGGCAAGAATCACCTTCATCCCCAAGGCAGGGAAACGGGACACTACACACCCTAAATCCCTTAGACCAATCAGCCTTACATCGTTTGTTCTCAAGACGATGGAAAAAGCTGTAGATAACTATATTAGAACAGAAGTCTTGGAGCAGGTGCCACTGCACCCTCGTCAGCATGCATATCAAACGGGCAAATCTACGGAGACCGCGTTGATACAATTTACTGACGAAATCCAAGACGCTCTGGACACAAAAGAAACCGTAGTATGTGCCTTTCTAGACATAGAGGGGGCTTTTGACAATACTCCACACGAGGCTGTCAAAAGAGCACTCAGTGATAGAGGAGTAGATAGAACGACTTCCACCTGGTTGTCGCAATTACTGTCTACAAGAATCGCAGAAATGAAGGTAGGCCAAGACACTATCTCCATCAATACGACCAGAGGTTGTCCGCAAGGGGGAGTTGCATCCCCACCTATGTGGAGCCTCACCGTAGACAGCTTACTCTGGCAATTGACCGAATTAGGTATACCTTGCCAGGGTTATTTTGATGACATAGTTACCCTCGCAAGAGTGAAATATGAAAACGTCCTCTGCGACATAGTGCAAAGAGGACTGAACACAGCAAAGCAGTGGTGTGATTCAGTGGGACTTAATATCAACCCCACCAAGACTACGTTAGTAGCCTTTACAAGAAAAAAGAAACTTAAACTAAAAACTATAAAAATAGGTGGAAATACCGTTGAGTGGAAGACAGAGGTCAAATATCTAGGGCTAATCCTAGATAATAAGTTACTCTGGAACAAACACGAAAACGAAATAATACACAAAGCTACAAAAGCCCTTATGGTGTTCAGAAACATTGCTGGGCAAAATTGGAGCTGTAACCCAAAGACATTGCAAGGGATGTACACAGCAATAGTGAGACCTATCATCACATATGGGGCAGTAGCTTGGGGCACGAGAGCTAATCTGATCACTACGAGGACAAACCTCTCAAAGATTCAGAGACTAGCCTGTGCATGTATCACTGGAGCAATGAGAACATGTCCCACTGCTGCAATGGAAGTAATACTAAATCTCTCGCCACTGCATATTCAAGTAGAAAATGCTAGGAAGAAAACAATATATAGAATGATCAAAGAAGGAATAATCAAGGAAAAACCTCGATCACTTCAACTTGATCAAACTTGGGAAATGCCCCAAGATGACATGCCAAAGAAATTTAACTTTGTAAGAAAATTTACCACTAAACTGGGAAGCAAATCTGAATGGGACGAAAACACCATATTGGGGCTAAGCCAAAACGCCATAAAATGGTACACGGACGGCTCCAAGACAGATAAAGGAACAGGAGCAGGGGTGTTTGGACCTAGAACCAAATACTCAGAAGGCTTGGGTACGTACCCAAGCATCTTTCAAGCGGAAATTCGTGCCATCGAAAGATGTATAGAATTTAACATTGAAAGGAACTATCGTAGACAGAAGATTGTAATCATGTCAGATAGTCAATCAGACATCAAAGCTCTGAATTCAGATACAATCAATTCAAAGATGGTCTGGGAATTCCTAGGCAAATTAAATGAACTAGGACAGAATAACACTGTTACCCTCCTATGGGTTCCAGGACACGTAGGAATAGAAGGAAATGAAACAGCAGACAAGCTGGCAAAAAAAGGAGCTGAAACCCCATACCTAGGACCAGAATCATCCTGTGGGATCAGCAGTAGTACAATCTTAGAAAAACTTAAGAAAAAAATGGATAGCGAAAAATCCAAGTACTGGAATGATCTAGAAGGACTAAGACAATCGAAGACGCTCCTGGGAAACTATAACCAGAAGAGATCTAACAGCTGTCTTAACCTGAGTAAGAAAAACCTCCGAATTATAACAGGAATACTAACCGGTCACTGTCGATTAAGAGGACATATGAAGAAACTAGGATTAGTAGATGAAGCAAACTGCAGATTCTGTGAGGTAGAGGATGAAACCTCAATACATATACTTTCAGAATGCATGGCATTAAGTAATTCTAGGGTCAAATACCTAGGGTCATACGAAATAGAAAGGGAAGAACTACCTAATTTAAAACCCAATGATATCCTAAACTTTCTAAGGAAGATAGGACTAGAAGAGCTGCTATAAGTCTGAGGAATCATCAGAAATATAGCAAGAAAAGGGGGACACAATAGATCTTATAGGTCGCAGGTGTATCTGTCACCCCTAACACCATACATACATATACTTCTATTCGTGCACTCGCGGAAAAAAATTGTATGGAGTTAAATGGGAAAAATCATTACATATGTAATGGTGTGAATAAGAACATATAAGGTATATTGGTCGGTAAAAACAAAGATGAAATATTTACCACATGTTATAAGTCATAAATATAAGTCCTTTAAATACCGTTTAAACATTCAGTACATTGAAAAGAGATAGATATGCAAAAAACAGTCTGAGCTAATCTTTTGGATATTATAGTGACTTATCACATGGTGTTTGACAGATTATTTTATTATTCTGTCACGTAAGTATACATACTTATTAAGTTTACTATTTGATAATAATAATATTCTGTAATGACTATTGTATTTTAGTATCGTTACATAGTTGCAGTATATCCTGCACTATGATTTTAAGGTTGTTGGCTACATAGACAGAGTTTTTACGAATAGTCGAAGAAATAAATAACTAAAATTAGCAAAACCTCCGAATTTTGTTACGTAAGATGGATCGGAATGCGTTTTTTTGCATTGGATTTTACATCAGGAAATTTGTCGCTATTTTTCATAATGTAAAAATGGAAAATTTTATTTCTGCATTCAATAAGTGCATTAAGTAGACAATATGGTTTCCAAGAAGGAAAATCCACAGTGGATGCTATTGATAGTCTGGTAGAGAATATCAGAAGCTCATTAGATGAAAGTAAACCTACTTTATGTGTGTTCTTGGACCTTACCAAGGCATTTGAAACCGTGAGTCATTCACGGATGTTAGATGTCTTGGAGGAGATTGGAATTAGGGGTGAACAAAACAAGCTATTTGCAAATTATCTGACTAACAGAATACAAAGTGTTCGTATTAATGACTTAATAAGTCATGGAAACATAATTAAATATGGGGTTCCTCAGGGCACAGTACTGGGTCCCATTCTCTTTATTATTTACCTGAATAGTATAGTTGCCCACTCTTGTCAAGGAACATTACTAAGTTTTGCAGATGATACTGCTATTGTCTATAGTGATAAAAGCTGGAACAGCCTGAAAATAAAAGTTGAAGAAGACCTCAAAATTATATTTGATCTATTCAGCGATAAATTACTAACAGTAAATTATAAAAAGACTTATTTTGTTCCGTTCTCTAACACTGTTACTACCCTTCCTGATTTCGACAATTTAAATATTAACAATGATCAACAAATAAATTCTAGATATAATATTAAATACCTAGGTGTTTACTTAGATTGTCATCTTAGATTTGATGTACATATTGAGAATACTATAAGAACATTACTATACAAGTTTAGATACTTTCAAAATATCATCCACATATCTAGTCTTAAAATACTATATTATGCTCTAGTCGAGTCCCGCCTAAGTTATGCTATTCTCATCTGGGGTGGAGCAGCAAATTGTTATCTGAAAAAAAATGACATACTACAAAAACGCTTTCTTAAAATAATATTTAAAAAACCCCTTACTTACCCTTCTAATCTTCTCTTCTTTGAAGCAAGTATCTTGGACATTAGACAAATGTTCATGTATCATATAATTATATATATTTGTATAAAAACAGAAGCACTATTCAATTTATAAACCATGCCTACAACACAAGATACAAAGAAAATACTAACCTACAATCGCAAGTTTATAAAAA
Source organism: Altica lythri (assembly GCA_964028335.1). Taxonomy (NCBI): domain Eukaryota; kingdom Metazoa; phylum Arthropoda; class Insecta; order Coleoptera; family Chrysomelidae; genus Altica; species Altica lythri. The sequence continues at coordinate 30,756,043 of OZ034805.1, read as the reverse complement.
AAATATTAGCCATAGAAATCATAAATTCCTAATGACAAAAATTTTCAATAGCCTATCTGAAGAATATAAAATGCAAATTTTAAACATAAATTCTACTGCAATGATTAGGAACAGATTTAAATCATACATAATAAATCTTGGCAGAGATAAAGTTAATGATCTCCTAACCTTGTAAAATATAGTAAAATTACTGTTATATGCTTCTAAATCTTCACTACTCCATTATTCGTAATTCTATATCGTTAGTGTCTTTTATTTATTTAAACAAAATAACTGTTTTATTCTCTATTAATTAGGTTCAAACTATCTAATCTTCCATGTGCACAACATAACCCTCAAAACTTTCTAACCATATCAACCCCAGCCTCCAGACAGTCTAGACCATGTCTGGTTGGTTGCCAAACTCAACTAATTCTAAGTATGGTATACAGGAATGCATACACCACATGGTGCATACATCGCAGTGTTAAATTCAGTTTTTTAAACTAAGCGTCTTTTTTAGAGTATTCCCTTTTCTGCTACCTAGAATATTACTTAGAATATAAAATAAATTAGGTTATAATGGTTACCATACCATTGTATCACATCACTACATGTTTTTACACTTTTCTTTCTCTTTTGTGTGTGTTTTTCATTTCCACGCACAGCCTTAATTGACTTCTGTGGATAATCAAAACGCACACAAAACGTGTTTTTACAGTACAAGTATCTTTTGTATATTTTAGTTAAAATCTAACATTGTTTTCAATAATTCTTTTGTAATGTATTATATTTAGTTTAATCTTTATATTTCTTTGAATGTTTATTTTTGCTAAAAAATTTCTTGTAATATGTTATGATCTGATCTGAATAAACATTATTATTATTATTATTATTATTATTAATAAGTGCATTACGAACCGACACTAGAGAGAAAAATTACAACTTCAATTTATGTACTCGGGGTTTTTGGGGTCGCTGAACACGAAAATCATAGAATGATTTTGAGTCACTGAGTGTTTATTTACTACATTTAAATTTTTTAATCTTTGCCAAAGAACTTTGCCACGTACTTTTAGTAAAAATAAAATCAAATCTTGAAAAATTATTCTTATGGTTTAAATTGAAATCATCAACTCCAGCTAAGATGGGTAAGTGGTTTCTCTACTGGCAAATTTGTGTCCAGCTCAGCCGTAGAGGGTAAGTACAAAAGTGTGAGTCGCGCCACCGATTTAAACGGTACAAATCGGAAACCCCTGATGTTCCAGGCACTGACCTATCTTACTGGAGATAAATAATGAATTTAAGAATCTTAATAAAAAAAAAAAGTGATTGAATAACAAATATGGTGAGTGGGTGATTGGCTGAGTAAGACAACAAAACTAGATCTATCTATATATTTTGCAATAATATAAACCCAACGGTTTAATAACAATCTCTGAAAACAATGAAAAATAAGCGATAAAAACAATAAACAAATATGATACCGCTAATTACTGGCGTATAAAATACGAGAGTGATCACCCAGCGCAAAAAAAAAATTACTAAATAGTTAGTACCTAAAAATGCAAACTATAAAATGTTGCATCCGCTTAAACAAAATTACAATGTCTCGAACTTAAAATTAAATTTTTGGCTTATCTGTTAATCCGCAGATCTGTAGTGAGGCTTTCGTTAATAGCCTGCTGCTCTGTGGATGGTGAGGCTCGGTGTTGATTCCTCAGCAGTGAGCTGATCTTACAATTTACTTGCCAGGTCCAAAAATATTAGTCCAGGACCAAAAACAATTTACTCGCCAGGTCCAAAAACAAATGTTCGCCAGGCCCAAAAACCCTAGTCGAAAAAGCGAATAAGCCAAAAATTCCAAAGTTAAATTATTTACGAAAGAAATGTTAAATTTACAAATGTTGACTCTACTTATTACAAAAATTTAAAAGATTAAATCCCAACACTAAATTATTTAAGAAAGAAATATTAAATTTACAAGTACCGACTCTGCTTAATAAAAGGAGAAAAGAAAAAAAAAACAATTTAAAGATTAAATTACTGATAAAACAATTTAAAGGTGAACAAGACATAATAATAATCAACAACAGAATTATTAAAGAAATTAATAAGCAAATGATTCAATTATACCAGATGCACGTGAGTCATTATACAATTTACAATTTAGAAATCCAATTACTACAAAAAAAAACCTATATAAAATAAGGCAACACAATGCGATATATTTGAATTCAAAATTTATAGATAAAATTATAGTCAAAACAGGTTAAGCGTATAACAAAAAAACTCATTGCACCTGGTTTCGAAATTATTTACAACAGTTTATATAAAAATTAATAATAACCATTAAAACTTAAAATTAGTAATTTAGTCGGGTTTATTTATGACTGATAAATTTAATTACACAAAATGAATTTAATCATAAAAGAAAACGATAGATCTAATATTAACAAAATACCAAAATTAAACGTAATATTCAGGTATGTACGTGTAGCTATTATATGGATGATAACTTACGTGATTTATCGAATAAACACAGGCAAACACTTACCCTTTTATATTAAGATTATGGGTTAAGCAGCCAATCTGCGATGTTATTTCGCTAGCACCCTGTAGCAAATTTTCGTGATTCTTAATCGGATGTCCACGCTTCTTCGTAACGAACTCTCTTAGCAATCACACTATAATCGAATGACGGTGTCAAGAAAAGGCATTATATAATTATGCATGAGGTATAACTTACCGAAGAAAGCACCATTTAATTAAATCCCAAAAATATGGAGTTATCTATACGCCTACTCAAAAATACCACAAAGGAATAACCAAAAATGAGGCTTAGATAAAATATATTCAAGTGAAATTCAAAAACCCATAAGGATGGCTTGAATATTGCCAGAAGAACTTCAACTTCACAAAATGGCGTCGCTTAATTCGATAGTAATACTAATGTGTTCGTACAATTGTTGAAATGCAAAAGGAGCCCTAAAATCACGATAGTTCGCGCATACCTTCCCGCAATGACACTTGTGAGTATAGAAGGGGAAATAGTGTGTTCCGTTGTGCAAAAACGGCTTTGCTAGATATTAATTTGATTTCCGAAATGATGTTAAAATTAAATCGAATTCATTAAACTAAATGTATTATTAATATCAAAAGAAATCGATGCACTTGCTTACTTAATTTAAAATTTTCGCTATTAGCTTAAACAGTAAAAGCGCCGCTCATTATCGGTTTAAACACTAGAAATACTCTCACTACGAGTCAAGGCAGACGACGGTCACCAGAACCTTTTAAGAGGCTAACGATCGCGTTGAAACATTAACTTAACTTTTAAATATATTGACGCCGATTTATGCACGTGACAACTTTACTGTTACCGTTATTAACACAAAATTCTAAATACTTCTTTTTTCACGCGATATAGCAATATTTGTTTGATTTCTTAATTGTTTATAATAACTCCAGTGATTTTGATTTTTTGTTCGTTTATATTTTTAAAATGCTTTGTCTCGAAGCTTTATCATTGTTTGTATAGTATAATATATGTTAACCAAGCCGGGTTATGCATAATACAGACTTAAGTGGAGTCAATGTATCAAACAGATTTAATATAAGTTCGTTAAAATATTCAAGTTTTAGTTTTATGCCAGCAATGTTCTACTTAATTGTAAATACGTTAAGGGATTGATTTTTGATTGTTTATTTCTATTAAGAGATCATCCAAATTTATTTAAAGAGGAACACCGGATTTACTAAATTATATATACATTCCAGCCATTTTGTAGAGGAAAAGGAAAAGAATTATAATCCCAACTTTCATCTCGAATTTTGGAAATTGGAAAAAAAATCATCCCTCTACAATAGATACCGATACAGTCAATTCAAGAGTTTCAGTAGACTTCCATTAATGAGATAAGACAATAAATAATACTTTAATTAACATAATGAATAGTCTTTGATAAAATGTTTACTTTTCAATATTATTATTTATTTAATTAATTGTCTTTTTTGAAATCATTAAATTTATAATAAATCATTTAAAAAAAGGGATTTAAGGATAATTTTTAGAGTTTGGCGCCTTTTGATACATGTTGGGGGGAGACTGGTAATACTGTTAAAAGGTAACCCACGACTAAGTGAGCTAGATTTGGAAAATAAGGCTCTTTGCTACGTTTTAACATTACAAGTTCGGCTAGAACGAACATCACAATCAATACTTTTAAAACGATTATACTTGCCTTTTATTTGTGTTTTGCTCATACATTCATCCCGATCAGCATTCTGTATTATTTTAATGGTTTTCGAATTATAGTTTTATCAAGTTTAAAACAAAATTTAATAAAAATAGTTGATTTGATCTTTCAATTACAAAATAAATAAAAGGCAAATACACGACCCGTAGGTGTCGGTGAGCAACCAATAAGTTCGTAAGTCTTTACTGTTGCCGATCATGCTTCACAAAAGGCGTTTGAACATTCTGGCACGAAGATATATAGACATGATTGGTACTTATTAGACAAATTGCGTATATATCAGAGATATACTTCTAAGAAACAGAAATATAATTTTGGTCACTCGTAACATACGAGTACAATTAAAGGAAAAGTCTACAACTAAGATAATATATAAAGAGGGTTGTTTTTTTAAGTAAGATATTTACTTACCTAAAGTTGTTATTTAAACAATCTTTTCTATCAGTTTGAGTAAATAATTCAGTTGATACAGGTTTTAAATAATTTTTTAAAACTTTATTGTCATTGTATAAGGTACATGCGCCCTGTAAGGCCCACTTTTTGCTAAATTTTAATAGCTGGAAAAAAAATATAAATTTGTGAAAACTGCCTTTATCACAACATAGTTCATTTATTTGCGAATAAAGTAATCATACAAATCAACATGTTTGGAAACAATTCGTTAAGATAATAATTGTTTTTTAAAACCTCTAAAGTGGGCTTTTTTAGGAACATAGGCACCTATCATAGCCCGATATTAATTATGTAATCAATAAACCCTATCAAAACAAAAAATAAGTATTTATGTAAACCTTGACCTAATATTATATGATATCAGTCTGATACAAAAGTTTTTTTGGTCACAAATTGGACGGTGGGCCATCTTAGACTTAACAAAATTTAATTTACCTAATAAACAAAAACCTCTAAATAGACGCAACAAATAACAATGTTGTGGCGTTATTCTAATATTCACTTTTAGAAAAAACATGTTTATTTAAAGACCAAATATTTTTTTCAAAAACATCTGAATTGTCTCATATCTTCGACTGGCCCAAGCCGTCATAGGATGTGATGGGCCTTTATAGGGTAATTTACCTCGCCACAAGAACTACTTTTTATAAATGAAAATTAACAAATAATATAAACAACTCTTACGTTGAGTCAAGTGCCCATAAACCCAAGTAACGCTGTATTTAAAAAAAAACACGAAAGCTTCTTGTTTTCTTGAGAAAATACTAAAAAGGTTTAAATTAGAAAGTTATAAATCGTTAGCGCTTTGCAACGACACTAAAAAACTGGCAACCACTGCAAAAATGACGACTGTCTTCCTTATTTATGAAGTTGCAATTTTGTCTATGGCACTAACCGAACATGGGCGCAAAATTTAAATTCATTTGAACTTTTAGACGTACAAAATATTGAAAGTGGGCCATCTTAAGAACTGGGCCTTATTAGGCGTAAGTACCTTAAACGCAAGTTTAGCAAACAAATAAGGTAAATATTTATTATTCTCTTATGGAAAATACATAAAATCTCACAACCTAAATATTAGTTTAAATTTCTGCCATTAATTTCCATCTCTCTGTTAATTTCTCCATTGTTTCTGCATTGTTGTTGTAAATTGCGAGTATATCGATAGAGAAGAAAAGCGACCTAGGGTGGATCATCCCTAATTTACATGGCAGTTTAGCGAAAATCTACACCCCTTATGTGAACAATAAACTTATTGCTGATACCCTCCGGAGGAAAATAAATTTTGTTCCAATTTTCTATACTCGATAAACAAGGAAAAGTTCTGCCAACTCTGAAACAAACACAAAACAATAAACGTATTTTATTAAAATTATATATATATATATATATATATATATAAAAGATGATACATAACGTATCTAGTGCCACACTGTCAAAAGTAATAATTTCAGTTTTGAACTGAAATGGTGTCGGATAGAAATTTCTAACACTTTAAAAGACACCTTGGATGCTGCGATATAAATATATATATATATATATATATATATATATAAGAGAAAAAATGATTTTTCTTGGGGTTGCGGTCCAAAGGCCTCTAGTGATTAAAACACTATTAAAGGTGTACTCTTTTATTAAAAGTCAAGCTTTCGAAACCGTTTGGTTTCTTTCTCAAGACAACTAAAATGTGAACAAAATATTACACAACATTGAACAAAATATAAAATTTTAACTTACTAATAGTTGAGAATTGTAAGAATAAAACCTTAAAACACGAAGAATAATGAAAAATTTTTTAAAAGATTTTTTTTGTATAATTATAGTCAAAATTTTTTTGATTGATGTAAATTAGATATCGATTGTCACATTCAATTGTAAAATTTTTTTGATTGAAAAATAAAAAATAAAAAGGGGGATAAAATAATTTTGAAAAAAAAAAAATAAAAAAAAAAAAAATAATAATATTAAAGATTTACTGGTTAAATAATTGTATCAAATAACTATATATATTACTAAGATCTTTAATATCACTTTTTTTATTTATTGTATTAGAAGTATTTCTAATGTGTAACATTTCCAGGAAAACTCTTTTGTGATAGTTCCTTTCCCCATCAAGTATTTTTGCATTATTAAAATCAAAAATATGAGAAGTATTCATAGAGTGTTCAGCTAGGGCACAGGAATTTTTTTGTAATCTACAATCGCTTTTATGGGATGTTATTCTACCCTTAAGGTTCCTAGAAGTTTGTCCTATATAGACATTATTACATTCACCACATGGAATAGAATAAATTAAATTGGATTTATCTAAAAGCTTAACAGGAGTTTTAATTTTGCTAAAAATTTGATCTAATGTAATTAGGTTTTTTTGAGCTATTTTTATATTTTCATTTTTGAAAATGTTTAATAATTTTGGAGTGAGTTCTTCTATATAATATAAAGAGGCAAAAATAATATCTGGTTATATAGAAGAACTCACTCCAAAATTATTAAACATTTTCAAAAATGAAAATATAAAAATAGCTCAAAAAAACCTAATTACATTAGATCAAATTTTTAGCAAAATTAAAACTCCTGTTAAGCTTTTAGATAAATCCAATTTAATTTATTCTATTCCATGTGGTGAATGTAATAATGTCTATATAGGACAAACTTCTAGGAACCTTAAGGGTAGAATAACATTCCATAAAAGCGATTGTAGATTACAAAAAAATTCCTGTGCCCTAGCTGAACACTCTATGAATACTTCTCATATTTTTGATTTTAATAATGCAAAAATACTTGATGGGGAAAGGAACTATCACAAAAGAGTTTTCCTGGAAATGTTACACATTAGAAATACTTCTAATACAATAAATAAAAAAAGTGATATTAAAGATCTTAGTAATATATATAGTTATTTGATACAATTATTTAACCAGTAAATCTTTAATATTATTATTATTTTTTTTTTTTTTTTTTTTTTTTTTTCAAAATTATTTTATCCCCCTTTTTATTTTTTATTTTTCAATCAAAAAAATTTTACAATTGAATGTGACAATCGATATCTAATTTACATCAATCAAAAAATTTTGACTATAATTATACAAAAAAAATCTTTTAAAAAATTTTTCATTATTCTTCGTGTTTTAAGGTTTTATTCTTACAATTCTCAACTATTAGTAAGTTAAAATTTTATATTTTGTTCAATGTTGTGTAATATTTTGTTCACATTTTAGTTGTCTTGAGAAAGAAACCAAACGGTTTCGAAAGCTTGACTTTTAATAAAAGAGTACACCTTTAATAGTGTTTTAATCACTAGAGGCCTTTGGACCGCAACCCCAAGAAAAATCATTTTTTCTTTTATACTATCCGGTCAAAAATAATTATAAATCTATATATATATATATATATATATATATATATATATATATATATATAAACGAGATTTTTTTAAGTTTTGTTTTGGTTTAAAAATAAGTAATTATGGTTGTTGATTGTAGAGGAATTGGTTGTAATGATTTTGTTAATTTTCTTGTCTTTAAATTGTGTTTTTAATAAAAAAATATTTTAAACAACAAATGGATAGAGCTGAAGAAACAATAGGATTCCGGTATTATTTTGCTAAGCTTTTTATTACTAGTTTACTCTGTGCTCTTATTTTTTTAGACCACACAACATGCTGATACAAAATTTTTATTTCGATCCACTTTCCTCCTACGACCTAAGTGACCGTATACTATTATAACTTACTACTTTTTTTTGTTTTCATATCTGGTTAGAGCGCCTATCCCCATAAATTTTCTTAAAATTGTTTTGTAAGGGTACAGTAGTTGTTACAAATTACACTAGAAACCACAGAAATGATCGGTACCTTACTAATCGTCATTAGGTACAAAAAACAAACTTTAGAGATTAATTATTTGGATAAAGCCTTAAATATGATTCCATGCTAAAGTAAGTTCTTCATTAATTGTAAATAAATTGTTTCTCATCAAATTCCAGTAATTTAACATCCACTAAATTCTTATTTATACCTTTAAGATGCTCACAGTAGTTTTCACAGTGCTGAATCAGAAACGTAATGAAGACTGGAAAGGTCAGAATTTCCTTTGAAAAGTTTAAGCTTTGTGGTAGTAGGTGGAGCTGTGCATTACTTCGGAAGTTTGGCAATAATATAAAGGGAAATCTGTTCTTGAGGAAGTCTCCTAACTCCAAAGAACAAAAGAAAACGAATTACTGAAAAAACAGTCGTCTTTTTAAACGAGTTAGGACTATTTTGCGAATCAGGGATAAAAACTTTACCAAAGAATTTAATTGGATAGCAGTAAATGGCACACACGGGGCGTTAAATATTGAATACAGAACAAAGTATTACAAATATTTAAAAAAATAATGATAAAATTCTAGCGTTTAGGTGTACTTAAATCGCAAAATTTCTGTTTTTCAAATATTTTTTTTATAAATTCTATTTCAACAAAATGTAATTTTAAAAAATATTGTATTTTCAGGCGAATATTTTTTTTAATTTATTTATTGTCGTCTAGATTAATTTTGTGGATTATAAAGGTTCTACTCCACTCGATTTTGATCATTTTTATGCAATATTTGATTATTTTAATTTATTTTCAAAAAACACATAATATTTAATAAAATGAATAAAATATTAACATAAAATTTTTATTTATACAAAAATTTTTCAAAACATTCACAGAAAAATTATATCTTTAGAGGATGGTCCAAATACATTTTGTTAAACGAATAAATATTTTCAAATTTTTAATTTCAGTATTTTTTAATATGTTATAAACATAGCTTTACTTTAGAGCTTATTTTGCTACAAATTTATTCTAATACATTTTTAAATCAAGATTTAAATTTTTATGAAATAAAACTTAAAAAACAGAAACATATATTCAATATTATTTAATAACCCCGATCAATTAAACATTTTTACATTTTTGTCCACTCTTTTGTAACACTAAATATAGGAAATTAACAATTCAACCGTAGTAAAAGTTTTATTTTTAAAAGAACTAAAATACTTTAAAGTTACTCTCGTTAATAACTTTACGTGGAATGCACACATTGCAAATATAAATTCTAAAACTGCAAGGTCTATATGGACTGTATTTGGAACACCTACAAAAAGCTATTGGTCATATCTAACGGTTGTTAGATCTCTAATCACTTTTGCTGTGCTGGTTTGGTAAAACAAAACAGCCCAATAAAAAGCACTCAGAGAGTTGCAAAAGGTGGAAAGACTCGCTTCTATAACGAACACTGGTACAATAAGATCGTCTCCCAGTGTAGCCTTGGAGGTAATTGTAGACTTTCTCCTCTTGCATTTACAAAGGGATTGCTCTAAAAATTGCCTATAGGTTAATAGGGCTAGGTCTCTTAAACTTGACGATTTTCCAGTATATCTTAGAATTCTAAGGGTTAGAACAACCCAATCTATGAAAATTTCTACAGACGTTATACCTTTAAAACCAGATTTTAAACTCACACCAATTTTATTAGTAGTGATTGGTTTGACTTAGCAGTAAACAAAATTGCCCAATTTACAAAAGGTGCCTATTAAATTACACTAATGGGTTAAAAACACCAAAAAGAGTAGATATGTTACTGGTACTAACGTTAGGCTTTCAATAGTCCTGGAAAACATTTCTATAATTTTTCAGGCAAAGCTTTATGCAATAAACTTCTGTGGTCAAGAGTGAATTGTAAAAGCTCCAATTTTTAGTCATAATATACATTGCCCCTGATAGCCAAACTGCTTTAAAATGTCTACAATCTAAAACGTTTAAGTGCAAAATAGCCTAGAACTGCAAACAGTCTCTTAAGCAAGTCGCTAAACACAAGAATGTAACTTTGCTGTGGGTACCAGCGCAAAAAGGGTTGCTGATAATCAGGCTGAAGAAAGAGCATATACTTCTTTTATGGGACCTCAACGTTTTTGTTACATCTTAAAATAAATTATTGTGAGTGAAGTTTAAAATTTAGACAAGGAATAACACTCTAGGCCAAAGAGAAATGCGCAAAGTTAAATTACTCCAAGAGGTTCAGAAACCTGAGCAATAGCAGGTTTTTACAGAACACTGACCACTGATGTAACATCTCTGTAAAATGGGCGAATAGAATATACAGATTCTGTAAATATGGAAATGAAACGGCTGAACATATTATCTCTCCCTGCTAAATAATTGTTCACCAAAGCTATAATTATCTGGACGGGTGTATTTAGAGCTTAATTAGGTTACAAACGATTCCTTAGTTCGCAGATTAGTAAAGTGGGGAAAATTGGACCAATGTATAATTAGCAATCTACACCTACGAAGTGTTTAATTAATAAAATTTAAAAATAATGCGCACAATAAAAATGTTATAATTTAGATTGTATATCATCCAAAATGTATTAACAATTGCACGAACTATTTTAGGACTAATAGCACAAATCGATTTGTGAATGTTAGCGGAGTTAAGAGTCTTTTTATTTAAAATCTGGAGAGAAACAGAACTTTACAGTAATCAGTGAACTAATGGAGTGTCTCGATGATTTTTCGTTTTTTTTTCTACTTTTGTTAAAGATAAAAGGTTTTGAAGTTCTCTTTTTGTTATAGCTTTAATCTTTGTAAGTATAGTAAAAATATCAAATGGTAGAAAGTTTACCAATTAGAGTACAGAAAAGTTGTTATTTCAAAAGAATTTATGAAAAGACAAAAAAAGGAGTTATTATTTACTTGACTACATGCGATTTTAATTCACAAATACTATAAGGTAATGTATATTCAGGCAAAAAATTAATGTGGGTAATTTAGAGATTAAAGACCAATTTCATAAACAAACTGATAAAGCTTTTTTTTATAAACTTTGACTTTAACTGTTAAGATCTTTTAGATGGGATTTAATTTCATAAACACCTGCATACTGATTTTTAGAAAAAGTCAACTTTATAAAATATTTATTTATTTATAATTATTTGAACTAAAACTGACTGTGATGTTCCGATACAGACGATAAAGAATAATCACAATTTATATATAGTTATTTATGCAACTAGTGCGTTCTTGACGAATGTGAATGTTGTCGCATGAGCCGCAGGTGAATGCGACTATCACATGAGTCAAAAAAGGAACATTTACGCACGAGTTGCATACAATATTTTTTCTACAACCGAATTTCTTTACAAGAAATACAAGTATAGGCCTGATTTTTTTTACGCTTTACTGCGAAAAAAGATATATTTTAGATAACAAAATATTTATTTTTTAAATTAATCTTACCTTATAATACCGGTACGTAGAAACGCGAAATGCTTGAATTATAAATTAATTGAAATGTCAATCAGTCATCATTTAAATAAAAATACTTACCCTTATTCATGAACTGATATTTCTGTCATATTAAAAATCAAATTAAAAATTACTGAATATAATATTTAGTTTTGTATGTATTAAACTGCAATAATTTAACAATTAAATATATTCACACAAATGTACACAATTAAATAATAAAAAAAAAGTTTCCTTACCCGGATTTGAACCCGAGTCATCTGGGTAGAAGGTGAACACCTTACAATCTCGGCCAATAAGACACGTAAAATTATTTGCATAATCTTATACAAAACACTGCTTATTTTACTTTTTTTCACTAGTGAAAAAAGTTAAACTTTACGAACCTTAAACCGTGCGTAAAGATAATACTTTACGCACGGTTGTAGAAAAAAGAACTTTTTATAGTAGAAAGTTTTTTTTAATGATTTATAGATGATATTACTATTATATAAAAAAAACAGAAAAAAACTTCTCTCTTGTGTGATCGAACACATTACGATTACCCAACAGAACTGTCACAATTAGAGACTTATCCAATTCAGCTACATTAACTTATATCAAAACTTTTAAAATGATAATATCTATACACAACTTAAATCATATGCAGATGCAGGAAGGATGGAAACCTGCTACGCAGACGTCGAACGACAAAGAAGCGAGGAGACGACCCATGTACGAACGACGATGAAACCCCCGACCTTCGACGGGAAGACTTCCTGGCCAAATTACCTGAAACAATTCGACGCAGCGGCCAGAGCTAATGGATGGTCATCCCAGGAGAAGGCATTGTCCCTAACCGTAGCTCTGCGAGGCGAAGCTTTAGACGTCCTGCATGTATTGACACCGGATGAGGTTGACAATTTTGAGCTATTGGTGAATCGTCTAGAGATGCGTTATGGTCAAAGTCATCTCTTGTAAACGCCTTGACCATTGCCCTGGAGTTCGATATGGTGACGGAGGCCTCACATGCAACTGCTCGACTAATGGAAGACACTGGTAACTTCGACCATGCCGTTTATGCCGTCAGCGACGTCGAAGCGGTAGTGGAGAGGGTAATGAAGTTTTCTTCAAAAAGAAGGCGCCAGTGAGGTGCTGGAACTGCGGAGAACTAGGCCACATAAAAAATACTTGCCCCCATTGTACCCGTATGGAGCAGAACGAGGAAAAACTTGCCTTAGTTAAGGTTGTGCCAGAAGACGAGAGCTCTATGCTGGGGGAGCAACAAGAAAACGATCCCGTTCTGAGAAAGATTAGGAAGTGGAAGAGAATGGACCGTCGTCCGTTGTGGAGAGAGATATCCTCATCCTCTCCTGCTTTAAAAGCATACTGGTCCCAATGGAACTCTTTAATTTTGGACGGAGGGCTCGTTAAAAGACTTGTAGAAAATTCCGAGGGCACAGAAACAAGGAAACAAATAGTAGTCCCAAGAAATGCTGTACCGGAAATTTTAAAACAGATGCATAATGATAGTTCTGGAGGACATCTGGGTATCACGAAAACGCTGCAAAAGATCCGAGATAGATTTTACTGGGTAAATTGCACTAATGATGTTAAAGATTGGTGTCGTAAATGCACTACATGTGCTGCCAGTAACGGTCCGCACCGAAAACCGAAGGCGGAAATGCAGCAATACCTGGTTGGAAGTCCTTTTGAAAGAATCGCAGTAGATGTATTGGGGCCACTTTCACAGACCGATGCAGGAAACAAGTACATCTTTGTTGTAATGGACTACTTCACTAAATGGGTTGAAGCATATGGAGTTCCCAATCAGGAAGCCACCACTTTAGCAGATATATTGGTTGAAGAATTCGTAAGCCGATTTGGGGTACCACTAGAATTACATTCAGACCAAGGAAGAAATTTTGAGAGCAAGCTGTTTCAAGAAGTTTGCCAAAGATTAGGCATCCACAAAACGAGAACCACAGCGATGCACCCTCAGTCTGATGGAATGGTGGAACGAATGAACCGCACTATAACCAACTATCTGTCAAAAGTGGTGTCAGATTGTCAGAGGGATTGGGATCGACATATTCCACTATTTCTAATGGCAATTCGATCGGCCATCAACGAATCAACTGGCCAAACGCCTGCGAAGGTCCTGTTCGGTAGAGAAATGAGGCTACCATGTGACTTGGTGTTTGGTTGTAAACCTGGTGAAGAAATGGCACGTGAACAATATGTCGCCGATCTTCAGAATCGAATGGAGAATATACACAACCTGGTGCGTGGAAAACTACAATTATCTAGTGATCGGATGAAGAGGTACTATGACACACGGACAATGGAAAAGAGTTACCAAGTTAGAGATTTAGTCTGGCTCTATAACCCCCGACGGTGTCGAGGTATGTGTCCCAAATTACAGAAGAACTGGGAAGGTCCTTACACCATCAAGAAGAAGATTAACGATGTCATTTATCGGATCGTGAAAATTCCCAGAGGGAAACCCGTCGTGGTCCATCATGATCGTTTGGCGCCTTACCAGGGAAGCCACAGTGGAGATGCGCAGCAACTCCAAGAAGATGGTTTGGCTGACTCAGGGAGTGTGCGGGATTCCGATGTAGGAAATAACATTCCAGGAGAAATGAATCTAAGGAGGGGGCAGTGTAACGAAATAACCGTAAAGGAAGGGACCTTAATTTGAAAGATTGTTGTTGACAGTTGATTTTTAGAAGTTTGTAAAAAAATCAACTGACCATTTTAAATAATGTTTCTAGAAAATTCTAGAAACTTCTAAGCACACTGACTAGATTAAATAATGTTGTATATAAGGGGATGCATGGGCAGTTAACGTCAGTTTAAGTTCAAGTATTCACAAGAGTTCATTGTATTGTCAAGTAGTTAGACGTTATCCAGCAGAGTTCTGTGTATCTTAACAATTTTGTAAATAAATTGTGTAAAAAGCCCCCATACGTGTTTCAATATTATTGTACTAGTTGTACTCGCAACGTCGTTCGCGTGGCGTGTGATTGTTGTATAAAACTTTCTTACCCCACCCCATTTAAGGAATGGGAGAGAAATTTTTATACACCAGATGTTAAGTTGAAGGAAGACAAATACATCTGTGAAAACCGCATTCGAATCGGATCAGCAGTTTTTATGTGATGCGCGCACAAACATACAGACAGACAGACAAAAAAATCTAACCACATTTTTTGATTCTATTTCGATGTACCCGCGACGTCGTTCGCGTGGCGTGTTGATTTTTGTATAAAAATTTCTTTCCTCACCCCGTTAAAGGGGTGGGGGGAGAAAGTTTTATATACCAGATGTTAAGTTGAAAGAAGACAAATACGTCTTTGAAAACCGCATTCAAATAGGATCAGTAGTTTGCATGTGATGCGCGCACAAACATATACATATTTCTACAGTTTTATTATATGTATAGATTTAATAACAATTCAGTATAAATTTCGAAATCAATGTATATGCCTAAATACACTTGAAACATGCATTATTATCCAGTTCTTAGCTATTCTAAAAATTTCAGAGCTCTAGGTAGTCAGGAACTAGGTTTAAATTCGATTACAAAATTCCACGAAATGAAAAAGAGACAAAAAACACGGCGAAAATAAAAATAAACTTTCTTAAAATAAAAACGTGTAGTAATTTTTTTGTTTTATTTTTTAATGATGAGTAACTAAAAACGTGTTGTTATCTAATTTTTTTAAAGAAGGTAGCTACTATTCTTAAACTTAGTGTTAAAAAAGTATGATAGAACGTAAAACAACCAATGAATTAAGTAGCAGTGAAATTGTAAGTTTACAATTTTATTACACGTTATATTTTTTAGTATGTTTATATTTTTTAGGAACAGGTTTGTTTCGCAACTTTATCCAATTTAAACTCTAAAAACTTGCAAACGCGGGCAATTAATTAAATCAAGTTAAAATATGACAATTTAAAAACAAAAGCAAAAAAGAGGTAGCTAAAAACAATAGCAGGAGAGCTAGAGCCGAAATTTCGAAGCCATCTGTAATATGACATCTCTCCTTTGCAACATGCCGGTATTTACCGGTATTTACGTCTTCGATCAGCAGACACCCTAGTGGATACAGGCGCTAGCTTTAAGGGGTTAAAATTTTAACTTGAAGATATCAGGCTGTAAAAAATAAATTTGTATAATTTTATTGTTATAAACCTAAAAAAAAATGTCAATTTGTAAACATTATCATTTGGTGGTAAGGATCCGTAGACACTGGTATTCGTATCACAAAATATTCACCAGCTTTTATGTTAGAAATGCAAAATAAGTTTAAAAATATTATTTGAAATCTATATTGTATTATTTTTTTGTTATTAGTTTGAAGAGTAAGAAACGTTTGTTGAAAACCATTTTTGTACGAAAATTTACTTGGTTGTTTCAATTTCAACGGACCCATAGAGAATCTATAAAACAAATATTCATGTTATACAATAAACCGTCAAAGATTTATATGCGTTACAATGCACACAATCTCTAATATCAGATACAATTTATATTACGCGATTCATTGACTTGACGTTGACCATCCACCGCGACGTTTTGTATTGTGTTTACTTTCACACCCTCAGTAATGAATGTAAAATAGAAGCCAAATAATGTTGAAGCTTTTGTTGTTCGGCCCCTCTGTCGGATACTCGGCCTGGCTTTTGGTATCTGTTTCGATCTGGTCGATAAATTCCTTTAAAAGAGAAGTTTTTGAAGGGGGTACAAGTTGCTGAGGGTTACGATGAGTAATCATTAATAATGAAAAATATATAAAATGGTTTTTAAATGTGCCATATAAGTGGATAAACTACACCAGAAAATTTTGTGGTAAAAACAATATTGATAAACAATTATTTTGTAGAATTTATTAATTATTCATTTTTTATGTTCTTATAGAAAAATAACATTAATTAAAATATTTTCCATATTAAATATTACCTATCAATTAATAACTTAAATGCTCGAAATATTACCGACCGTTAAAAATTAAAGTGACTTACATATACCTTAAACTCCAAATAGAACAAAATAAATTATTATTTTTTGTTTTTAATTACGATTACATTATTAAGTTATAGCTAGGTGAAATTTTTTAAAACCTTTATCCATGATTCAAATACAAATTAAAGAAAGTATTCACGTAGACTGAAACTTAATTATTTTTAACCTCAAAGTTGTTGAAAATATATAATGAAAGCTTACTAAAAGAAAATCTTTAACAATTCAACTGAAAGCAGAAAATTCTTTTTAAAAACTGTCATGGGATTCCCTCTGGTGCAGAACTCTCAGCGCTGCCTTTTTGCCGTTCTCAATGCGACAAAATAACGTTCTTTTATTATGATCTCCAGGGATCAATAACAAAAGAAACTCAAAGTTACAGATATTTCGATACAGGAAATACAGGGTAGTCATAGTAAGTCTTTGGGCAGTTTTAAATGTAGTGACTATAATTCTTCGTATAATAATCTGTTGTGTAAACTGTTTTATTTTATTATAGACTGTATTTGTAATCGTTAAATAAAAAAGTTTCTGGTTAAACTGTTATTTTTTAGCTTTACAAAAACTATTGGAAACCCCTTAGTTAAACGACAAGGAAATTTTTTTCAACAAACGTGTCACAATTTCCTGCACTGCCATTACTTAAAAGAACATACATACACACAGAGAAATTAACACTAATAAAAAAAAGCCAATAACAATCTCCAAACTAAAGAATCGAAAAGCACCGCTACTAGATAACTATAAATTTTTGTCAGAATAGGTGTCGCAGAGTCAAGCAGTGAAGAACAAGGGTTCCTTCAGAACAAATCTGCCATAGACGCAATACTTCTTCTCAGGCAAATACACGAAAAATCAATTAAATATAATAAAGTCAACTTCATATTTTTCTTTGATAAGACGTGAGGCTTTGACGGAGTAAAGCTTAACGATGTCTTTAAGTTATTATAAGCAAAGAACAACATTATAAGATTAAATATTAAGCTTTCTCAGATGCCAGTCTCAACAAGAATCAGACACGATAGTCTCAAACAATTTTTCTTTAATATCCTCATGGATCACATCACCAAAGAAGTAAAAACTGGAAAGAGAGGATACAAAATGGACAAGGAAGAATTAAAAACAATCACTTCACCTAATAGCGCCGTGTAATATTAGAATAAGATGACACTTAACAAAAATTACTTTACAGATTTGAAATACTACGCCACAGAAACAAGGTGTGACTAAAGAACAGCTAATATTAATTATCGGCAAAACATAAAAAAAAAATAAACTGTGAAAGGCTTTCGCGGCCATTGTCTATTGTATCAATGGTTTTTGGGCTATTAGGCCGGCGTCGATTGTCGTCAACCAGGAAGCAACTTCTGAAGATGCCAACCGCTCGTGTTGGCGAAACGTCAAGTCAGCAAGACAATCGACGCCGGCCTAATAGCCCAAAAACCATTGATACATTAAAAAAAAGTAAAAAACAGCGATATAAGTCTATATTAAACATTTGAGACGTTGCATGATTGTCTAAAGCAAAAAGTAGAGCATGAAGACACTACGTTGGCCAAATGGTAGATAATCGAAGCCAAAAAACAAGAAACCTTACATCAGAGGGCCAAACACGTTGGTGTATATAATACTGTAAAAAAAATTTTAGACCATGAATATTCCAAAAAAAGACTATAATTATATTGTTACAGATTATGAAAATCGAAAAATTAAAACAAAAATAGAGATAGAAATTACAGCAAATAAATAGTGGTCAGTTAAGTTCATTTGGAAAAAAGAAATTATGTTGTTGTTTGTAACTAGCGAAAAAATGTCAACTGTAAACATTTGTTTATGACTAGATGAGTTTTTACTTAACAAAAATGTATAAGTACTAAAGTGTTACGCTTATACAAGTTGTACTTCAGAAATGAAAAGTATATTAAATATATATAATTATCCAAGAGAGTTTATTGGGATATTCTGTAAGCAGCATAGAATCTTGAAAATGTCAGAAAGCCTCTAAGGGTATTAAATTGTTAACCAGTACTTCAATTAAAGTCACCAACCAAGCGAAATGTTTCCAGCAGGCTTCTCTGTTGGTAACTATCCGACACTGACAGAGGACGGGAACAATGGACCAAAAAGTTAGCATTCTGAAAACCGATTAAAGCGTGTTGGAAGATTGCGATTTGTACTAAAGTTTATTTTAAATATTTCTTTATGTAAATAAAGTATGATTTGAACAAGAAAATCGTGTATAGTATATTATAAATAGATAAAGAAATGAATAAGATTTTTTGAATGCATGATTATGAATACCTACATTGATATATCATAA
The DNA here is from genome assembly GCA_964028335.1 of Altica lythri. NCBI lineage: Eukaryota > Metazoa > Arthropoda > Insecta > Coleoptera > Chrysomelidae > Altica > Altica lythri. The sequence goes on along the minus strand of OZ034805.1, from coordinate 30,736,750 downwards.
AAAATCGAGAGGATGGGACAGTTTTCTCCTTGATAACTTGATAGAATTTCTTCCAAATACAATAAAAACTTAAAAAAACTGCCAAAAAACAAATTTAGTTTCTTACAAAACTTCAATTATTTAATGTTGTATAAAATGGGCTATTTAAAATATCAAATTTGGTAGACTTTTATTTGTATTTTAGCTTATAAAAATTCAAATTAACCGTCACTTTGAGACACATAACTTGTATTAAGTAAGTTTTGCTCTATATTTTCATTATCATCATCACTGCCGTTCAATCCTAGTGGATTATGGCAATGCCGTGGCATATTGTAATACGATTTTCCAGGTGAATTATTCCTGTTTAGTCTATTTCTTTATAGGTCTGCATGTGTTTTTGATTATCATTTTTTTAATCGTTTGTGTTTCTGCTCTCTATATTATACAGAAAAAATTATAGGCAAAAAACTAAATTTTCCGACTTTTACCTTTTTGTTTATGAAAAATAGTGGTATGTAGATTTCATTAACTATATCCCTTCCTAACATTTAAAATTTTAAGATACATGTAATAAATTTTTCAGTGAATTCGACCATTTTTCTTTCCAAATAGTATAATTTTATAATAAATTGAAAAGGATGACTCAGAGTATAAGAATTTCCCAAAAAGTTAATTAGAATACTTTTTTAAAAACTCTTTTAATATAGCCAACAACCTCAAAAGCATAGTGCAGGATATAATATAAGGTATACTGTAACCATGTGACGGTATTATGGACAAAATTAACGTGGAATGCACACCTCGCAAATGTAACCTCTAAAGCTGCAAGGACTATATGTACCTGCTGCAGGCTGTTTGGAACACCTACAAAAAACTAACAGTTGTTAGATCTCTAATCACTTTTGCTGTGCTGGTTTGGTAAAACAAAACAACTCAATAAAAAAAGCATTGTGTGGTTTTATGAAACCACGGTAAAAATGAAACTTTTTTTTCCCTATAGACATTTAACTAAAAATTTTTTGAATCATATTCCATTAAGGGTATAAAAATCGCTTTATCAAATCAAAATCAAAATCGAAATCAAAATCGAAATCAAAATCAAAATCAAAATCAAAATCGAAATCGAAATCGAAATTGAAATCAAAATCGAAATTAAAATCGAAATTGAAATTGAAATTGAAATCTAAATCAAAATCGAAATTGAAATCAAAATCGAAATCAAAATCAAAATCAAAAGGTGTGTGTGCGATTCACACACGATAGAAGTGAAAACTTCAGTAAATCGACAAAAGAATGAAATGAACATATATAACAAGGGTAGGATAATTACAAAGTTTATTTGTTTAAAAACCTATTTTTATATAGCCAACAACCTCAAAAGCATAGTGCAGGATGTAATATAAGCTATACTGCAACCATGTGACGGTACTATGGATTCCAAATAAAACCAAATATTATTATTAAAATATTGTCTATAACTTCTTTGTGGCATAATTGTATATATATTATTCTTTAATCGGGGAACTTTTGCCACTAAAATTAAAATAATAAATCAATATTTGAAAAATGACCCTTGCTTATTTATCTTGATCAAAGTTGTTAAGGATCGTATTTTAAAACTGAAAATGCCTAACAAAAATTAAAATAATTCTCTTTCCTAAACTTTTAACAACCAGATCGGTTGTTGTTTTTAAAGATAACCTTATACTTTATACAGTTTTTAGTTTTATGTACACATGATAAATATTTTCGCAATAAATATTTATAGATTTTGATCGATAAGCGATCATTTGTAACATACTATTGGAAAGATGGAGAGTTTTATTATACGAGGAGATATTTTTTGACTGTACATTGGATTAACCTATTAAATGAACACGGAAGTTCGAATTTATCGTATGGTAGGTCAATGCTTTAAGCATATACTGATTTTGCTAAAATTTCTAAACCTGGGCGTGTCCATAGAAGTATAACTTCTACCGGCAGTCCCACTGACTGCCGCAACCGGTTTTTTTGTATATCTATCTCTTTTCAATTTAATGAATGTTTAAACGGTATTCTAAAGACTTATAGCTATGACTAAAAACATATGGTAAATAAATCATCTTTGTTTTTACTCCCATACGAATTTTTAAAACCAGGCGCGCGAATACAAATAAAACTTACTTACTTAATTTCAATTAACGATTTGACAAATAACGTAAAGATCGAAGTTTCGAATCCTGTCGTATGTTATTTCCTGTTTATCTAATTTTAAAATTTCAAAAAATTGTTTTTATTGTTATACAAAAGTTATTGTTATAGTTGAATCGTTTTAAAGAAACAAAACAAAAAAATAATAAAGGTTTAATTTAACCAGAAAAGATGTTGTTAGGAACTTTTGTTTACACTTCAGGACTTCGTCTTCCAATATTGTTAATTATAGCATTTTTCTTCGAATGATATAAACTTAAATGTTGGAAACACAGTTACTTTTCTTTTTGTAATTAATACATTTTAAAGCAAACAATATAGATCTGGTAATGATATTTTAAAAAGTTGAAATAATCATTACAACTGAATAGGTCGCTTTACCTTCTTGTTGTACTTAAGTCAGATAATATTAATTAAATCTTCTTCTGCAACGGTGTACTCAGAATACTTTGTAGTTGTGGAAATTTCGTAAGAGAATTTAAAATCTCTATAATGGCTTTTGTTAAAACATTAGAAGTAATTAGGAAAAGCAGAAAATTAAAAAATATATATCTATATATATATATTAAAATTGTGTATACAGAAATTTCATATTATAAATTTAAATTAATAGTCTAGTTCACAAGTGCTTTTTTGCTCAACTTTTTTCAGCAGTCTCCGAAAATTATGAACGAGGTGTCATTCGATTCGGAATCGCATCTAGATGATTTTTGAAAAAAATGATGTTCCGCATGCAAAAACTGCAAAAGTTATTAACAATTAACTAAAACAAAAAGAAGTGGTTTTGATTTTTTGCAAATCTCTTAAAAAGTAATAAAGATGAATTAAATTAAAACAAAGATTCAAAAAGAGGAGGAAATTTACTACAAAAAAAGCTCCAACTCTTGTAACTGTAGTACTAATATTTATAATTTTCCCAGATTGTTGAAAATACGGCCGAAAACGGGTGCTCTGGCTTGCGTAAGCCACGACTGCTTTGGACACTTTTTTAATAAAAAATATTTTAACATATTAAATATCAAATTTAGGATATGAAAAAAATAAGGTGCTTACTGGATAGATAAATAAACAATAATCCGCCTGAATTTTTTTTTATCACAATTTATAAATTATTTATGCAATTGTTAATTAAAATGTTTTTCTGCTTGAACATAAACATTGCAAGTGTGATAATTGTTGAACTATAAATTCGAGATTTTTTTCGTCTCTTGGAGCAATTCTTAAAAGGCTTTAGAATAGATCCCCGTTGGTAAAATTTAAAAACATATATTTTTCAGTTTTTTATTAATAATTACCGTTGTTGCAAAATTAAAAACTTAAATTAATCATTGAAAAAAAGTTTTTTTTTTAAATATTATTAATGATCCGTTTTTATGTTATTAGAAGCTGCATAAAAATATTTTTTTAAAATTTTAACTTTTTTTTATTGCTTAAAAAAGCATTTATTAATTACCAATAATTTCTTCCACTTCTAATTATTAATACTAAGGAAGAAAGAAACAATTTTTTTAAAATCAATATTTGTTTTTCTTTTCGATATAAAAAATTTGTTTTATTTAATTTTTCATTGTTTATTTAATAAACAATTTGTTATAAACAAATAAATTTTTACCTTATTTTTTTTCTAATTCTACTTACTGTCACAAAAAGAGACATGACACTTTTTTACTATTTTTTAATTTTTAATATACGGTCTCTTTCATCTCGTCATTCTTATTTGGTTTTTCATCCTTACAATTATTATAATTTATAAACTAATGGAGATACGATAAAAATTCTTAAAACTTATTTATTCTCCATTAGGCAAAATTTGCAATGGATTTTCACAAATAAAATACCTCACTTTCGGATTCATTTTACGAATAATTCACGTCAATAGCAAAATTCACAATGTTATATTTATTGTTTTTGACAGTACGAAGAATAAGAAAAAAAATAAGGTAAAAATTTATTTGTTTATAACAAATTGTTTATTAAATAAACAATGAAAAATTAAACAAAACGATTTTTTTTATATCGAAAAGACAAACAAATAATGATTTAAAAAAAATTGTTTCTTTCTTCCTTAATATTAATAATTAGAAGTGGAAGAAATTTATTGGTAATTAATAAATGGTTTTTTAAACAATAAAAAAAGTTTTTTTAAAATAGTTTGTATCAAATATAAATATATATATATATATATATATAGATTTATAATTATTTTTGACCGGATATATATATATATATATATATATATATATATATATATATATAAAACGAACAGAGCGTTTTGTGACAGTCTAAGAATGTCCAAAGATGATACATAAAGTATCTAGTGCCTTACTGTCAAAAGTAATATTTTAAAGTGTTAGAAATTTCTAACCGACACCATTTCAGTTCAAAACTGAAATATTACTTTTGACAGTAAGGCACTAGATACTTTATGTATCATCTTTGGATATATATATATATATATATATATATATATATATATATATATATATATATATATATATATATATATATATATATATATATCTGTAATACATAAAGAATATATTTACGCGTTATAATTTTTATGTTTGCAGTTTTTAATTAAAATGAGATTTTTTAAAGTTTTTTGATGTAGAATTTAATATAACACAAAAAAGTATTTGTGAGTTTAAAAAAAAACAATACTTTTCGAGATATACAGGGTCAAACAAAAAGTTTGTAAATTTAAATTTAATCTCAGTTTTTCTGTCATAACTTTTGAAGTTTTTAATAAAAATAAGATTTTTTGATGTCTTTTGACGTGGAAATTAATTTTACATAAAAAAGGATTTTTAAGTTTCTTTATAAAACCGATACTTTTCGAGATATACAGGGTCAAACAAAAAGTTTGTAAATATAATTTTAATCTCAGTTTTTCTGTCATAACTTTTAAAGGTTTAAACTAAAATGAGATTTGTTATTGTTTTTTTATGTAGAATTTAATTTTACACAAAAAAGTATTTCAGTGTTTTTTTAAAAAAACTAATAGTTTTCGATATATACGGGGTCAAACAAAAAGTTTGTAAATATAAATTTGATCTCAGTTTTTCTGTTATAACTTTTTAAATTTTTAATTAAAATAAGATCTTTTAAGGTCTAATAATGTAAAATTTAATTTTACACATAAAAGCATTCTTGAGTTTTTTCAAAAAAACTGATACTTTTTGAGATATACACGGTCAAACAAAAAGTTTGTAAATATAAATTTGATCTCAGTTTTTCTGTCACAACTTTTAAAAGTTTTTAATTAAAATAAGATTTTTTGATGTATATATATATATATATATATTTTGATATATATATATATATATATATATAAAAAAGGTTGCCAAGTATGCGTACTTATGACAAATAAAGGGGGCAAATATTTTTATGCAGCTTCTAATAACATAAAAACGGATCATTAATAATATTTAAAAAAAAACTTTTTTTCAATGATTAATTTTAATTTTTAATTTTGTAACAACGGTAATTATTAATAAAAAACTGAAAAATATATATTTTTAAATTTCACCATCGGGTATCTATTCTAAAGCCTTTTAAGTATTGCTCCAAGAGACGAAAAAAATCTCAAATTTATAGTTCAACAATTATCACAGTTGCAATGTTTATGTTCAAGCAGAAAAACATTTTACTTAATTAACAATTGCATAAATAATTTATAAATTGTGATAAAAAAAAATTCAGGCGGATTATTGTTTATTTATCTATCCAGTAAGCACCTGATTTTTTTCATATCCTAAATTTGATATTTAATATGTTAAAATATTTTTTATTAAAAAAGTGTCCAAAGCAGTCGTGGCTTACGCAAGCCAGAGCACCCGTTTTCGGCCGTATTTTCAACCATCTGGGAAAATTATAAATATTAGTACTACAGTTACGAGGTTGGAGCTTTTTTGTAGGAAATTTCCTTCTCTTTTTGAATCTTTTTTTTTTATTTAATAAATCTTTATTACTTTTTAAGATATTTGCAAAAAATCAAAACCTCTTCTTTTTGTTTTAGTTAATTGTTAATAACTTTTGCAGTTTTTGCATGCGGAACATCATTTTTTTTTTAAAATCATCTAGATGCGATTCCGAATCGAATGACACCTCGTTAATAATTTCCGGAGACTGCTGAAAAAAGTTGAGCAAAAAAGCACTTGTGAACTAGACTATAAGTTTCTTTTTGTCAGACAAAGTGAGTAATACTGCAAACATAAAAATTATAACGCGTAAATATATTCTTTATGTATTACAGATATATATATATATATATATATATATATATATATATATATATATATATATATATGTTATGATGTAGTGTTTCACGGATGGTAGAATGAACAGTAGTGGTGTTCCGGGTTTCAATCCGTTGGTTGTTTGTGTCTTCACGACGTTTCGCCAACATCTCAGCTGGCATTTTCAAGTGATGCTTCCTTTGCGGCTGCTCAACTTGGAATGAGCTGCGTGGTCCTGTGTTGCTGCTTTTATACGCGTCGGCGGCGGCGCAGGTTATATCGCTGTTCTGTGATTGGTGGGCGGTGCGGTTCAGGTGTTGACGTTTCCTCCACCCGAGGTCGTTGACCGCGCCGATTATTTCCTGACTGTATTTGGGCCTGGATGGGTACGGCTGTCCTTGTTGCGTTTGTGTTTCTTATTGGTTCTGCCCGTGTCTGAGTATTCTCCAAGGATTTTTGTTCTTCTTGGGTAATTGGATTGGATTGTCTTTTGAGGAGACTTTTCCAAGTGTTGGAGATGTTTTGTGCATCGTCTCTTTTGTTGAGGCTGTTGGTTCTCTCTATTTCGAGGGCTTCTCTAACTATGCGGGTTCTGTAGTGTTTGATAGGTGCAATCTGTTTTGTTTCTGGGAAGTTTATTGTGTGGCCCGTTTCCTGGTGGTGTTGAAAAAGGGCTGATGTCGTTTGCTTATTTCTGATGTTGTTCTGGTGTTCCTGTACTCTGGCTGAGATTCTTCTATTTGTTTGTCCGATGTATTCTTTGTCGCAGTTACTGCACGGGATGCTGTATACGCCTTGGTTTTCTAAAGGTATTTTGTCTTTTGGATTGCCTATTATTTTGTGTAAGGTAGTCTGCGGCTTGTAGATTGTGGAAATGTCATGCCTTCTTAGAATCCTTCCAATCACGTCTGTTACACCTTTTATATATGGCAGTTTAGTTTTTGGTTTGGACATGTCGTATTCTTCCTTATTTGTTGTTGGTCTCGTGGCTTGTTTTTGTGCTTTTTTGATTGTGTGTTCATGGTATCCGTTTTGTCTTAGGGCGGTTGTGATGTTATGAAGTTCTTCTTGTCGGTTCGTTGTTTTTGTTAGGCGTATAGATCTGGATATCAGTGTACTGGCTACCGATTGCAATTGGGAAGGGTGATGATGAGATCTAGCATTCAGATATCTATTAGTGTGTGTAGGTTTCCTGTATACCGTGTAATCAATTGTGAGGTCATTGTTTCTTGTAATAAGTAGGTCAAGAAAAGGCAATTGGCCATTCTCTTCAACTTCTAATGTGAACTGTATTCGGTGGTGGATGTTGTTTAGTTCATCAAGGAAATTGTCAAGATTGGGTCTTCCATGAGGCCATATGATAAAGATGTCGTCCACGTAGCGTTTCCAAAAAGTCGGCTTCATTTTAGCTTTACTTAGTGCATTGGTTTCGAAATACTTCATGTAGAGATTGGCAATTACTGGTGATAGTGAGGATCCCATGGGGGCGCCTTCTGTTTGTCTATACAGGTTGTTCTCATACGAGAAATACGTATTCTTCAGACAGTGTCTTGCAAGTTCGATAATGTGTCTTGGGAAATCTTCATTTGTAGCTATTTGGTCTAGAGCCTCGTCAATTGGTACGCTTGGGTAAAGTGACTTTATATCTAGGCTAGCTAGGAGGTCATCTTTGTGCAGTTTAAGGTTTTTAATTATATTTGTCAGGTGTTCTGAGTTCTTGACGTAGGAATCTGCTTCTTCGCTGGTTGGCTGCATGATCTTTGCAAGATATTTCTCGAGTTGTTGAGTTGGTGAGTCTATAGCGCTAACGATTGGTCTTAATGGCACTCCCTCCTTGTGAATTTTTGGCAACCCGTATAGTTTAGGGCATCTGCTAGCTTTTTCCCGAGGAATTATGCGAGCCTCGATTTCTGCCCCAAGCTTGGCGGCTTTGATTTTATCTTTTGTTGTCTTCTCAAGGTATGTTGTTGGGTCTCTTGCGACTTTTTTATATGTGTCGTCTTGGAGTATGTCTGCCATTTTTGTTCTATATTCTTCCGTATTCATCACCACTGTGACATTTCCCTTGTCTGCTTTCAATATAGTGATGTCTTTGTTTGCCTTTAGATTGTTGAGGGCTCTCATTTCGGACGGTTTTATGTTTGGTTTTGGTGGTTTGCTGGTCCTGAGAATACGTGCTACGTCTTGACGTATTATTTCAGCCTCATCGTCCGGCTTTTGGTCTAGGGCTGCTTCGATGTTCGCGATTATGTCCTCTGTTGGAATCGTCTTCGGTGTCACTGCAAAGTTAAAACCCTTGCTAAGGATGTGTTTCTCTTCCTCTGAGAGTTGGTAGTCAGAGAGGTTTTTAACCACTTTATTGATATCGAGTGGCTCTACTTTTGGTTCGGTTTTCCTCAGAAGTCGGGCAAATTTATTTTTCTGTTTGTCGGTTCTGTTCTTGAAGTCTGTTTCCGTCCTCCAGGTTGATAACTCATCTACTTTTTGCCAGAGTAACGGGTGAATTTCTTTGCTCAGTTGCAGATGTAGATCGTAGGCTGCTTTTTCTGTTTGGGCAACTTGTCTCCGTTTTTCTCGAATTTGTTCTCTTAGAAGCGATTTGCTCGTGTTTCTTAGGATATTTTCTGCTCTTTTTGTCCTTAAATGGTAAGTCAATTTGGTACACGTAGGCAGAACGTTGTTGTCGCGACATCTTATTAGAAATGTTATGTCGCAACATAATGTTGTGATTTTGGACCTTAGTGTTTCGAAGCGTTTTGTTGTTCTGAAGGTCTCCTCCCCGTAGAGGTGTACTATGTTATGATGTAGTGTTTCACGGATGGTAGAATGAACAGTAGTGGTGTTCCGGGTTTCAATCCGTTGGTTGTTTGTGTCTTCACGACGTTTCGCCAACATCTCAGCTGGCATTTTCAAGTGATGCTTCCTTTGCGGCTGCTCAACTTGGAATGAGCTGCGTGGTCCTGTGTTGCTGCTTTTATACGCGTCGGCGGCGGCGCAGGTTATATCGCTGTTCTGTGATTGGTGGGCGGTGCGGTTCAGGTGTTGACGTTTCCTCCACCCGAGGTCGTTGACCGCGCCGATTATTTCCTGACTGTATTTGGGCCTGGATGGGTACGGCTGTCCTTGTTGCGTTTGTGTTTCTTATTGGTTCTGCCCGTGTCTGAGTATTCTCCAAGGATTTTTGTTCTTCTTGGGTAATTGGATTGGATTGTCTTTTGAGGAGACTTTTCCAAGTGTTGGAGATGTTTTGTGCATCGTCTCTTTTGTTGAGGCTGTTGGTTCTCTCTATTTCGAGGGCTTCTCTAACTATGCGGGTTCTGTAGTGTTTGATAGGTGCAATCTGTTTTGTTTCTGGGAAGTTTATTGTGTGGCCCGTTTCCTGGTGGTGTTGAAAAAGGGCTGATGTCGTTTGCTTATTTCTGATGTTGTTCTGGTGTTCCTGTACTCTGGCTGAGATTCTTCTATTTGTTTGTCCGATGTATTCTTTGTCGCAGTTACTGCACGGGATGCTGTATACGCCTTGGTTTTCTAAAGGTATTTTGTCTTTTGGATTGCCTATTATTTTGTGTAAGGTAGTCTGCGGCTTGTAGATTGTGGAAATGTCATGCCTTCTTAGAATCCTTCCAATCACGTCTGTTACACCTTTTATATATGGCAGTTTAGTTTTTGGTTTGGACATGTCGTATTCTTCCTTATTTGTTGTTGGTCTCGTGGCTTGTTTTTGTGCTTTTTTGATTGTGTGTTCATGGTATCCGTTTTGTCTTAGGGCGGTTGTGATGTTATGAAGTTCTTCTTGTCGGTTCGTTGTTTTTGTTAGGCGTATAGATCTGGATATCAGTGTACTGGCTACCGATTGCAATTGGGAAGGGTGATGATGAGATCTAGCATTCAGATATCTATTAGTGTGTGTAGGTTTCCTGTATACCGTGTAATCAATTGTGAGGTCATTGTTTCTTGTAATAAGTAGGTCAAGAAAAGGCAATTGGCCATTCTCTTCAACTTCTAACGTGAACTGTATTCGGTGGTGGATGTTGTTTAGTTCATCAAGGAAATTGTCAAGATTGGGTCTTCCATGAGGCCATATGATAAAGATGTCGTCCACGTAGCGTTTCCAAAAAGTCGGCTTCATTTTAGCTTTACTTAGTGCATTGGTTTCGAAATACTTCATGTAGAGATTGGCAATTACTGGTGATAGTGAGGATCCCATGGGGGCGCCTTCTGTTTGTCTATACAAGTTGTTCTCATACGAGAAATACGTATTCTTCAGACAGTGTCTTGCAAGTTCGATAATGTGTCTTGGGAAATCTTCATTTGTAGCTATTTGGTCTAGAGCCTCGTCAATTGGTACGCTTGGGTAAAGTGACTTTATATCTAGGCTAGCTAGGAGGTCATCTTTGTGCAGTTTAAGGTTTTTAATTATATTTGTCAGGTGTTCTGAGTTCTTGACGTAGGAATCTGCTTCTTCGCTGGTTGGCTGCATGATCTCTGCAAGATATTTCTCGAGTTGTTGAGTTGGTGAGTCTATAGCGCTAACGATTGGTCTTAATGGCACTCCCTCCTTGTAAATTTTTGGCAACCCGTATAGTTTAGGGCATCTGCTAGCTTTTTCCTGAGGAATTATGCGAGCCTCGATTTCTGCCCCAAGCTTGGCGGCTTTGATTTTATCTTTTGTTGTCTTCTCAAGGTATGTTGTTGGGTCTCTTGCGACTTTTTTATATGTGTCGTCTTGGAGTATGTCTGCCATTTTTGTTCTATATTCTTCCGTATTCATCACCACTGTGACATTTCCCTTGTCTGCTTTCAATATAGTGATGTCTTTGTTTGCCTTTAGATTGTTGAGGGCTCTCATTTCGGACGGTTTTATGTTTGGTTTTGGTGGTTTGCTGGTCCTGAGAATACGTGCTACGTCTTGACGTATTATTTCAGCCTCATCGTCCGGCTTTTGGTCTAGGGCTGCTTCGATGTTCGCGATTATGTCCTCTGTTGGAATCGTCTTCGGTGTCACTGCAAAGTTAAAACCCTTGCTAAGGATGTGTTTCTCTTCCTCTGAGAGTTGGTAGTCAGAGAGGTTTTTAACCACTTTATTGATATCGAGTGGCTCTACTTTTGGTTCGGTTTTCCTCAGAAGTCGGGCAAATTTATTTTTCTGTTTGTCGGTTCTGTTCTTGAAGTCTGTTTCCGTCCTCCAGGTTGATAACTCATCTACTTTTTGCCAGAGTAACGGGTGAATTTCTTTGCTCAGTTGCAGATGTAGATCGTAGGCTGCTTTTTCAGACGCCGACGCGTATAAAAGCAGCAACACAGGACCACGCAGCTCATTCCAAGTTGAGCAGCCGCAAAGGAAGCATCACTTGAAAATGCCAGCTGAGATGTTGGCGAAACGTCGTGAAGACACAAACAACCAACGGATTGAAACCCGGAACACCACTACTGTTCATATATATATATATATATATATATATATATATATATAAAGGGGGCAAATTAACGGGCATATACGCAAAAAGGATCATAGGATTACGAGTATATATATATATATATATATATATATATATATATATATATATATATATCTGTAATACATAAAGAATATATTTACGCGTTATAATTTTTATGTTTGCAGTATTACTCACTTTGTCTGATTTATAATATGAAATTTCTGTATACACAAGCTTCTAGCCAGATTCGTTCTAAGTACAACAAAACATCTACACTTACTTTTATTCTCATCACTTTGCAATCTGAAATCGAAGGCATAAAATAAGACATGGAATAGCTTCATATTTTGTAGGGAAAAATTATAGTAGAATTACATAGCTGCCACCATAGCGAGCAGTTTATAACCGCCAATAAATAGTGGCTTGGTCGTTAAAAGAAGTTTCTCCCAGGAGGCCGCTAAGTTCTGTGTATATGAGGCGACTGGAATAGATAACTACTTTTATTAGGGATACACGAAATGGGGTCGGAGTGTGATCGAGTGCCCTTCGGGTAAAAATGACTATGATAGTACTGAAATTAAGATAAAAGAATATCTGTGCGTGGTAAAAGTGTATTAGAATTATGGGGTAGTTTATTCTGGGGCGATATTAAAAGGTGTCAAACGAAAGTTATAGCATAAGAAATCTTTATTTTATCTTGAAAGGTTGTATTCTGCTAATAGATATATATGAGTCATGAAGAAAAATTGATTATATTCCTTATTAGAGTTTAAAATGTAAAACGAAGGTCTGCAAACTACGAATATTTCATAAGCACCAAACTTAGGTACTAAATGCAACTTCTTTAATTAAATTTAAAGCTACGCAAAATGATTTCCTACGCCTTTGAGTGTAGTGTTATACAACACAACGTTGATTATCTGGATCATCAATTTTTAATAGAATTTTGGGATTGATTTTCCTATAAGAAATATTTTAGTTAAAATTATGTTATGTAAAACAGTTGCTTCTACAGTTATATCGTTTCAAACAAATGTTACTTGTATAAAATTCAACTAATAATTCATCTGGATGCTTAAATGAATCGCTTATCCGAAATTTTCCAGTTAAGTAGGACAATTCGCTGACCCAAAAAAAAAGAGAAACCCCGCAAACATCAGAATAAATGTAGTGTATATTTTAATGTAGCCGTAGGACCGTGGCAAGGACAGTGAAAAATTGACAAAAAACGAAAAGCAGAACGCTGGAAAACGCAGTAAAAAATAATTGCATCAAATAAAATATTTCCAAGGGCTTTAATTAAAAAATTCACTCAATTACGTTTGTATAGAGAATTACAGACAATTTTTTATGGGCAAGAAACCAGAATGGAACTTTAGGATTTTCTGGCTTGGTTCCACATACACAGTATAAAGAAGAATTTCGAGAAAGTGAAGGTTTAATTTAATATTGTATTAATAAAGTATTTAAAATAAAATACCCAGTCTACTTTTTTTATAACAGTAGCCAGTTATGTTTAATATGTCACCTTTGTCCATTTCGGAACTCTTTTTGTGACACTGGTACCAGTCTTTGCGTGTTTGGTTTCTGGACACAGCTTAGCACTTTGTCGATGTTTTTGTGCTATTCTCTTCAGGTGATCTTTTCAACAACACTTGCGTCTTACCACAACCTCTATTTTTATCCAGAAAAGAAGAAAATGTTTGTATTCTTGTGCATTAAACTGAATGAATAAAATGAAAATATTGCAGAGCACTTTCGACCTACCAGGTCATTATCAATGCGGTCCCTATAATTCCAAGTAATAATTAGGAAACAGAACTTAACAAAATTAATATAAATATACATACTTGTTAAATCACAAGACAGAGGCAAGTTACAAGGTTGACCATCAAGATACATTGTGCCAAATTGAACGACTTAGGTAAAGTTTTAACATTGATGTTTAAACAATCAATTTACTGAAAGAGGTAACATTCCGAATTTAGACAGATATTATATGAGATTGAGGAAGTTGAGGTGACCTTCTTGTTTCTAGCGTGAATTTAATATTCGGATAAATAATGTTAATTTGATTAAGTATTCTGTTTGCTGTTAAAGTGTCACATTTAATAAGACAAAAAATGTTATCGATATATTTATAGTAAAGAAGAATGTCTTTAGTTTTTGAAATAATAAAACCTTGTTCGATCTTATTCATGAAGATGTCTGCAATGAGAGAAGACAGGCCACATCCCATTGCTAAGCCATCGGGTTGTTCATAAAGTTTGTTATTGAATGTGAAAAAAAAATGTAAAAACCATTGTCCGAGAAGAGTTTTTAAAGTATTAGTGTGAAGCACCTGCAGCTTCCAGAATCTCACGAGTCAGAGGGAGCGACTCAGAGACAAGCACAGAAGTGTACAGATTGCTTACATTAAAAGAGACCATTATGCAACCATACAGTATATGGTAATTCCTAATGTTGTTAGTTAGAGTTAATGAGTTATTCATCGAATTATCCGATTTAAAATTTGTTATAGTGTGGAAAATTTTGCAAATCACCAATGTTTGTTTCGAAACTGGTGTGTAAATAATCAAAAGCAAAATCTTAAGTAAAATATCTCGCATATGGAAATTTAATTTTTTGTCGAACATTATAATAAGGACACTAATTTATTAATTTACTGCTTTTTTATGTTATAGTCTACTGGCATGTAACTAATTATAAAATCTGCCTAATCTGAAAACGTTCTCAATTTCATGCATTGTCACAATCAGCAATTAAACCGTCATTTACCGCAAACTCTGTTGCAAAACATACAACTGCCAACATTTCGTAGAAGTAAGTTTCCTCCGTTCTACCCCTGCTCACGTTTCTGTTTACCACAGTTCTCCGCAAATTAGGACAAATATGTAAAATATCAAATAATTTGGGTACTGTTGAATATTCATATCTTCTGCTAAAATTTGGTTTGCTAATGCGGCTACTCTGATCTACTTTTCGTGCTCTTTACTCTTATTATTGGTTATTAAAGAATAATTAACCAAAGCGACAAAAGGATTTAGTCACGTATCCAGAACACAAAAAAAGTATATTAACTATAATTTTATTAAATTTAATTTTATTAATATTCTTTATAGTTCTTGAGGCATCAAATGTCTATTTTTCATATTATTTGAAATATTTAAAAATTCAAAAAACGCAATATTGAAAGAAGAGTTTTATAATTTGAGATTTTATATTAATTGATAATTTTTTATCTTTTAAAATTATTGAACATCGGTTCTCGAACTCTCATACTTAACGTCTTTATATTTTATCTCAAATTTTGCGCCCCTCGTTGTATTGCGGGAATTAAATAGTCAACCTGGGAAATTCAAATTACACTGATATGGTCAAATTTGCTTGGTACGGCAAACAATGATTTTTTTCGAAAGATGTCGAACGTCATCGAATTGTTTTGACGCAAAATGCGCTGCTTAAGTGCTTAAAAGTAGAGTGGCGGATCGACCTTTCAAATAACTTCTCAGTAATAAAAGTCAAAGCGATGCCTTGCATTCTAAGAATATTTAAAACTTGTTAGGTTTAGAATAAGTTTGTAGTTCATAATTTGACAATAAGTATTTTATAAATCTGTTTTAATAATTTTGTTTTTCAGTTTACTGTGTACCCCTTACAAACCTAAGACTCGCCCCACAGTTTGAGAACAACTGGCTTAGAAGAAACTAAATTTTTTTTTATGTTTATTTAACTTTTGTTTTGGGCATTTTTAAATTTTAAAGGCGGCCTTTAACAAATCCATTATTACAATAAGCAAACAAATTGGTTACAAATTTCAGGATTTTATGTGAATTGTCTAAAATAATTTTTAATTTGAAAACCTTTTGTGCATGTGTATGTTACTGAACTTTTAATAAACTACTAGACTGATGTTAATGACATTTTTTGTGTGTGTTCAGATGAAATCGAGAATGGTTTAGATTCAGATGTGAGAAAAAGAATAAGATACGAAAAAATTGATAAAAAACGCATAAATTAGAAATAATACGAAAAATATAAAATATAAAAGCAAACACTAAAATAAAATCCAGAACAAAAAATTTAAAAAATTCACAAAAATCAAAAAAAAATAGCAAAAAATGAAAAAAGAATATGAAAATGGAAAAATATAAAGAAATACACAAACCAAAAATAATTGTAAAAAATTAAAAAAGAATGAATAAGAATTGATAATAAACACAAAAATATTAACAAAAAATCAAAAATTGTAAATACAAGCAAACATGAAAAACTAAAAAAAAATACACAAATTCAAAACAAACAGGAAAATAAACAGATGAAAATAAATGAAAAATTTAACTGAAAAAAATCAGAACAAAAAAAAAAGAGAAAAGAATTGAAAATTCGAAAAAAAAAATAAAAGATCAAAACGGAAATTTAGAAAATAAAACAAATTATTAATTGTTTAACGATGTTCACCGGGACAGCTTATATCTTGTAATACTAAATACATATATGTATATCGATATGGAATTCATCCTGGCGACACCTTCCTATCTCTAAATTGTGGATTCTGCACTTAAGGAGATCTTCTGCTATTACAGAAAATTATACATAAGCAAAAATACAATTTCCTTTTTTGTTCCTTTCCCTGGTTCTTTTTGCTACTTTTCTACTTGATATCTCCAACTTTCGAATTATCTACTTTCGAACTCTGTCTTCTGCTTCTATTAGCTACTGCTCTGTGTTTCATTTATTACCTTAGATTATTTTTTCTTATTGTCAATTTTTTTTATAATAATTTAAAATTCAAAATTTCTTAATATTTTAATTTAATTTTTAGATTTACAATACAAATTTTTATTCATCTGAAATTAATTATTGACAATCAAATAACCAAAAATTAACATTAAACAACACTCAAATCCAAAAAATCTAGCAACTGATTTCCTTAAGGCCGATTCAAATTCCCGAAAAGCCGTCGCAAGTGGTAGCTCCGAGGAAAATCCATATATCAATATATTTTATTTTTTATTTTTTCTGAAATATTTTTTCTAAATTCTTTATTTATTAATTTAACAATATTATATTATTTAAAAATAATTAAAGTTAAAACTTTTTTGGACACGCCACATACAAAAAAAAACTTTGAAAGAAGAAGTAAAAAATAATTTTAAGACATTTTAGCTGCTTTTGATAATATAATTAGATTATAGAAAAATAGATTTTTTATACATCAAACATTTCTGTAATACTTTGAAAATGATACGACCTAAATATCTTATGCAAAACTAACCCGCCCCGGAAAATCGTATTACCTACCTTGCAATTAATAATTTTTTTTAATTTTTCGTTTTTTCCAATTTTCACGATATTTTCTGTTTTTTTTTTCGATTTTTTTTCATAATTTTATTTCTGATTTTGTCAATTTTATCATATTTTTTGTCTCATTACAGGTTTTTATTTTTTTTCGTTGTATTTTGTAATTCAAACGCTTTTATCTTTTTTAAAATGTTGTTTTTTCATATTTGATAAATTTTACTTTTATTTACAATTTTTATATTTTTTTTAAATTATTATCCACTTTACATTTTTATCTATTTCTTTTTAATTTTATTTTGTCCAGTTTTAATCATCTTTTATCTTTTTCTGTTTTTTCAACATTTTTTGATTACTTACTTGTTTTTTTAATTTAACCGCTTTTTTTTTCGACAATTTTTCTCGATTTTAAACAATTTTTTTACGATTTTCAACATTTTTTATGTTTTTTACCGTTTTTATTAATTTTTTATTATTGTCAGATTTTTGTATGAATTTCGATATTTTTTTAACGATTTTGAATAATTTATTAAGAGTATCAAGAATTTCTTTTAACAATTTTTCAAGTTTTTTAACATTTCAGTAGGTACGATTATTTGACATTTTTTCACTATTTTTCACAATTTGAAGAAAAAAAATTTTTTTTTACGATTTTCATCATCATTTTACGGTTTTTAACGTTTTTTTCAAGATTTTCAACAAAATTTTTCAACGTTTTTTTTTTTCACTATTTTCAACAAACTTTTTAGTTTTTTAACATTCCTTTAGGATTTTTGTCAATTTTTTACGATTGTCAATTTTTTTACAGTTTTCAACATTTTTTATGATCTTTGACAGTTTAAAACAAAATTGATAAAAATGGTTGCAATTATAGGTATTTCTGGTCATTACCTTTTTTAAGGTTCATTTTAAGTGGATTTGCTGTAATTCCCTCTTATATTTATTTTTGTTACCTGAAATAAAGAGCACTTGTGTTAAAATAGCCAAAATTGTTTTTTACTAAGAAGTGGCAAATTGAGGATTTGTGGGTTGTGTGAAACCGGTCGTCGTTTTATATCGGAAACTGAAAAACGTTAACCAGCATGTGTGCAGCTACTAATTTACATAAAACTAATTAAATGAATGGGGCAATCGATGTAAATTTATATCTGTGTATCTGGAAAAGTTCGTATTCTGAAAGAACGTTCGTTCTTTGTATCAACTTGTTTCTGTTTTGTGTAACGCCATTTGGTAATTGTTTTAACACTGACCACACAATAGTTTGAAACAAAGAAAAAGAAAAATAAATTCGTTTATGTGAATTGTACAAAACGTTGTTTTATATGGAAATTGTTAGTTTACTTTATTAGGCAGATAGGTAGTTATTTTTACGTTAGGTCTTACTGTAATTTGTTTATTCAAGAATATATTTCCTAAATATTTGTTCTTGATTGCATTATTGCTCTTTTTTTTTCATCCATACTAAGTTTTCTTTAAGAACATGATATTGCAGATTGAATATATTACAATTGGGGTCAATTCGCCCAGGTGAACTTACTACACTAAGAACTAAAATAACTTTTGTATATATCATACCTGTACATCTCATTATAACTATATAATATAAGGTCTTAACTTTTTAAAAACTCTATGTACGTTTGTAACCAAAACAGGCTTTAAAGGCCCTTTCTGGATATTTATTTATAATATTGTTGGCAAACAATTAGTCCGCAGTTAAAAAATAATATAGTCAGTTATTTTATCTACATACTAACAGAATCTAAAAATGTCACTGTCCACTATGCCCATTTTACACAGATGGTAACTTAGTGAACAGTATCCTGTGAGAATTGCTGCGATTACTCTAGTTTCATCTTTTTGCCGTCTTTTCCAAATACAAACTATGTCCATAACTATATGTGGCGATGCCACAGAAAGTTTAAGGTCCGATAAAAGGAGCTTCTGCTTACCAACAATCTCTCTATGCAGAAATACTTTCTTTGTTTAGTTAATTACTTAATATTTGCTGTGAGTTCAAAATATCTTTTTAAAGTTATAATATTTGTAAACACCAATACGCACTTTCCGAAGCAATAATCTAGACATGTAAATCCGAGGGAAACTTTCTAGAATAACCTTCCAAGGCTTCACGAGGACACGATCTTAATGCGCTAGTGATCCTTGTATAACCAAATCTTTGCACCCTTTGCAATTATATTATTGCCTTTTGTCGCGTTTTTCTATTTTATCAAATTAGCGCACCATAAGGGATAAGGGAGTTTCACAATCGTTAGATATGACCAATATATAATTTTAGGTTTAAAGTCTTATGTTTCCCCAAAAAGCCTGTCCACTAGACCTAGTAGTTTAGAGGTTTTGCGAAGACAACTCCGAGGTATTTTTATTATTCTGCAAATAGATGAATCATTGAATCCCTGTGTTGGTAAATAAAATGATACTCGCTTTTTTTAGGATTGCCTAATATTTCTTACTTAGAACTTCAAGTAGTAGTTAAGGTTTAAAACAATTTGCGTGCTATTAGCAATAGTGCGGTCATGTTTACTTGCTACCACAATAAATAAAGCATTAGCATAGCCCAGACCACGAAACACTTCTCTTTTAAACTGTCATGAGATCTTTAACCACCATTAACCACAGTAAAGGCGATAAATGTCCTCATTAAGCACATGATGTAGTATTTAGTTAAGTATAATACTTAAGGTGATATACTCCAACATTTTGGCGCGAAACCTAGAAAAAACAACGATACTCAAACAAACCCAGTACAGAGAATAAATGTAAAAATTTTGTCAGGTATATATTAACCCCGACATTTAAAACAGATACTGATTCACCGAACTGTACTGGGAGGTTCATAGTAGAGGGCGTTTTAAATCAAAGAATAGAATATTTTAAATCTGTATTGCGTTTTTCTCAAAAATTTCAAAATATTTTGATATGAAATTTTAGTCATGAATAGTTCGTGTCATTTTACGTGGTAGACGCATGTGTTTATTACAAAAATTATTTTTTTTCTCTATAAACCATCATAATTTTCTTTAAGTTATCATTTATTCAAAATAAAAGTATGCGTCTACCACGTAAAATGAAACAAACTATTCATGCCTAAAATTTCATATCAAAATATTTTGAAATTTTTGAGAAAAACGCAATACAAATTTAAAATATTCTATTCTTTGATTTAAAACGCCCTCTACTATGAACCTCCCAGTACAGTTCGGTGAATAAGTATCTGTTTTAAATGTCGGGGTTAATTTATACCTGACAAAATTTTTACATTTATTCTCTGTACTGGGTTTGTTTGAGTATCGTTGTTTTTTCTAGGTTTCGCGCCAAAATGTTGGAGTATATCACCTTAACTATTACAAATGTTACTTTATGCAGAAAATTACTAATATATTGTAAGGAAGAGATTTGTATCTTTGGTAAATTGATAATAATAAATCCGGTTTTGCAACTTATTGTTTTTGTATAGATTCCATGTATATTCATTATATGCCAATAATAGCTTGTAAAATTATTTAACGTGATTTCATTTCTTAAAACTGAAAAAACGTTGATTTGTGTCTCATTTTATTTCTCTATGTCTTGTTTGCACCTGCACTGAGATTAAAGATTTATTTCTCATTAAAGAAATTCGGCATAGCAATAATAGAACAAATTCATAGAATTTTTCGTCTCCTTTAGTATCACTGAATTTTCGGTAGTAAGCTTATTTAATCCTCTAAAAACGTGCTGGTATAATGCAAGTATAATAAAAAAAATATCTTTTTTTGGTCCTCCGTCCAGAAACAATTACTTCAATTACTTCAAAATCGTCCGGAAAGTGACATTTTCCAGCCTAGTCCGGCAAAGTAGCTTTTAGATTATCTAAAGAGATGGCACTATGAGTTTAAATTTTAAGTCATTAAAAATACATAATGAATAATACAAATTTTAATTAAATTTATTTAAAAACAGCGTATAATATACTAAACTTACCTATAACTTTTTCTAAAGGTAAGCAGGAATCTAATTTACATTTAATTTCTCTCACAACTTGTATTATAAAATTTGACATTTATGTCAATTTACCACTACTTATCATTCGATTATGAAAATAGTTCATTGTCTCTGCTATTTGTATATAAAATTATTAGATATTAATGTTAATATTTTCACTATAAAACTTTTTACTGTGCTGCTTATTAGCACAGTATTTGTAGGTATGTATAAAAATTAAGGATCTTGAAATCGATTATCAGAAAATCATTCCTTATTACTAATTCTTCTAATCGTGCAATAGATGTCAATAAACATCTAATCTTGTATGTC
This sequence comes from Altica lythri, assembly GCA_964028335.1. Lineage (NCBI taxonomy): Eukaryota > Metazoa > Arthropoda > Insecta > Coleoptera > Chrysomelidae > Altica > Altica lythri. Next base: position 30,715,284 of record OZ034805.1, on the reverse strand, counting down.
ACAAAGTAAAAAGTTTTTGAACTTGTTGTGTTTGCAACATATGTTAATTAAAACACTAATATCTGCTGAACACGTATATTAAGTATCAAACAAGTTATTATACAACTATAATATTAACATCCAATGTGGCGCTTATATCTACCCGATGATCACGTCATACCAGCTGACAGTCTGTCGGCTGTCTTCTAGTCACTGGTCTTACTTTAAGTAGCACAAGCGGTCAACTCTTGAACATAACAGAACTTTTGAAAATATTAAAAATTAGTCGGACCAAAAAATAGTGTTTGTTACACATCCGGAAAATGTTTTGTTATTTTCCGTCCTTGTGTCACAAATAACTATTTTTGTGCAATCAAGACTAACATATTAAATGAAAACTGGGGTTAATTAAAACACATTCTATGAATTTATAGATTCTGATACAAAACTTTAACCAATCCGTAGCATTTGTAATAATAGTAGGTATCTACAATTCTTCCGGTTTAGCCAGGGTACGGTACAATAAAAAGTAATACTTTTGATTTTTTGTATGCACACAAATGCTGAAATCTTTTTATATATAAATAAACTAATATATAATATAAGTTAAACTTATTTTATTATTTCAATTTATTTGATTTATGATATTTAGAATACATTGTTAGATAAATTATAAAAAGAACCCACAATATTTTCGATATTCTGTCTCCACAAATGATTTAATATATGCATAATTTATTATTTTTAATTAAGCTTTAGTTTGCATAATTTATTAGCTTTATACATATATGTCCGTTTACATTTTGAAATATGATTTTGAAATCTCGGTTCAGTATACAGCGTGCTATGGAGTGTCTAAGCGACCCAAAACAAGTTTATAGGGTTATTTGGTTGTGTTTTTATGTAAATATACATAAATATTTAGAAAATAGTGAATTTTAACTAAAACTAAAACCATTTTTTTATTTAAATGTAAATTAATATGTAATCTGGATTTTGTATTTTAGCGCTCGCTGTTGTGGTTGACATAGAGCTTTTGCCTATTTTAAATTACGCATTAGTTTTTTCGTAAATGAAACTGTTATTTACGTTCGACAAGTTTACTTAATCCAAAAAACGTCGAAAAATGTCGATCAGGAGTTTATACCACCAGTATTTTGTGAAAAAGCTAATGGGTTTATTAATAATCTAACTATTAAAAAATTAAAACCGAAGTATAAAGCAGTGTACAAAAAATTCATCAAAAAATATTAAAAGTCTATCGGAGACGATTTTTGTAAACTTACTGAAACCTTAAAGCCATCAAATTTCTGAGGAACGTACTTAATGTAAGAAAGTATGGTTCATATTAAGTATAACATTAATATTCATAATTATTTAGGATTGAATTTTTTTTTAAAGCAAAAATACAAAGGTTTTAAAAGCACAAAAGTACAGAGCAACTCAATTATTTCCTGCGTGAAGCTCCGGACAATCAGTACTTGCCTACAAAGCTTATTATAAGATAATTAAATAATTGAGTGTTATCTGAGAATCAATAAACAAACTTATTTTAGGTAGCTTTAATTTTTGGGGTACAAAGTGCTCGAGGGCTTTAATCTTTGATTTTTTTTTTTTCAGAAATAAGTCGCATCCACCAAAGGGTGATTAGCGACGGTGCCAATATAAAAACTAAATCATAACTATAATTATATCAAAATTAATGTAACTAAATTTTATGAAATAAGTCTATGGCTTTAAGGTATGCGACAATGTTTCTTCAACTACAATTTATTCCTAACAGTGTGGTAATGTCATTTGAAATTTTATATTTAATACGATGGCTGTTATATAGCGGACATTCAATCAAAAAGTGACTCACAGTTTGTATAACATCACAGACTTCACATAGAGGGCGATCACTGTTACACAAAAGATGGGAATGAGTCAGGCTGGTGAGACCCAACCGTAGACGAGTAAGGACAGTCTGTACTTTCCTAATGTAAGTAACATACACAATTTTACTTTTAAAGTAACATTTGAGATCACCTGGTACACTCCCGACAACTAGCTCAGATTGAGCACTCGTTACAGCGATACGCGCACAATGATCAGCTAGTTCATTCCCATCAATGCCTATGTGTGATGGTATCCAGATCATGCTGATAGTCCTAGAATGTTGCTGAGCCTGTAGTAGTTCAAACTTGATCATTTCTGAGATGGGATTTTGAGGATATACTTGTTTAATTGTTTCGATAGAACTTAAGGAATCGGTAAGTATAAGAGAATAGGGAGAATTAGATAAGTTAACATAGTGAATGGCTTTGTATAAGGCATACAATTCTGCAGAGAAAGCACTGGAACTTTCAGGAAGTTTGAACTTATAGGTGGTCGAGGGAGTAACTACAGCAGCACCTACCCCTATATCGCTCTTAGATGCATCTGTGAAAAACTTCTGGTAGTGAGGGTAGTTGTTGTTTATTATAGATGCTAGGGTAGTTTTTGTGATGGAAGGATGGGTATGATTTTTATCGAATATTTTTAGATCGGTGTTCATTTGGGGTATATTTATAGTCCAAGGAGGGGGGTGATCAAGATCTAAAAACATAATCGCAGGGAATTCAATGTCTGAGTGATGTAGATATTTTCGAATTCTTTCATAATACGGTTTAGCTAATCTTGGTTTGTTATCGAAGTGATTTAAGTATCTATGGGTAAAAGTATTGTTATAAAGGGGCTTGTCTTTATTAGAAGCTACGGATACAGCATGTGATAGGCTTAGAAACATACGTCGCGCATATAGAGAGGGTTCACCTGCTTCCGCATACATGCTTTCAATAGGAGACGTGCGAAAAGCACCAAGTGCGATGCGCAGCCCAGCATTACGGATAGAATCCAAAGGCTTCAATGTTGATTTTGAAGCGGAGGCATAAGCAATAGCCCCGTAATCCATCTTAGGCCTGATTAATGTTCTGTAAATAGTCATTAATGAGAAATAGTCAGAACCCCAATCTCGGTTTGCTAAAGTTTTCATGAGATTCAGTTTTTTACTGCAGGAGAGTACAAGTTGTTGAATATGCTCCTTCCAAGATAATTTCCGATCAAACCGCATTTCCAAAAATTTTACACATGATTTAAATGATATATTTTTATCATACAGTTTTAATACTGGTTTATTGAAATAAGTGGATTTGGAGAATAATATTCCCGTTGTTTTCGTTACTAAAAATTCAAATCCTGTTTCGAAGGTCCATTGTTCAAGACGCTCTAAAAAGCATTGTAGAATAGCGGACATTTGAGCTACGTTTTTACCTTTGATGTAGACCACGAGATCGTCAGCGTACAAACGAGCCTTTAACGCCTTAGGTATTTATTTTATTATATCGTTTATAGCTATTAAGAACAAGGTAGGACTAATCACAGAGCCTTGGGGTGTTCCATTTTCCTCAATGATGTTTGGAGAAAGAGCGTAGTGTACTCTCACAGAGAAGGATCTATTTTTCATAAAATTTTTTACAAAGTGAAGACAGTTGCCACGGATATTCCAGGAATGTAGTTTTTCGAGAATTCCAACAAGTATTAAAAGCTTGCTTTAAATCGAAGAAAATGTCAATGCATACTTGCTTTGTTGCAAACGATTCATTAATTTCGCTTTCCAGGTCAAGGATATTATCAATTCCTGATCGATTTTTTCTAAATCCATTTTGTTCCGAAATTAGTAAATTACGTTTTTCTAATGTCCAAGTTAAACGGGAGTTGACCATATTTTCCAATAGTTTGCTCATAGAGCAAGTTAGACTAATCGGCCTGTAGGAGGTAAGTTGAAGGTGCGGTTTTTGATTTTTCAGCAGCGGAAGTATTATAGATTGTGACCAGATTGTTGGGAATTTATGTTGTTGCCATATCAAGTTAAATAAATTAAGAAAAACTTTTGTAGCAGATTCTGGAAGGTGTTTTAAAAATGTGACAGGAATGTCATCAGGTCCTGGAGCAGTATTTTTTAGATCACTGAGGCTATTATTAAGTTCGGACATACTAAAATAAAGGTTTAATGGTGTGGTTTCAGCAGCTGCTTTATTTTGGAGAAATATAGGGTTAAAATTATCATTAGATGACATCTGTTTATATCTGGTAGCAAGAGCATTTGCCATCTCCTGGGCAGAGCTTATAATTCTACCATCAACTTGGAGGCTGGAAATAAATGGTGTGTTTTTCAGACCTGAAATTATCCTAATTCTTTTCCAAACTTCATTCGTTGGCGTTGTATTATTTATTTCAGATACATAACGATGCCAAGATGCACGTTTAGCCTGTTTTATCAGAAGCTGAGCTTTTGCTTTATTTTTTTTTGTATTCAATTTTGTTTTCGATTGTTCTATGCTGCTTGTATTTATTAAATGCTGTTTTACTTGATCGAACTGCAATCACGCACTCTGTGTTCCACCAGGGTACAGGCATGTGGTTTCTAACTTTTTTGTTTTTCCAATGTACATTTCCGCACCTTGTAGAATAATACTGTTAAAGTTTAATAAAGATTCGTTAATGTCGTCTGTCACATGATAGTTTGATAATGCTTTATCAATGTGATTTTCAAATTCATCCCATATCGCGGAGTCAATTTTCGATTTTGGGATAAAAAAAATCGTTTGAAATAGTTGATAAATTTTGAATAATTATTGGATAGTGATCGCTGCCATAAGTATATTCGAGAACTTTCCACGTCAGGCGTAAGGATAGTGAAGGATCACATATACTTAAATCTATGGCTGAGCCCTCTCCGGTATTTATGTTAAATCTAGTCGGAGAACCATTATTAAGAAAATTCATATGCATGTCTGAAATAATGTCTTCAACAATTTGTCCTCGATTATCTGTGTGCGAGGAGCCCCATATTTGATTATGTCCATTGAAATCACCAACAATCAAGCGAGGAGTAGGTATTTGATCCAATAGATTTTTCAATTCGTTATAACTTATTGGGTAACTTGAAGGTAGATAAATATTACATAGGTAGTATTTTGTAGGTAAGTTTATTTCGGTGACTATAACTTCTAAATTGCTATTAACTGGAAACTCCTGAGCTGCTATAGATTTTTTAATTAGGGTAGCAACACCTCCTGATGAAAAATTGTTATTGGTAATTCTATCTCGTCAAAAACAGGTAAATAATTTAGAAATGTAACTTTTCTGAGGGCTCAGGTTAGTCTCTTGAATACATATAATGTCAGGAGAATGTTCATTAATTAGGATTTGTAACATACCTAACCGATGGAAAAACCCATCGATATTTCACTGAATAAGAGACTTGAATTTTAAAGGTTAGAAAAATAAAAGTAAATTAAGATAAAACAGTTATTGACTCATTTAAGAGGAATCTGTGTCGTATTCCGATGCATTATTTCCGAGATGAGAGAAAATTTTCTCTTTTAGGTTGGTGATTTTTCTCTTTATTGAGCTATTGCTAAGATGAGGATGAATTTTAGAAAGCATATGAGTGAGTGCTAGTAAGTCTTCAGTAAAATCTTTAATTACAGTAATATAGGGTTAGTGGAACCAGTGACATTAGTAAGAAGAAGACAAAGCTAATCATAATTAAGGACGAATGTAGGTACGTGGTTTTCAATATATTCTTTCGTAGGTTCTAGAAGATCAGTGAAGTCTGTTGTATTAGCAGCAAGAGTAGAAGAATTGATTTTGGTTCTTTTAACCTTTGGAGTAGATGAGGGTAAAGCGAAGTTGTTCTCATTTTTTCCGTCATTGTCTTGAGATATTTCAGTTGAGAGGATTTCATCTACATTACGTTTTGAGTTGTGACTGGGAGATTTTTCTATAATATGGGCATTATTAGAAGTATCTACAATGTTAGTAGTGTTATTTAATGATGATGAGTTTGTATCCACATTATCTTCTGGAACTTCTGTAATTTCCGTAGTAAATTGTTCCGTCTGCATAATCGAAACTTGTTGTGTAAGTAATTCTGGTGTGGTATGAGTTTGAGTAGATAATGCGTTAGAATTTAGAGTAATTGGAACTGTAGCTGTGTTTGTTACGTAAATTTGCGAAGGACGAGTGGCGGTTTGGATTTCGGGACATTGGGAGGCGATGTGGCCAGATTTTTTGCAGTTGTAACAATTCATAGAGTCCGTAGATATAAATATTCTGTAAGTAGTGTCTTCGCAATCTAGGGTAAACGAATCTGGTAACGCCGAATTGGGGGGACTGATATAAACCTGTCTTCTAAAACTTAGAATATGACTATATTCTGGCAGAGTAGAAGCAATTTTAAGGAAAGTTATTGGCGATACAGGATTTATTCCAAATTTTTCCAGTTCTATTAACAAAACCTCGTGTGGTATTTTGGGACAGACATTAGATGGAAGAAGTCTGGTGGCAGGTGTTATCAGTCTTCTGGCCTTAACGATTTCGTTTCGAATTTGTATTTCCCCATGATTTCTCATAAAGTCATCTACTATCTGTTTGCTTGATAAGTACATGCATATTCTATTATTGGATAGACGTGATAAGAAAAGTATATTTTGAGGTTGAATTAGGCTTCCTACAGGTATTAAATAATCTTGTAGACGTGTATTATCTAAGGCACTAAACACAATTGCTTTATCTTTTGAAGGGAATTGAGGATTAGTCACTGCTGAAGAATAGCTCAGGATATTTTGTTGAGGTTGACTGCTAGAGGTCATGATTAAAATTTCTTGAGTCGCAGAGTGTCCAAGAAATCGAGTACGGGCCTGACCGCCCTCTGCCTGGGTTTTGTTATCAGCTTGTTATCGCGTTAAGGTGCGTTTACACCGGAGTTTGAAACACGAGTTGCAAACAGAAATTGCAAACATCTCTAAAAACGCGCATTTTTAGACGAAACATTTCGCTGTTGCAAACAGTTTTTCAGTGTTTGCAACAGAAATTTTTGTTTCCACTTGAAGTCGGTAAAGATCAAAGGGAGTTGCAAACTGTTGTTTGCAACACTGGTTTCGGTCACTATGTGCCGTTGAAACAGGAAACAGAAACATGTATTAAATAAATGTTAACGATAATAAAAATATTTTCAGTGATTAGTTCTTAAAATATGAGTTATTATTTAAAAACTAAATATCCCTAATTACCTTTACGTTGTCTCCCAACAAATCTATAAGAACAGCACACACTTCTGGTACAAATAAAGAAATACCAGTAGTAAATTTTATTGCTTAAAATTATAAAAATATATTTGCCATAAAATACCGTAGGACCTTTTAGGAGTGAGAGTGGGGGATTCTTAAACAGGTTCTGAGCCTTAACAACAATATTTTATACTATATTATTTAAAAATGGCTGTCAAAATAACAAATATAGGCTATGTGTAGTCTACTTATAACGTTTTACCTTTATGTTATCCTTCAGAAGATCTATCAAAGCCTAGCACACCTCAGGTATAAACAAAGATATGGTTGATTTTGATATCTTGAACAGGTAACTCAAGCTTGTGTATGAATCTCCGGTAGCTAAAAAGCGCAATGTTACGGCTAGTTTTTCCGTTACAGAAATAGCCTTTCGGTAATTCGTATCCACTTTTGAAATTTTGTGACCAATTATTAAAGTTAGATATTCAAAATCCTCACTGGTCATTCTTACAAAGATTTTAAAAATTCCGTCCGTTCTCAGTTCACCTGATAGAGGGTCAACATCATCTCTATTTAAATCGTCCAACAGGTCGTTTTCACTGTACGTAGCTCTGGAATGCAGAGACGACCTCACCCAGTATAGTCTCGGCCTACGTTGCTTTGACAACACGACACACGCCGCCGCGGCTAAAATGACATCCTCGACACTTGACATCCTGGGAAGTACTGATCCCAGGCGAGTCATAATCAATGTCAAAAGTGTTTCAAACATTTTCATGAAACATGGAAATAAAACCATGAAATATAAATTGCAAACTTTTATTTGAAACTACTGTTTGAAACTGCTGTTTGCAATAAAAGTTTGCAACTTTTTGTTTGAAACTTTGGTGTAAACGCACCTTTAGACGATTGACAACAAAAGTATAAATGTATTTATTTACTATTTATATTAATATGGAATTTGTGGAAATCAACTTTAAATGTAGATTTGAACAGTTTTTCACTTACAGTTGTTAGATGTAGGATTCAGCAACAGGTTAATCACAAGTAAACAATATAAACTTTAGATTTTACTCACTAAATTAAATAATTAATTGCCAGACCACCGAAGACACAGTTTACATGTGTTCAATCAGGGCCGAACTCCTTTAATCTTTGATTATTAATGTCAAATTATGTCGAAACAAATTGTAACAACAAAAATAGCAGACTATTAATCAAGGTCGTGTTATATATTGTTTAAATCAATTTTTGATTTTTGTGCATCTAATGTATAGTTGCGTACTTTACAAAATTGCGTGAATTGATTCCATACGCTATTTTTACTTCTCACTGTATTCTCGGATACCAAAGACTTTACAGCTTTTTCAATGGCATTAGAATCTAATGCACCAAATCTTTCCATTGTGGAAAAATTGTAACAATAATTAATAATGCCGTTGTTAAACTGACAAATATTTGACATTTATATTTGACGTGACTATTTCTCTAGAGAAATAGTCGCTGATATTGTTCTAGTCCAAAAGACGCTGATATTTGATTCTAATTAGTCCAATTTCAAAAAATTTTGACATTCTATTGGTTAATTTGAATCAAAGGAAATAATCAAGAGTAATATAACAAGACCTTAATTACAGTCAGCTATTTTTGTGGTATCTAGATTTCGAGAATATTTTAGTATCAATTTGTTGAGACATAATTTGACATTAATAATCTGATTAAAGCCCGAGAGCTTTGGCTCGAGTGCTTTAATCTTTGATTATTAATGTTAAATTATGTCGAAACAAATTGTAAAATTTTTTGAGAAATTTAGCAACAACAAAAATAGCAGGCTATTAATCAAGGTCGTGTTATATTTAGGAAGATTATTTTCTGAGAATTATAACAATAACTAATAATGCCGTTGTTAAACTCACAAATATTTGACATTTATATTTGACATGACTATTTCTCTAGAGAAATAGTCAAGGGTAATATAACAAGAACTTAATTATAGTTGGCTATTTTTGTGGTATCTAGATTTTGAGAATATTTTAGTATCAATTTGTTGAGACATAATTTGACATTAATAATCTGATTAAAGCTCAAAAGCTTTAGCTCGAGGGCTTTAATCTTTGATCAGTTTAATTACACTAAACCCGTACCGTTGCATAGTTTTGGTTGGTTTATGTATTGAAACATGGTTACTACGGAGCGAACCTTTAGGTATAAATTGTGCGGTGGTAAGCCAGACACATCCAAATAATTTAAAAATTCAATTGGATCGTAGGTGAATTCATATCCATGTCTTACCCAGTCAATTGATTTAAATTAATGCATTGTTTCAATGATCCCATTCTCAAGTAGGTATGTAGGTCATCTACATCTTTATTCTTAGCCGCTAAAATTGCTCGATAAACCAATCAATATTTTTGTAGTTGGTAATGATGTTTAGGAATACTTTGTTGACAAGTTTGTTTTTCGATAAGACAAATTTACAAAAATCATGAGAAAATAAAATCAATTTGCTGAAATCGTCGATAGGTACCATTACCGATAATCAGAAATTGCTCAGATAAATCTCTAGCAGATGTATCCATAAGGAATGTAACTTTCATCTTTGTTGTTAGCTAAAGTTTCTTCATAAATTCGATGATTTAAGGCAAAGATTTATTTTGTCGGAAATTACTAGCAGTGTTTGGCAGTAATCGGCAGACAGTAAAATCATTGCGCCTCCAAAACATCTCGAGTTATTGAGTAGATCTTTCAATGTGCGGTCTAGTCCTTCTAATGCATGTTTATAGGCCACTAACAAAACTTTGATTGCACTGCCTCAGTTCAATTAATTATTATTAAATGACGTTTTAAAACAGCACATCAATAACTTAAAGGTAAGAGCAGCATAAGTGACAGGCAACAGATGCTTGGCTTACTCAAAAGTTGAAACAGAAAGAGATAGATAGCGCAAATAAAGTATCGTTACTCATTTTTGTAATGATTTTTCTTTCTTAACATCTCTTCCAAACCTAACATTTTTAAAAACAAAAAATAAGCACTGCAATTTTTTAAAGTTATTCCATCGTAAATTAACTTAATACGTACATTTTTAACCGACTTCAAAAAAGGAGAAGGTTATTAATTCGACCATATTTTTTTATGGATGTTACCAAATATCTCTGCTATTTATAATCCGATTTAAAAAATTCTCTTTGCATTCAAAAGAGTAGGGTGTCCCATTGGTCCCATAGAAATTTGGTTAGGGTCTGGTGATCAATGTGAAAGATTTTCCAGGTAATAAGGAGAAGGGTCTCAGTTTGACCATATTTTTTTATATATGTTAGCGAATATCCCCGGTATTTTTAATTCGATTTGAAAAAATCTTCTTGCATTCAAAAAAGTAGAGTATCCGTGTGGTCCCATAGAAATTTGATAAAGGTCTGGTCATTAATGTGGAAGATCTTCCAAGAAATACCACAAAAATCAACAGAATAAGCTCTGCAGTTCAGTTGATTTGTTATTAATGATGTATAACATAAAAACATAATAATTAGCCCGTTACTCTCCCACTCTAAAGCCAAAGACCTCTTCTCACAAGGAGAAGAAATGAGCATTTAATCAATTCTCTTGCTTACTGCGAGTTGGTGATTTCAGACAATTAATTTAACGTTTCTTTACGATGTTTTCCATTATCGTGAGTGCTTCGTGTTTCTGGGTGTTAGACAATTTACTTATGTCTCCAAAAAGTCACATTGGTACATATCGGGATTGTTGGGGATTAACCTGAGTACCTCTTGCACGGTTATTGAAAGGTTTTGAAAATAGTACATCATGAATCAAGTAGCAACTAAAAACGATAAAATAACAGCTTTTTTTAAAAATTAAATCGCCTTCAAAAAATTGCTCTAAAAAGCCAGAAATTAAATCTTTATTTCTTAATAAAATTGGAACCAACTAGGCATCTGATTTCGATTTCCTTGAAGTCGGCTCCAATAGCAAATTACCCTCTATTTTAATCTTAGCAATTAAATCTAGATTTACTAGTTACTCAAACCATTTACAAAGATATAAACCATTGGAGCCGACTTCAAGGAAATCGAAATCAGATGCCTAGTTGGTTCCAATTTTATTAAGAAATAAAGATTTTATTTTTGGCTTTTTGAAGCAATTTTTTTAAAGGCGGGTTAATTTTTTTAAAAAAGCTTTTATTAATATCAATTTCTTTTCAAAAAAAACTAAAAAAAAAATAATTTTTTTTATGTAAATTCATTAAGGAGTACCAAAAACAACAATCTTACAGTATTATATTTGTTTATGTATACTACCAATATAACAGAAGTATCTCCTAAATATAGGTTTTACGTATTAAAGTTAAGAAAGAAAACTTTTCAAACTTGTAGTACAAAAAAATTTGAGCTCCATATCATCACTCTTTATTAGTTATCTGTGAGAATTAATGGGAAAACTTTAGATATTTTTCTGTTCACAGACAAAAAATCAGGTTGTAACGGTTTTATTTTGGCCAAAGCTTAAATTCTGGTATTTTTCAAGTTTTTAACTATAAATAGTTTAGTATATAATATTTTGACTATTATGAAAATTTTAATTTTAAATCAAAGTTCAAATTAGTATGATATTTATGCTTTCGTGGTGTCTAAATCAAAGCATTTTTAGAAAGTTTTTTATATTTTCGCCGTGTTCTGTGTCTCTGTGTCATTCCGTGGAATTTGCAATCGAATTTAAACCTATTTCCCGACTACCTAGAGCTCTGAAATTTTCAGGATAGCTAAGAACTGGATGACAATGCATGTTTCAAGTGTGTTTAGGCATATACACAGATTTCGAAATTTATACTGAATTGTTATTAAATTAAATATGTATACATATTATCATTTTGAAAGACTTCATATAAGTTTGCGGTGGCCTATTTGGATAAGGGGTGAAGCGGTAGATTGTGACAATTCTGTTGGGTTATTGTAATAGGATCGAACTCGCGAGAGAGAAGTTTTTTTTCTTTTTTTTTTTTTATGCATGTGAAAACAGTAATTATTATTTTAACTGGTAATAAAATAAACTGTTTTAGAAAGTTTTTAGATACAACTACCCTTGATTTTGTTAACAAGGAAACAATCTTCTCTATGATCAATCACAGCGTTGTATGACTTAATATTTTTACAATGTCAGGGATGCTGTGCATTGTTGAGATGACACAAAATATGACCTATAAATCAGTAAAAAACTTTCTATTATAAAAAGTTCTTTTTGTAAATTGTGCTTATTATTCTTATTAGAATAGAATGTTTATTGACGGAAAGCTCCATTACAAAATTTTAAATTACAAAAATATATATACATATACAAAATAATAAGACTACAAGATACATAATAAATAAATAAAGATAAATACAGAATACAGAGTAAATACATGCATTACAAGGTAGTTAAAATGAGTCTATGTAGAAGAGTTTTAAATTGAGGTAATGAAAATTTATACAGATCAATTCCTTTTTTGTTTATAAATTGTGCAGATCTTATTAAAGAATTGTTGCTAAGGTAATTATTCTTGAATACTGAAATAAAATATAATTGATTGTCTCTAAGGACTCTTTGGGGGACATTTATTTTAATCTTTTCTAGGATATTTAGACAGTCTAATACTCCGTTTACAATTTTATAAAATAAAATCAAGTCATAAAACAATCTTCGAGATTCCAAAGAATCTAAATTAATATGTTTTTTGATTAGTTCATAATTATACCTATATTCAATTCTAGGAATCATTAACTTGTAAGCAGCAGAACGGAGAAATCTATTTTGGATGTTTTCGATTAAATTTATATTTTTTTGCAGATGTGGTGACCAAATGACACAATTATTTTCTAAAATGGATAGGACTAATGCTAAATAAACGGTTTTTGTTGTATCGATATTAAATACATTACAATTTCTTAAAACAAATCCCAAAGTTTTTGTTGATTTAATGGTAATATATTTTATGTGATCGTCAAATGAAAGCCTATTGTCCAAAATAACTCCAAGATCTTTAATAGAATTAGTTAATACTATATCCCTGTTATTCAGATTATATTGAAATTTAATGGGATTGAATATTCGATGGAAAGTTATTTGAAAACATTTTCTGAAATTAATTTCAAGCATATTTTTTACTCACCACTTATAAAAATCATTTAATTATTATTATACAATTATGAAAATTTTATTTACAAACTTATATAGTCAGAAACTAAAAAATTGCAACTGACAAATTAACTTTATCAGTTTATAATTATTCAATTTAAAGTGTTCGTTTTTTTTTTAATGAGAGCCAAATAAGAACTTTTTCCTATAAAAATTGAAAAACCTAAACTAGTCAAAACTTCACTTTATTTATACCCCAGCCCAAACAGCACAAAGGCATCTCTAAGATGTCTAAACAACGTCTGACATGGATGTTTAAGACAACTTTTGGATGTCCTATGACGCCTGCCAGACATTTTAAAGACGTCTTAAAGACGTCGAATGTTAAAAAAGGTAACGTCTAAAAGACGTCATTTTCAGACCTCGTCAAGATATCTTTTTCGGACCTCTTTAAGACGTACATTTATTATTTTGAAATTTTATAAATTTAAAAAAAAGATCTTGCGCAAACTAAACTTTATTAAATTATTAAAAAAAAAACAAAAATTAAAAATTAACTTAAAATAATAACAATCATTATTACGTTTTATTTAGCCGTTCCCTTGCCATTCTTCTGTCCGAAGCTCTTCTTAGTCAGGTTTGTATAGATGTTTCAATTATTTTTATATTGTTGAAACCAGCTAACTCTGCTAAACCTGTCCAACAAAACTAGATTAGATATACATTCTATTAAATCGCTTAAAATGTACCTAATGCAAAATTTCTGATAATTATTAAAATATTTATTTTTTTGTTATTTTTATCTTCCATTGATTTCTTCCTCCAAAATTCATGTTTTAAATGTTTCTGCATACTCCCGTTCGTTAATTATTTAGAAAAGGTATTATTTAAAAGTTAAAATAAAAAATTTTATACTTACGAATAATAACCCTTGCTAGGTTGGTATCTTTAAATGGACGATTATTTTTCCTTCCTAGCCAACTATATTTTAGTGCCTGCTCGTTTGTTAATGAAGAACTTTCATTGGATATATTTTCATGTTCACTATCAAAATGTAACAACTGTGATTACACCACTACATCCAGGTTTATTAGAACCAGTTACTATTTCATTGCATTGTTTTGCAGATTTAGAAGGAGTTTCAGTATCATCATCACTATCACTAATAAAATCATCTTTATTTTTATCAATGGCCCTTTTAGCTCTCATATAATATTTTGATAGATTGCGTTTCATACCTTAAATTAAAAATCCACTATTTTAAAATTTAGAAAAAATCATATTAAAAAAAAAACTTACCTATATCTTTAAAAATATGTAAATTTGGTAACAAACTTTGTTAACTATTGTTAACAGCTACTGTATTGTCTTTTTTAAAAAACGAAATCAATAGTATATAAATCAGTTAATAATAAAAAAACCACAAGCACACCACAATACTAAATTCTACAAAGCAAATCAAAACCACCTCGGTACAGACACATTGAAAAGTAAAGTAAGGTTATGTTTTACTTTTACGGTATGAACCGAACAAAGGCACGCGGCAGCTTGGTTTGGCTTGGTTGGTAAGCGCGCGCGCCAGCTGATTCGGAGTTAGCCGGGTACCTTCGGTATGGATATTGGACGAAGTACAGGTTTACCACAGGTACTTAACTCATAAATTGTTGAAGTAGCACAGTGGAAATAGTATCTGCCTTTGATACAGGAGGCCCGGGTTCAAACAGGCTCTCGGAGTGAGTCTTTTTAAATATTTAAACTTTTTGTATTTTATAGTTATTTTTTATATTTTTAAAATTACACGCCCCTTTAAAAAATTTATTTGTTTATATTTATATATGTTATTCGAATAAAATTAATATAAATAAATATTTATGTATCTATTTAAAAAAATTAATTAAATTTGCATAATTAATTTCTTTCGTATCGGTAAATTTTAAATTGATATTAAAAATAATAATAAAAATATCATAAGAGTAAGGTCCAATAAAGATTTAAAAAATACATCTTTAAGATATCTTTGTGTAACGTCTAAGAGACGTCTGTATTAGACGTCTTTATTATATCTTTTATAAGTCTTTAGGCATCAAGACTTAAAATTGACCTAAATTGGATGTCTTTAAGACATCTTGTGCTGTCTGGGAGGCTACAGAGAAAAAAAACTGATATTTCGTGTAAAAAAGTTTAGCAGATATCTGAAAGTTGTAAATGGTAGGGGAGGTATTTCTAATGATAAATACATAAAAAGATATAGCCAGATATGCGTCAATTTTTTATAAACAATGAGAAAAGCCCAAAATTCAGTATTTTGATTGTAAAATTTTTAAATTAAATTTTATCAATAATCGGTAAACTGAAGATCTTGGAGCATAAAAAGACCTTCAATTTTATTTTTTAAGAATTTAAATTAAGCTAAATACGGGTCTTTTTAGCAATATTAAATAAATGGTTATAACTATTGCAATAACAATTGTAAATGTTAAACAACTTGTGACAATGAGGGCATTATAGGTGTTAATATGTGTGCAAAATTTCAGCCGAATTGGTTTAATAGTTTATGTAAAAAGCTAATTGTTTATCCCAGAGACGAATTATTTAAACAACTGTTCTTGCCCAAGAAATGGTCCTAGAACGTTTAAGAAAAGTGAAATGAATTCCTTAAGGTTTAAACTTTAAGAATTTATGCAAAAAATGAATTATTTATTACAAAATTGTTGTTAAAAATGATGTTAAAAAATAGTCATTTTTTCAGTTATAAACATTTAAGGGAACTTGGCAACAATGCAGGCAAAAGATCTTACTTTGCTGTGTTTAGTTTTATGACATAAAAATTTCGGTAAAAATTAATAAAAAGTTAGTGGTTTAATATTCAATCAGAGACAATATAATAATTATTATATATTATCTCTGTATTCAATAGACTAAAGAGAATTCAAAGAAGGTTTGCTAAGGTAATATAAACTTACCTTTACACTAAATTTTGGTGTGCATGTAGTCATTACAACAATATTGAAACACCTATGGAGACTAAAATTGTTACAGATACACCAGAACTTTGCTGGATAACTTCTAAATAGATTTACAAAAAGAATGAACTATTTGAAGTTCCCTTAACTGCTTATACACCCCCTTATATAATAAAAACGAACATTTTAGCATTTTTAAATACCATAAACCACTCTAATAACTACATCTAGATTCTCGAATACCTACATAAACTTAAAACAGTCTTTAAAGTACAGGTCCTTTTCCTATTCGGTTATCCCGTTACAATATTTTTTATATACATTTCACGTAGTTACACTTTCAATTTAAAATAATTATCAATTGAACTAGCGTAATATATAAATAGTTCTGTTTTATTTCAATAAAACTCTCTAAAACCTTTAATATGATTACTCTGCCCGTCGCCTTTAAAGTTCTTCGTATTACATTTCGATCTCGTTTGCCGATATTTTTTGTGTAGTTTTGTAAGACTGGTGAGCAGCGATGTCAACTCTATCCATCTTTCGGTGGATCTACCGACTAAGGAAGTAATCTGATGATATATTATAACTTTTTTGTCACTTATTTAAAAGTTACCTTTTTTTAATAAATACGCACTTTTTTAAATTTCCTTTTTTTTAAATCTACAGATTTATATTTTTTTTGTATAAATATAAATTTTAGAAATTTTAGGTTGACAAAGCTGTTAGTGAGCGACAACGATGCAGATCAAAATGTGGACCAAGAGCATCGGTGCGGTGGCAAGAAACAAGTTTTTTCGAGAGTAGTCCTACTATTCTTGTCTATATATACGGTGGTAGAACTGTTAATAAATCTAGTCAACCTCTATTCCCTGTATAATATTGAAACAGTTATGGGGACAACACAATTTATTCACAAAATTTTTAAAATACACAGAACTCTGCTGGATAACGTTTAAACTGATTGCCAATACAAAATGAACTATTCAAACTATTTGAACTCCCCATAACTGTCCATACACCCCCTAACATAAAACAAAAGAATATTCTGGAATGAACGCGAAACATAAATCGAACTTAAATAGTACACACTAGAGACAGAGAGAACATTCAAAAATAACCTAGAAAGAGCCTTTCCTTAGTCGGATATTTCATTACACTGCCCCCTCCTTAGATTCATTCCTCCTGGAATGTTATTTCCTAAATCGGGATCCCGCACACTCCCTGAGCAAGCCAAACCATCTTCTTGGAGCTGCTGTACACCTCCACTGTGGTTTCCCTGGTAAGGCATCAACCGATCATGATGGACCACGACGGGTTTCCCTCTGGGAATTTTCACGATCCGATAAATAACATCGTTTATCTTTTTCTTAATGGTATATGGACCTTCCGAGTTCTTCTGTAATTTGGGACAAATGCCTTGTCGCCGTCGGGGATTATAAAGCCAGACTAAATCTCCAACTTGGTAACTCTTTTCCATTGTCCGCATGTCATAGTACCTCTTCATCCGATCACTAGACAATTGAAGCTTCCCTTGAACCAAGTAATGTATATTCATCATTCGATTCTGAAGATCGGCTACATATTCTTGACGGGCCACTACTTTACCAGGTTTACAACCAAACACCAAGTCACACGGTAGCCTCATTTGTTTACCGAACCTTCGCAGGCGTTTGGTCAGTTGATTCGTTAATGGCCGATCGAATTGCCATTAGAAGTAGTGGAATATGTCGATCCCAATCATTCTGACACTCCGACACAACTTTTGACAGATAGTTGGTTATAGTCCGATTCATTCGTTTCACCATTCCATCAGACTGAGGGTGCATCGCTGTAGTTCTCGTTTTGTGGATGCCTAATCTTTGGCAAACTTCTTGAAACAGCTTGCTCTCAAAATTTCTCCCTTGGTCTGAATGTAATTCTAGTGGTACCCCAAAACGGCATACAAATTCTTCAACTAATATACCTGCTAAACTGCGTAGGCTTCAGCCCATTTAGTGAAGTAGTCCACTACAACAAAGATGTACTTATTTCCTACATCGCTCTGTGGAAGTGGCCCCAATACATCTACTGCGATTTATTCAAAAGGACTTCCGATCAGGTATTGCTGCATTTCAGCCTTCGGTTTTCGACGCGGAACATTACTGGCAGCACATATGGTGCATTTACGACACCAATCTTTAACATCGTTAGTGCATCTATCTATCTCGGACCTTTTGCAGCGTTTCCGTAATACCCAGATGCCCTTCAGAACTATCATTATATATTTGTTTTAAAATGTCTGGTACAGCATTTCTTGGGAACACTATTTGTTTCCTTGTTTCTGTGCCCTCAGGATTTTCTTTGAAGGAGCCCACTGTCCAAAATTAAAGAGTTCTATTGGGCCCAATATGCTTTTAAAGCAGGAGAGGGTTAGAATATCTCTCTCCACAACGGACACCGGTCCATTCTCTTCCATTCCCGAATCTTTTTCAGAGCGGGATCGTTTTCTTGTTGCTCCTTCAGCATAGAGCTCTGGTCTTCTGGCACAACCTTAACTAATACAAGTTTTTTCTCGTTCTGCTCCATGCGGGTGCAATGGGGGCAATCAGGTCGACATGGAAAGTGCATCGGCATTACGATGTCTTATTCTAGGTCTGCGCTCGATTTCAATATCATATTCCTGCAGTTTTTTTATCCATCTTGCTATCTGTCCTTCTGGGTTCCTAAAGCTAAGTAGCCACTTTAAACAGGCGTGGTCTGTTCTGATCAGGAATTTTCTCTCACTGGGTGCCTTCTTTTTGGGGATAACTTCATTAATCTCTCCACTACTTCCTCGACGTCGCTGACGAAATGAACGGCTTGGTCGTAGTTACCTGTGACTACCCTTAGTCGAGCAACTCCGCGTGAGGCCTCCGTCGCCGCATCGAACTCCAGGCGTCCAAGGCGTCCACAAGAAAACTCGGCCGCGCCAACCCTACAGCCCGTTGCAACTCGGCGTCTCGACGACCATCGGTAAAGGTTTGGACCGCCAGACACTCTAGGAAATCTTCAGCTGCGTTTGGATACGCAAACCTTACATTTCTTGCCACTTCCGCCTCGAACTCCTGGATGGTTTCTCCATTTTTTTGCTTTCGGCTCTTTAACTGTATACAGGTTGTAGATGATCTCTAGACGATTAACCAATAACTTAAAATTGTCAGCTTTATCCGGTGTCAATGAATGCAGGACGTCTAAAGCATTGCCTCGCAGAGCTATGGTTAGGGACAATGCCTTCTCCTGGGATGACCAACCATTTGCTCTGGCCACTGCGTCGATTTTTTATCAGGTAAATTGGCCAGGAAGTCTTTCCGTCGAAGGTCGGGGGTTTCATTGTCGTTCGTACGTGGTACGCAACCCCATTTCCTCGTCGTTGGACGTCTACGTGGCAGGTTTTCGTCCTCTCTGCATCTCCGTCGCTGTGGTGGATGGTTTGGTTTTGTCTAAGCTTTCCTATCTCGGACTGCATTTGCTGGTTGATCTCTTCACACAGGTTAGTTGCATGCTGATGTTGCTCGTCTCACAAGCTGGCGACTTGCTGATGTTGCTCGTTTCGCAAGCTAGCGACTTGTTGATTTTGTTCATCATGAAGAGTGCAAATTTCGGAGTGCAGATGCGATATTTGCTGCTAGAAGGAACTGAATAACTCTTCTGGTAATGTAGCATTCCAAAGAGTTCCATCTAACTTAGATTCCCTGTAAGTTTGAACCGATTCGAGCTGGTAGATTTCGAGAAATTTCAAAATAACCGAAAAAAACAATTGGTAAAAATGATGTTTTTTGGGCATATCTTTTTGGCTATTGCATTGATCAATTTCATAACCTAATCAGCTCTTAAGCTTAAAAAGCCACGTCGAATGCCGTTTTGCAAATTAAAATCGGTTGATTCGTTCGTGAGATATCGTTGTCGAAAAATTTCAAAAAAAGTGTTTTTTTTTCAATAACCTTGAGATTTTTTGACTAACCGATTTTGCACTCTCGGTAACGTTTTTAGGTCTTAAAAAACTGCGTCGAATGCCATCTTGAACATCAAAATCGAATTAGGCGTTAAAAAGTTATGGCGTTTTAAACATTTCAAAAAAAGTCAAAAACGTCAAAATACGTCACGTTACTATAGCTTTGCGGTTAAAACTAGCGGGAAGTTGCAAGGATGGCCTTTAAGGTCAACCTCTTTTTGAATTTTTTTTTATGGATGTTACCAAATATCTCTAATATTTATAATCCGATTTAAGAAATTCTTTTTGCATTTAAAAGAGTAGAGTGTCCCAATGGTCCCATAGAAATTTGGTTAAGGTCCGGTGATCAGTGTGAAAGATATTCCAAGAAATAAGGAGAAGGGTCTCAGTTTGACCATATTTTTTTATATATGTTACCGAATATCCCCGGTATTTTTAATCCGATTTGAAAAAATCTTCTTGCATTCAAAAAAGTAGAGTGTCGGTGTGGTCCCATAGAAATTTGATAAAGGTCTGGTCATTAATGTGGAAGATCTTCCAAGAAATACCACAAAAATCAACAGAATAAGCAGTTCAGTTGATTTGTTAATAATGATGTATAACATAAAAACATAATAATTAGCCCGTTACTCTCCCACTCTAAAGCCAAAGACCTCTTCTCACAAGGAGAAGAAATGAGCATTTAATCAATTCTCTTGCTTACTGCGAGTTGGTGATTTCAGACAATTAATTTAACGTTTCATCACGATATTTTGCTTTATCGTGAGTGCTTCGTGTTT
This sequence comes from Altica lythri, assembly GCA_964028335.1. NCBI lineage: Eukaryota > Metazoa > Arthropoda > Insecta > Coleoptera > Chrysomelidae > Altica > Altica lythri. Next base: position 30,694,382 of record OZ034805.1, on the reverse strand, counting down.
CGAGGTGTTAGACAATTTATTTATGTCTCAAAAAATTCACATTGTTACATATCGGGATTGTTGGGGATTAACCTCAGTACCTCTTGCACGGTTATTGAAAGGCTTTGAAAATAGTACATTATGAATCAAGTAGCAACTAAAAATGATAAAATAAAAGCTTTTTTTAAAAAAATTAAACCGCTTTCAAAAAATTACTCTAAAAAGCCAGAAATTAAATCTTTATTTCTTAATAAAATTGGAACCAACTAGGCATCTGATTTCGATTTCCTTGAAGTCGGCTCCAATGGCAAATTACCCTCTATTTTAATCTTAGCAATTAAATCTAGATTTACTAGTTACTCAAACCTTTTACAAAGATATAAACCATTGGAGCCGACTTCAAGGAAATCGAAATCAGATGCCTAGTTATTAAGAAATAAAGATTTTATTTTTGGCTTTTTGGAGCAATTTTTTCAATTAAGGAGTACCAAAAACAACAATCTTACAGTATTATATTTGTTTATGTATACTACCAATATAACAGAAGTATCTCCCAAATATAGGTTTTACGTATCAAAGTTAGGAAAGAAAACTTTTCAAACTTGTAGTACAAAAAAACTTGAGCTCCATATCATCACTCTTTATTAGTTATCTTTGAGAATTAATGGGAAAACTTTAGATATTTTTCTGACACTCCGACACAACTTTTGACAGATAGTTGGTTATAGTCGTTTTGTGGATGCCTAATCTTTGGCAAACTTCTTGAAACAGCTTGCTCTCAAAATTTCTCCCTTGGTCTGAATGTAATTCTAGTGGTACCCCAAAACGGCATACAAATTCTTCAACTAATATACCTGCTAAACTGCGTAGGCTTCAGCCCATTTAGTGAAGTAGTCCACTACAACAAAGATGTACTTATTTCCTACATCGCTCTGTGGAAGTGGCCCCAATACATCTACTGCGATTTATTCAAAAGGACTTCCGATCAGGTATTGCTGCATTTCAGCCTTCGGTTTTCGACGCGGAACATTACTGGCAGCACATATGGTGCATTTACGACACCAATCTTTAACATCGTTAGTGCATCTATCTATCTCGGACCTTTTGCAGCGTTTCCGTAATACCCAGATGCCCTTCAGAACTATCATTATATATTTGTTTTAAGATGTCTGGTACAGCATTTCTTGGGACCACTATTTGTTTCCTTGTTTCTGTGCCCTCAGGATTTTCTTTGAAGGAGCCCACTGTCCAAAATTTAAGAGTTCTATTGGGCCCAATATGCTTTTAAAGCAGGAGAGGGTTAGAATATCTCTCTCCACAACCGACACCGGTCCATTCTCTTCCATTTCCGAATCTTTTTCAGAGCGGGATCGTTTTCTTGTTGCTCCTTCAGCATAGAGCTCTGGTCTTCTGGCACAACCTTAACTAATACAAGTTTTTCCTCGTTCTGCTCCATGCAGGTGCAATGGGGGCAATCAGGTCGACATGGAAAGTGCATCGGCATTACGATGTCTTATTCTAGGTCTGCGCTCGATTTCAATATCATATTCCTGCAGTTTTTTTATCCATCTTGCTATCTGTCCTTCTGGGTTCCTAAAGCTAAGTAGCCAATTTAAACAGGCGTGGCCTCTTCTGATCAGGAATTTTCTCTCACTGGGTGCCTTCTTTTTGGGGATAACTTCATTAATCTTTCCACTACTTCCTCGACGTCGCTGACGAAATGAACGGCTTGGTCGTAGTTACCTGTGACTACCCTTAGTCGAGCAACTCCGCGTGAGGCCTCCGTCGCTGCATCGAACTCCAGGGCAATGGTCAAGGCGTCCACAAGAAAACTCGGCCGCGCCAACCCTACAGCCCGTTGCAACTCGGCGTCTCGACGACCATCGGTAAAGGTTTGGACCGCCAGACACTCTAGGAAATCTTCAGCTGCGTTTGGATACGCAAACCTTACATTTCTTGCCACTTCCGCCTCGAACTCCTGGATAGTTTCTCCATTTTTTTGCTTTCGGCTTTTTAACTGTATACAGGTTGTAGATGATCTCTAGACGATTAACCAATAACTTAAAATTGTCAGCTTTATCCGGTGTCAATGAATGCAGGACGTCTAAAGCCTTGCCTCGCAGAGCTATGGTTAGGGACAATGCCTTCTCCTGGGATGACCAACCATTTGCTCTGGCCACTGCGTCGATTTTTTATCAGGTAAATTGGCCAGGAAGTATTTCCGTCGAAGGTCGGGGGTTTCATTGTCGTTCGTACGTGGGACGCAACCCCATTTCCTCGTCGTTGGACGTCTACGTGGCAGGTTTTCGTCCTCTCTGCATCTCCGTCGCTGTGGTGGATGGTTTGGTTTCGTCTAAGCTTTCTTATCTCGGACTGCATTTGCTGGTTGATCTCTTCACACAGGTTAGTTGCATGCTGATGTTGCTCGTCTCGCAAGCTGGCGACTTGCTGATGTTGCTCGTTTCGCAAGCTAGCGACTTCTTGATTTTGTTCATCACGAAGAGTGCAAATTTCGGAGTGCAGATGCGATATTTGCTGCGAGAAGGAACTGGATAACTCTTCTGGTAATGTAGACATCCGTTGTGATAGCTGGGACATATCTTCGCGCTGGCTTCTTATCTGACTGGATAACTCCTCTTGTTAGCTCGTCATTCGTTGCGACAACTGGAAAAGTTGTTGCGTTTATTCTTCTTGTAGCCGGGAAAGTTGTTGCGATTGCTGGGAAAGTTGTTGGGCTAGTTTAGAATTCGCTTTTTGATTTGGCTCTTCGAACTCCACAGCATCTGAGTCTAAATTATTACTTAGGTAGAATTCACGGAGCCTCCTCAACAATACGAATTTGGTTTCCAACTCTACTTCTTCGAGCTCTCTTCTGAGCTCAGCCACCAATAGTTCATTTATCTTCTTTCCAGGCATTCTTGTATCTTCACCCCACAACTGACACCAATTTGAAACATTTATGGGGACACAAAATTGTTAAGATACACAGAACTCTGCTGGATAACGTTTAAACTGATTGACAATACAAAATAAATTATTGAAATTATTTGAACTCCCCTTAACTCTCCATACATCCCCTTATATAAAACAAAAGAACATTCTAGAATGAACGCGAAACATAAATCAAACTATGGAGAGTAGAGGTAATCAAACTTAAATAGTACCCACTAGAAAGAGAGAGAACATTCAAGAATAACCTAGAAAGAGTCTTTCATGTTATGGTCCTTTCCTTAGTCGGATATTTCGTTACAATATGTAACCAAGCAGTATTAAACACCCAATATAGTTATTATCCGAACAAGTGCGGAAAGTTATACTTTCCCGCACGTGAACTGCAGTTAAGTGCGGGAAAGTTAATTTCCGCAAGAGTTAGGATCAATATTTTTTCTACAAGCAAAATCACCTCGAAAATTATTTAGATATTTGAAAAGATGCGATTGTGACAATTACATCTTTCATAGGGTCAATAAATACACGACTGTAGCTATAGCAACCCTACTTAAACAGGTGAGTTTGTTGTTGCTTTGAGTAAGGTTTACGGGGGTGATTTAATAAATTATGATTTTTTTAAAAACAAATATTTTAAAAATCCCTATTTTCATGTAAAATAATCTTAATTTTTTTTACTATTTGTATGTAGTCCAACAAGATAAAGGTAATAATACAATAATTTGTCAAAGGGGTTATCGGAAAACATATTTAATTAATTAAAAAAAAATGCGTGCGGGAAAAAATCTTACCCGCACTCCGTGCGGGAATAGTACATTACGTAACGAGTGCGGAAAGCAGGTGATCCCATCATGAGTGCGTTTGTCGCGTGAGCCAAAGGCGAACGCGATAAAAAGCACGAGTGATGGACTTACCTGCTCACCGCACGAGTTGCGTATTCTATTTTTCATCACTCCGTGAGGAAAGCTCTTGAATTTGTCTAAAATAAAAGGAAAGAAAGATAATAAAAGTAGTATTAGGTCCGATCCGCCTGCACCGCGATGGCGCTGAAGGAGGGTTAGGGGAGGCGGATACCCCCCATTAAAACAAAAATTTTTAGAGTTAAGAAATTGTAACATTTTTATAAAAAAACACTTTTTTATTACAAAATTATGTATAGATATTGAAACACTTATGGGGGCTTTTTACACAATTTTATTTACAAAATTGTTAAGATACACTGAACTCTGCTGGATAACGTCTAACTACTTGACAATACAATGAACTCTTGTGAATACTTGAACTTGAACTGACGTTAACTGCCCATGCAGCCCCTTATATACAACATTATTTAATGTAGTCAGTGTTTTTAGAAGTTTCTAGAATTTTCTAGAAACATTATTTAAAATAGTCAGTTGATTTTTAGAAACTTCTAAAAATCAACTGTCAACAACAATCTTTCAAATTAAGGTCCCTTCCTTTACGGTTATCTCGTTACACTGCCCCCTCCTTAGATTCATTTCTCCTGGTAAGGCGCCAAACGATCATGATGGACCACGACGGGTTTTCCTCTGGTAATTTTCACGATCCGATAAATGACATCGTTAATCTTCTTCTTGATGGTGTAAGGGCCTTCCCAGTTCTTTTGTAATTTGGGACAAATACCTTGATGCCGTCGGGGGTTATAGAGCCAGACTAAATCTCCAACTTGGTAACTCTTTTCCATTGTCCGTGTGTCATAGTACCTCTTCATCCGATCACTAGATAATTGTAGTTTTCCACGCACCAGGTTGTGTATATTCTCCATTCGATTCTGAAGGTCGGCGACATATTGTTCACGTGCCATTTCTTCACCAGGTTTACAACCAAACACCAAGTCACATGGTAGCCTCATTTCTCTACCGAACAGAACCTTCGCAGGCGTTTGGCCAGTTGATTCGTTGATGGCCGATCGAATTGCCATTAGAAATAGTGGAATATGTCGATCCCAATCCCTCTGACAATCTGACACCACTTTTGACAGATAGTTGGTTATAGTCCGGTTCATTCGTTCCACCATTCCATCAGACTGAGGGTGCATCGCTGTGGTTCTGGTTTTGTGAATGCCTAATCTTTGGCAAACTTCTTGAAACAGCTTGCTCTCAAAATTTCTTCCTTGGTCTAAATGTAATTCTAGTGGTACCCCAAATCGGCTTACGAATTCTTCAACCAATATATCTGCTAAAGTGGTGGCTTTCTGATTGGGAACTGCATAGGCTTCAACCCATTTAGTAAAGTAGTCCATGACAACAAAGATGTACTTGTTTCCTACATCTGTGGAAGTGGCCCTAATACATCTGCTACGATTCTTTCAAAAGGACTTCCGACCAGATATTGCTGCATTTCCGCTTTCGGTTTTTGGTGCGGACCATTACTGGCAGCACATGTGGTGCATTTACGACACCAATCTTTAACATCATTAGTGCAATTTACCCTGTAAAATCTATCTCGGATCTTTTGCAGCGTTTTCGTGATACCCAGATGTCCTCCGGAACTATCATTATGCATCTATTTTAAAATTTCCGGTACAGCATTTCTTGGGACCACTATTTGTTTCCTTGTTTCTGTGCCCTCGGAATTTTCTACAAGTATTTTAACGAGCCTACCGTCCAAAATTAAAGAGTTCCATTGGGCCCAGTACGCTTTTACAGCAGGAGAGGATGAGGATATCTCTCTTCACAACGGACGACGGTCCATTCTCTTCCATTTTTGAATCTTTTTCAGAACGGGATCGTTTTCTTGTTGCTCCTCCAGCATAGAGCTCTCGTCTTCTGGTACAACCTTAACTAAGGCAAGTTTTTCCTCGTTCTGCTCCATGCGGGTACAATGGGGGCAATCAGGTCGGCATGGCCTTCTGGAAAGTGCATCAGCATTACGATGTCTTGTTCCAGATCTGTGCTCAATTTCAACATCATATTTCTGCAGTTTTTCGAGCCATCTTGCTATCTGTCCTTCTGGGTTCCTAAAGCTAAGTAGCCACTTTAAACTGGCATGGTCTATTCTGATCAGGAATTTTCTGCCATACAGATATTTATAAAAGTGTTCGACGGATTTTACAACTGCTAACAGTTCGCTCTGAGTTACACAGTAGTTCTTTTCAGCTTTCGATAAAGTTTTGCTGAAGTAACCAACCACTCTTTCCTTACCATCTTGTAGCTGTGACAAGACGGCTCCAATTCCCACATTGCTGGCGTCGGTGTCCAGAATAAGCTTACCATCAGCAAGTGGATAAGCAAGAACAGGTGCTGACGTAAGCTGTTTCTTTAATATTTCAAACGCCTCTTGACATTCCTGATCCCAACAGAAGGACTTATCTTGTTCTGTCAAACGTGTCAAGGGTTTGGCGATGTGTCCAAAATTGTTGACATATCGTCGGTAATAGGAACAAAGACCCAAGAAACTCCGGAGCTGATGTTTGTCGATAGGGATTGGCCATTCCTGAACGGCTTGTATCTTAGCGGGGTCAACAGCAACGCCATCCTTGCTTACATTATGTCCTAAATAGTTGACCTGTCTCTGGAACAAGTGGCATTTCTTAACATTCAATGTTAGATTAGCGTTCTGTAATCTTTTAAAAACTTCTTCCAGGTTAGATAAATGTTTCTTAAAGGTCTTACCCATTATGATGATGTCGTCTAGATAAACTAGACAAGTTTCCCATGACAAACCCCGCAGGATGTTCTCCATTAGTCGTTCAAACGTCGCAGGAGCATTACAGAGGCCAAATGGAAGGACCGTGAATTGCCATAACCCTGATCCACTGGTAAAGGCAGTCTTTTCTTTGTCTGTTTCATTTTAACTTGCCAGTATCCGCTTTTAAGGTCCAAGGTAGAAAACAGAGTAGAACCGGCCAGAGCGTCGAGGGCATTATCAATCCTTGGCAGAGGATAACTGTCCTTCTTAGTGACATCATTTAGCTTTCGATAGTCGACACAAAACCGCATTGATCCGTCTTTCTTTCTCACTAATACCACAGGAGAAGCCCAGGGACTACTGGATGGTTCGACTATGCCATTTTGAATCATTTCTTCAAGGGCTCTGTCGGCTTCTTCCTTCTTAACTTGAGGCATTCTTCGGGGTACCTGTCGAATCGGACGTGCATCACCAGTGTCAATTCTATGTTGTACAACATCAGTTCTTCCCAGTTGACTTTTAGAACCAAATACAGGTTTATAACGGTAAAGTAGATCTCTTACCTGTTTCTTTTCTAATTTTGACAAAGAGGGATCTAATTTTGTCAATAATTGTTTAATTCTGTTGGTCTCATCTGTTTCCGTAGCGTTTACCTTGTGAATTATGGCCGTTACTGGTTCTAAACTTCCCATTTCCGTGTCCTTTCGGAGAAGAACTGGATGATCGTTCAAGTTGATAACTCGGATAGATACCTCTTTGGCGGATCTAACAAAAATCTTACCCACAAGGAGTCCTTTTCCCAATTCATGGTCATGGTTCTTCGGCTCTATCATGGCTGGGGCACCATCTGGCTCCAGTCCATCCAACCGCGCTGTGACGACACATTCGCAGCTCGCCGGAAGTTCAATATCATCGATTAGCTTAATCGAGGCATTGTCAACTTGTTTTCGGTGCAGGAATATTTCTTCATTACCAGTACGAAGGATACGTCGGCGAAGATCCAAATGAAAACCACAGTGGAGCATAACATCCATGCCCAGAACAACATCTTTATCAACGTCAGCCACCAGCACCGAGTGCACAAGAGAGGTTGAACCAAACTGTAGCGTCACCTGTATCCCACCGTAGACTCTAGCAGAATCTCCGGTAGCGGTTCGCAGTCTCCAACCGGTAGGCCACATCTTCTTTCGCATAATGATGGATGGTGTCGAACGATAGTTTTTGTAGCTCCAGTGTCTACCAGCTTGCTAAAGTTCTGCCCATCAATGAGGCCATCTACATATAAGCTGTCCACGTGATGTCGCAGAGTTGCCAATTTAATGGTGTGAGGGGCTTCGGGAATGTTTGGGGTCGATTACGCCCTCCAGGAGTCGACCCGTTCTAGTTTTCCTGCTGCTGGGGTACTTCAGTCGAAGATTTTTCTTTTTGGGGGCAAGTATTTCTTATATGCCCTAGTTCTCCGCAGTTCCAGCATCTCACTGGGCGCCTTCTTTTTGGAGATAACTTCATTAACCTCTCTACTATCGCTTCAACGTCGCTAACGGAATGAACGGCATGGTCGTAGTTACCAGTGACTTCCCTTAGTCGAGCAACTTCACGTGAGGCCTCCGTCGCCGCCTCAAACTCCAGGGCAATGGTCAAGGCGTCCACAAGGGTCTTCGGCCGCGCCAACCGTACAGCGCGCTGCAACTTGACGTCTCGAAGACCATCGGTGAAGGTTTGGACTGCCAGGCACTTCAGGAAATCCTTAGCTGCATTTGAATACGCAAGTCGTACCATTCTTGCTACTTCCGCTTCAAATTCCTGGATAGACTCTCCATTTTTCTGCTTTCGGCTTTTTAACTGCATTAGGTACACCGGTTGTAGATGAGTTTGACCATAACGCATCTCTAGACGATTCACCAATAACTCGAAGTTGTCAGCTGCATCCGGTGTCAATGATTGCAAGACGTCTAAGGCTTCGCCTCGCAGAGCTACGGTTAGGGACAATGCCTTCTCCTGGGATGACCATCCATTAGCTCTGGCCGCTGCGTCGAATTGTTTCAGGTAATTCGGCCAGGAGGTCTTCCCGTCGAAGGTCGGGGATTTCATCGTCGTTCGTACATGGGTAGTCTTCCCATTTCCTCGTCGGTCGACGTCTACGTGGCAGGTCTCCATCCTTTCTGCATCTCCGTCGCCGTAGTGGATGGGCTGGTTTCGACGATAAGCTTCCTGTTCTTGTTGAAGCTTCCTTATTTCGGACTGCATTTGCTGGTTGATCTCGTCTCGCAAGTTGGCAACTTGCTGATTTTGCTCGTCCATTTACTGATTCAAGTTGTTCACTTGCTGATTCAAGTTGGTCACTTGCTGATTCATGTTGTCCACTTGCTGATTCAAGTTGACTACTTGCTGATTTTGCTTGTCACGAAGAGTGCACATTTCGGAGCGCAAATGCGATATTTGCTGGGAGAAGGAACTGGATAACTCTTCTGGTAGGGTAGACATCCGTTGTGATAGCTGGGATATATCTTCGCGCTGGCTCTTCATCTGACTGGATAGCTCCTCTTGCTGCCGGGAAAGTTGTTGAGTTTGCTCTTCTTGTTGGCTCGTCATTCGTTGCGACAGCTGGGACATATCTTCGCGCTGGCTCTTCATCTGACTGCAAAGCTCCTCTTGCTGGCTCGTCATTCGTTGTGATAGCTGGGACATATCTTCGCGCTGGCTCTTCATCTGACTGGATAGCTCCTCTTGTTGGTTCGTAATTCGTTGCGACAGCTGGGACATATCTTCGCGCTGGCTGCTTATCTGACTGGACAACTGGGAAAGTTGTTGGGCTAGTTCAGAATTTGCTTTATGAACTGGGTCTTCGAACTCCACAGCGTCAGGGTCCAAATCATTATTTACATAGTATTCACGGAGCCTTCTTAACAATACAGATTTGCTTCCAGTAGTTTCCAACTCCAATTCTTCGAGCTCTCTTCTGAGCTCAGCCACCAATAGTTCATTTAACTTTTTTCAAGGCATTCTTGTATCTTCACCCCACACCTGACACCAATTTGAAACACTTATGGGGGCTTTTTACACAATTTTATTTACAAAATTGTTAAGATACACTGAACTCTGCTGGATAACGTCTAACTACTTGACAATACAATGAACTCTTGTGAATACTTGAACTTGAACTGACGTTAACTGCCCATGCATCCCCTTATTATTATTTAATCTATTCAGTGTGTTTAGAAGTTTCTAGAATTTTCTAGAAACATTATTTAAAATAGACAGTTGATTTTTAGAAACTTCTAAAAATCAACTGTCAACAACAATCTTTCAAATTAAGGTCCCTTCCTTTACGGTTATCCCGTTACAATATGAATCTTTGTTAAATACGTTAAATGTAATATTTGAACAGTTGTTCTATAGTTATATTTTTTTATTCAACTTAAGTATATTAGATAATAATTGAGAGTCAACAAAATCTTATAATGAAACGTTTGATTGATTATGTCGTGGTGCATTTACTACTACGTTATCAGATGTAAAACTATTTGAAAACTCATCCTCAATTTCTCTTAATTCACTTTCTATCTCATTTATTTTTGATTGGAAAACACTTATCAACTTTGTTTTGGTCATTATCGAAGGACCAATTTACTAAATCTTGAGGCGCACAACCACGAGATATAATGTCCGCAGGGTTTTCCTTTGAACCCACATGCCTCCAAGTACCGTATGTTAAACCCTGTATCTCAGTAACCCTATTTGACACAAAAGTTTTTAATTGATTGGGAGTAGTCGATATCCAAGCCAAGACTATACTTGAATCACACCAATAGCAAATATCCGATATTGATATCCGCAGACATTTTCGTACCTTATCAATCAATTGAACTAACAATAATGCTGCATTCAACTCTAATCTCGGTAAAGTTATGGTCCTTAACGGCGCCACTCTTGATTTAGAGCATATCAAAGCTACTCTTATTTTACCTGACGAATTCACCGACCGCAAGTATACGCAAGCGCCGAACGCGAGTGGGAAACCAGATTAGCAAAATCAAATGATATAAGATTTGAGGAATTTATGGATTTTATTAAGGAAAAAAGAAATATATTGCGTAATATAGAGTCGAACAAAGGCGAAATTGAGACTACGAATAAAGTAGACGTCAAATTTGATAAAAATAAAGTTAAAAAACCTTTTACCAGCGGACAATTTCAAACAACGCTATTAACTTCTCGTACATTAAAATGCCATTATTGTAACGGGTCTCACACCATTTATAATTGCCGAAATTTGTTAAAAATTCCTATAAAATTGAGGTTTGATGAAATTAAAAAAAGGAAATTGTGTGTAAATTGTCTACGCCCCGGGCATCTTCTGTCTGCGTGTGATTCAAGACCCTGCAGGTACTGTCAAAGAAAACACAATAGTTTGCTTCATTTTGAAGAGTGTTCGGAGCGAAACGCCGCCGCACCGGTTCCTTCGACGTCGTTGGAACAAACGACGGACTCAAATCGTGAATCTGTTAGTAGTAGCGGTAGCAGCGGTAACTTAGAAAATCAAGGTTTGGTAATGCATTCAACTTTGAATAATCAATCGCAATTTTTGTTATCGACGGCTGTAATTATTATTAAGGATCGTAATAAAAAGGATGTGTACTGTAGAGCGTTATTGGATAGCGGTTCAACCACTAATTTTATTAGTAAAAACATGGCTGAAAGGTTAAATTTGAATTTAAAGGAAATTAATGTCCCAATTATTGGTATCGGTAACTCGTTAATGCATATGAAATATAGTATGGTCGCTAAAATTAAATCTAGATATAATGCGTACGAAAAGGATTTACATTTTTTGGTTATTGATAAAATTACTGACAAGCTTCCGAGTATATCGTTTAATAAATCTAATTTAAAAATACCGGAAAATTTAAAATTGTCTGATCCTGACTTTCACACAGCAGGAAATATCGATGTTTTATTGGGTGCTGGGGTGTTTTGGGAGTTGTTATGCGTCGGACAAATTGTTATCGGTCCAGGAATGCCATTATTGCAGAAAACGAAATTAGGCTGGATAGTTGCGGGTCCGATACAATTTAAACTGACAATGTTTTGTTTGTTTTCTCTTAAAACGCAAAATTAAAACTGTTTTCGAAATAACTTTATTTGCAAAAATAACTTTTAAAAACGTGACAGACAAGTGTAATAAGTAAAAATCGAATAATACTCAAAACTTCAAGCTTCTTTCTTGTTGTCAGTTGCTGCGCATGGCAAGACGGACTTGTCTCGCATTCCTCCACCGTTGCCGGTTTTCAAATTCTTCCGAACATTCACCCCCCTTTGGCTGGCTTCGTCAGGCAAGAGTTGGTCATCCACAGGTAGTGGACATACCCTGTCCCATGCTCTCGTGGTCTCACCATTAGCGGTTTTCAACGAGACAATTCTCGCAACACCATCTGCCCCATAATGCACCTTGGTTACTCTACCCAGTGGCCAATACAAAGGTGGACTGTTTTCATTTTTGATTAAGACCAAAGTACCTGGTTTTAATTCATAGCTTTCCGCACTGTCCTGCATGGTCGAACGCAGTGCTTTCCGCACGGAGTGATTACAAAGAGATATTTTCTGAATTAAAATGCGTGCGGGAAAGTGTTGTTTTACACATGCTTGTCGAAATATATATATATATATATATATATATATATATATATATATATATATATATATATATCCAAAGATGATACATAAAGTATCTAATGCCATACTGTCAATAGTAATAATTTCAGTTTTGAACTGAAATGGTGTCGGTTAGAAATTTCTAACACTTTAAAAGACACCTTGGATACTGCCATATAAATAGATATAAATATCATTCAACCTATATCAGGGCAAAACCAAACTACAGACACGTGTTTCGCTCTTGTTTGAGCTCGTCAGTGTAGTACAGGCTATGTCTCTCAAGTCACTAATCAAGAGACATCCCTGCTATAAATTGAACGATATCTATAGATGTCAATTGCGAAACTGATAAACAGTCTCAAGTGGTTCCATCTTCACTCCAAAAATGGTACTTCAGTGGTAGCTTTGCATCTTGTATATAACCTTAGGCAAGGTAAAATGATAAAACGAACACAGCGTTTTGTGACAGTCTAAAAATGTCCAATGATGATACATAAAGTATCTAATGCCATACTGTCAATAGTAATAATTTCAGTTTTGAACTGAAATGGTGTCGGTTAGAAATTTCTAACACTTTAAAAGACACCTTGGATACTGCCATATAAATAGATATAAATATCATTCAACCTATATCAGGGCAAAACCAAACTACAGACACGTGTTTCGCTCTTGTTTGAGCTCGTCAGTGTAGTACAGGCTATGTCTCTCAAGTCACTAATCAAGAGACATTCCTGCTATAAATTGAACGATATCTATAGATGTCAATTGCGAAACTGATAAACAGTCTCAAGTGGTTCCATCTTCACTCCAAACATGGTACTTCAGTGGTAGCTTTGCATCTTGTATATAACCTTAGGCAAGGTAAAATGATAAAACGAACAGAGCGTTTTGTGACAGTCTAAAAATGTCCAAAGATGATACATAAAGTATCTAATGCCATACTGTCTCAGATCTATGCTATGAGGATCGGCAAGATCAAAAAAATTTTAAAAAGGCATTTAAATATAGCCAAATCAAAAAATTATATTGCTAAAATCCAAGGCCGCTTCTTAGTAATTAACAACGAAAAATATACTGTAGAACAACTAAGGCAAATGGACAAAGATGATAACGAGGATAGAAATAATGATCAACCTACCCTTAAACAAAAAGAAATAATCAAATCACACAGTTTACCATCAACACCAACAAAAGATAAAACTGAAGATTATTTTTTTGAAGACAGCTTAGGGTTGTTCGCTATTAATACACCTAAATCAACACAAACAAATTTTTTTCCAGAACTAGAAAACAAAGATAAGGAAGAGGGTACAAAAAAATACAAAGACACCTCAGACATAAAGAAAAGTAACGATCAGGTTCAAGAGATTCCAGAACAAGCAGTAGAAAATGAAATAAATAGGGGTGAAGATACCAAAGACTTTGAAAAAAGGAAGAAGGAAGAAAAAAAAGGAGAAGAAAAGAAAATAGACGATAAGAGAAACGGCGCGCCCAAGATAAGAACAAATTCCGGCTCATCTGCGTCGCAGTATAATACTAGAAACCGATTTTATAAAAACTGAAATTAGTGAAGGTTTAGATGAGGATATTTTATGTAAGTAATTGTAAATTCTTTTAACTACTATAGATGAGGATATTTTATGTAAGTAATTGTAAATTCTTTTAACTACTATAATTTTCTTATTATTAGCATTATATTTGTTTATTATACAAACTAATAAAATGAACCAGTATATTCGGGATTTCGAAATAGAAATGATTAAGACTTATAGTTTAGATGCTATTAATGAGTGCAAGCAAGTATTAAATATAAATAACAAAAATAATAACTTCAAAGTAATAGGTATGAATATTCGAAGTATAAACAAAAATTTTGACGAATTCTTAATAATGTTACAAAATATAGACTGTGAAGTGGATTGTATAGTTTTGGGAGAGACCAGGGATATAACTGATCAGAATCTTTTTAGCATTGATGGATATAGCATCGTATATAACGATAGCCATCATAATCAAAACGATGGAGTGATCGTATTTATCAAATCCATTTATACTTATACTTACACAAATCACGAAATTCTTGATGGTATTAAAGCACTAAAAATAAAAATCAACCTTCCCACAAACAATACATTACTACTAACAACATTATACAGATCACCAAATACTAGCGAACCGGAGTTCAATATAAGTTTAAATGATTTTTTTGAAAATTGTGACGGCAACGCTGATTTGTTTCTTTTTATTGGGGATATTAATATTAATATACTTAGGCAAAATGATATAAACACTGCAGAATATTTAAACATTTTATACGAACACGGATATATGTCTACAATTAATGAACCAACTAGAGTGCAGGGCAATGCTATGTCGTGCCTTGACCATATTTTTTTTAAATCAAAAGATCCAAATATAATTGAAACACTAATTCCACTTATTCTTAAATCATCAATTACAGATCATTATACTACCATACTTCAAATTGTTCTACCAGGAAACGTTAATTGGAAAAAACAACCTATAAACAAATACAAAAAGTTTATTAATCACTATAAGATAAATGACACCTTTAGTAAATTGTCATGGGATACAGTATTTTCATCGTCGTGTGCAGAATCTGCAACAAAGGACTTTACTAACATTATTTCTAAAGCTTTAGAAACTTGCACAGAAATAAAAAAAATATCTAGGAAAAATACCAAGATAGCCCCTTGGGTGACTAATGGTTTATTAAAATCTATTAATACGAAAAATACCTTATTTAAATTGTCCCAAAAACAACCACATAACAATATTTTAAAAAAAGAATATACTAAATATCGGAATAGATTAAACTCTCTAATCAATACAGTGAAATATAATTATTATAGACGTCAAATTGATGAAAACAAAACAGATTCAAAAAAGTTATGGAATATTGTTCAACAAGTTGCAAAAACTAATAAACAAAAATACACTTTAAGCCACATTAGGCATCCTACTACAGGAGCCCTTATTACAGGAAAAAAAGAGATAGCTAATGAATTTAATTTGGCATTTGTTGAATCTGGAAAAAACTTAGCTAGGAAAATTGTTGATGATGCTAACTTTGTTTTAAAGGGTAAATCGCTTTCAAATTCTTTTGGATTTGAACCAATATCGACTATTGAGATCGAACACACTATTTCTGAACTTAAAAATAATAAAGCTGTAGGCTGCGACGAACTAAAAGCAGAACACCTAAAATTAATTAAACATTTTATTTCAGACCCTTTGGCTTATATATTTAATATGTGTGTTGATCAGGGAGCTTATCCTTCCGAATTCAAGAAAGCAATTGTTTCACCACTTTTTAAAAAAGGTGACCAACTGCTAGTTACAAATTATCGACCAATCTCTCTCGTGACTCACTTGTCAAAAGTTTTCGAAAAACTAATTAAAAAACGACTCACTTGCTATATAGATAAATTTCATATCCTCTCGCCAAATCAGTTTGGATTTAGGGAAAACTGTTCTACGGAAGATGCAATTCTTTCATTAACTTCAAATATCACAGATGCCTTAAATGATGGTAATCCGTCAATGTGTGTATTTATAGACCTAGCAAAAGCCTTTGACACCGTCAGTCATAAATTGTTATTGGAGTCCTTAGAAGACATAGGCATACGCAGTAATATTCTTAACCTATTTAAAAGTTATTTAACAGGAAGATATCAGGCTGTCAAGGTAAACGATGTGCTAAGTTGCTATAAGGAAATAGAATATGGAGTGCCTCAGG
The DNA here is from genome assembly GCA_964028335.1 of Altica lythri. NCBI lineage: Eukaryota > Metazoa > Arthropoda > Insecta > Coleoptera > Chrysomelidae > Altica > Altica lythri. Next base: position 30,678,388 of record OZ034805.1, on the reverse strand, counting down.
GTTCAGTGCTGGGCCCAACCCTATTTAATATTTATATTGATGGCTTATTTTCCATGAGTAACAGTGGAAAAATGATCGGCTTTGCAGATGATACTGCTATATTCTACAAGGACAAAAATTGGCATAACTTAAAAATTAAGGTAGAAACTGATTTTGCAAAAATAAAACGCTGGCTGGATAAAAAATTACTGACAGTAAACGTTGAAAAAACACAATATATACCCTTTTCTTGTAACATTTCTGGAATGCCTCCTTTTGATCACCTTACTATAAAAACTAATATTACTTTTAAGATCAATTCTGTAAAGAAAATAAAATATTTAGGTATATTTATTGACTCCCACTTTAAATGGGATTCACACATACTATATATTGTCAATAAACTTAGAACAATTTTATTTAGGTTTAAAAAACTAAAACAAATTTTAAGTATATCCCATTTAAAAACCGTTTATTATTCTCTTGTAGAAAGCCATATTCGTTATGGAATAGTGGTATGGGGTGGGGCTTTAAAAACACATATTTATTCGTTGGAGGTTATGCAAAGACGCTTTTTAAAACTCATTCTCCATAAAAAGAATACATATCCATCTGATTTGCTCTATAATGATACTCAAATTTTGAATATAAGACAAATGTATGTCCTTTGTACCAGTGTCAAATACCACGTGAATAAAAATACGGCATTATTATCTAGTCATCGGTATGAAACTCGTCAAAAGGGGTTGTTTGTTGTTCCATTTATGCTAAAGAAGATTTCACAAAGATCGTATGCCTATTTTTCTCCTAAGATTTACAATGCAATTCCAGAAAATATAAAAATATTAAGCAACCCAAAATTATTTAAAAAAGAATTGAAAAAATACCTATTATTTAAGAAAAGAAACGATATTCTAGAATTATTTGTTTAATAAGTAAGGGAAATATGGTATTATACGTGTGTATGTTTGTAAAAAAAAAAAAAAAAATTGGAAATTTTTATTGTATGATAATTAACTAAATTTAAACTTGTAATTAATATGTTAGCTATTTTTCTTTTGTTATAAAAGATTATTTTCTTGTTATATTAATTGACGAAACAAGTCACTGACTTATCGTCGTAGGTAAACTTTATTATATATTTAATTCATTGCTGTTTTTACTATTGTTTATTTTGATTTAATAAAGTTATATTATTATATTATTATTATATATACTGTCAATAGTAATAATTTCAGTTTTGAACTGAAATGGTGTCGGTTAGAAATTTCTAACACTTTAAAAGACACCTTGGATACTGCCATATAAAGATAATTTTATGGTCCAACGTTATAACATATACCTAATTACTAATTTGATTTAAATTAATATTGTTAGTGGCTGAGAATTTAAATTTAAACTTACATATATATTATACAACATCGTTTATGAAATAATCTCATCAAGTTGTAAGTTATATTATTCATTTTATTTACATTTTTACACTTAGTTTATAATTATTGTAGATCCCTGATGATGGCTATAAATATAGCCGAAAGCTTGGAATAAATATTTAAAAGAGTACACCTTTCATATTGCTGCAAACCCAATAAATTTTAAACCATATTTCTATTCAGCAAAAGTGTAGGGTACTTGGGAGCAAAGGATGTTGGGGAAACATGTGTAAAGAAACATAAAAACACAAAAACAGCGAAAACTCACACAAGAGTCCTATCGCCATTTTGTGCTTTCGGCCAGCTGTGCCAATGGGTTTTCGGCTAGCAACTAGCGTCGCAACGTTGGCGAAACGGACTCATTGTATTTGAGTCGTTCTAAGCCCAGGATATGAAATAAACAAAGTGCCAAGAAAATGTGTTTTTATGTTTCTTTACACATGTTTCCCCAACATCCTTTGCTCCCAAGTACCCTACACTTTTGCTAGCCAAGTGCAATACCCTACTTGGTTATGCCGCACTGATGACGGCTAATGAGCCAGAAACATGCATGTCTGCGGTTACCATTCCTACTCGTGGCCTTATTGATCCTTTTTGCGTACATGCCCAATAATTTTCCCCTTTTGTTTATATTAATACGCATTTTCTTGGCACTTTGTTTATTATATATATATATATATATATATATATATATATATATATATATATATATATATATATATATAGATTCTTGAGGTTAACTTGGGAATAACCCTTTTTTTAAATAAGGAAGCAAAAGAAAACAGGTGCTTCAATGCGAGTGTCTTTATTCTTTAGTCAAGCTTTCGCCAACTAACGTATGGCTTCATCAGAACTTGCTACAATTGAGAAACAAACTTACAATAGAATATAGTTATTAATTTTTAATTTAATCTTACCAAAAATTTGACACAATACTTAAAAGTATGAAGGAACAGCAATAAGCATTTTGAAATTGATTTCAAACAACGTAATTACAGATAAGAGTTGTTAAGAAACTATAAACCACGTTTCTTTGAAATTAGAAAAATCTAGAAGAAACCAGTAAGTCAACTGTCAGACCGGCGTCGTTTACAAATATGACATTTAATCTTCTGTTTTAGATGTAGAAAAGAGAGTACCTGAATAAGTACTTCGTTAAAATCAATTTAAAATTTGTCATCTCCATAATCTATAATGTTTATTATTGTTCCAATTAAGAATTACCTTATATTAGATAGTATTATTAAGGCACTATAAACATAGGTATTATCATGGAGACTAGACAAGGAGTACGCACTCGACCGGGGGAATTGACAAAATCTGTCCACGGTATCGTACATATTAGATTTACTTTTTTCACCACTAGCATCGCTAGTGTTCCTTTTGTACCCGTATGAATATAGACAATTAAATAATCGTGAATTATTAAATTGGTTTTTATTGTTTACATCTGAAAGATCGAACTATGTTTTTCATTGTGTAAATAAATTAATAATGAAATAATTAAAAATTATTTATTTTATTTTAAACTACGTCCTCATTGGTCGCCATTTTGGTACAAATGGAACACCAGTGCCCTCTTATTTTGGTAGCCCTATTTGCATACATGGAGTTCGTACTCCTTGTCTAGTCTCCATGGGTATTATCATCAGCCATGTTTAGTCCAATGTCAACCACAAAACCAGAGATAATAGAATAGATGTGTTGATGCCTTTTATAAAGTTGGCAACAAGTTCCGACATCAGCGCACTTTAAAACTTAACTTCTATACCCTTTTTATGCTTTAAGTACCTGAAATTTATTTTAAACTAAAACCACTTATAGTACTTACTTTGTCATTATACCGTTATAAGTACTTTTTCGCTCTTCTGCTACCAGCTCGTTTAGTTTCCATTTTCACCGCTATAAAATACGATTGCACGTCTGTTTAATTTGTCTATGGTCTAGCACGTGAACTGAGTGACATTTGACAAAAAATGGCTGATGATAATACCTATATCTATAGTGCCTTAGTATTATGTAAATTTACAAACATAAAGTATTGGAAAATGAGTTTTTTTTCTAATCAACATTATAAACAAAAACAGTGGCTGTGTTACCTCAATTAGCAAAGACTAGATAAGTATAAAAAAAGAATGCTATTTTAGGTTATGCTTTTATTGTTATTAAATTATTTTGAGATAACTTGTCATTTTTACAGTTGTTATGTTAGTTTGTTTACAATAGATTTGTTTTTGATGATTATGATATAATAAATTACAAAAATATGGAGATACATGTCAGGTAAGTACCTACTAAAATAAACGTTGTTTGTAATAACACTTTAAGACTTATTGTTGATTTAAAGATGGAATATGGAAAACCAGACGAACACTTTGCAACAAATAATAGTTATTATTATTGACAGGAGAAAACACAAATTAAGAAACTCTCTCATAAGATTGTGGAAGCCTTTTAATTTTGGTGTAGTTTTGTTTAAGTAAGTAAGTATAAATAGAACTTAATCCATCCACATCTTTTTTATGATTTAAGGCGTTGGAGCAATTATTGATGTAACACATTTCAAGAATTTTTCGATGCGAGTCTTTAGTTGCCTTATCGAGGATAACAGCCTCGTTATACAATACACGGTGGTCATTGTCATTGACATGTATACTAAGACTCGTCGACAAAGGTTTGTGTTTACAATCACTTTTGTGAAGGGCCAATCTCTTTTGGAGACGTTGACTTGTCTGACCAATATAGATTTTGCCACATTCACAAGGGATACCATAAATAACATTGTTGTTCTTTTCAGTTGGAGTGGAATCTTTCAATTTGGAGTAGAATGAATTAAGTTTTTTTAAATTGTAATTGGCTATTTTTATATTGAATTGGCTAAACAGTCTTGTGAGAGGTTGTGTTAAATTATTAATGTAGGGTAGTGTTCCATATTTCACCTGTATTTCATTATTATTATCGTTGTTAGTTATGTTAGTTGTTATGGTGGTTGTTTGATGTTGTGTGTCAGTGTAAAGTAATTTATTCAGCATTCCTTTGGGGTAATTGTTGTTTTTTAGTGTTTCAAAAAGCAGTTTTAGATTTTTTTCTTTAAAGGATTGATGAGAAATTTTTATGATTCTGTTTTTCATAGCTAGAACTGTGTTAACCTTCTGTTTCATCGGATGGAATGAATTAAAGGGGATATATCGACCCGAATTAGTGTTCTTTCTGTACCAATCTAGACAGATAGTGTTTAATGCAGTTCTAACTACTAACGTATCCAAGAAAGGGACCGAAGAGTTAGACTCTTCCTAAACAGTGAATTGGAGATGGTGGTTAAAAGAATTAAAAACAGACAACACATTTTGTACTTCTCCACTCGGTACTGATGTTATCAAGTCGTCTACATATTGATATAAAAAAGGAAATTGGAAATTGACTTGATTAGTAACAAAATATAAAATTTTATTCATTACTATTTCAGCTATCACTGGTGAGGCTGCTCCACCCATCGGTACACCTAATTTTTGTCTATAAAACTGGTCTTTGAACGAGAAATAAGTATTATTATAAAGGAACGTGATAATTTTAACAAACATTGATTTTGGAATATTACAATTAGGTTGTATAAGGTTAAAATGTTCTTCTATGATTGAGTTAATCAAATCTAGTGGAATATTCGTGAATAGAGACACTACATCGAAGGAAACGACAACAAAACCTTCCGGGACAACTAAATTATTGATTTTTTGTGCAAAGTCAAAAGTGTCTTTGATTCTAAATTTGTTAAAGTCCTCAAAAGAAACAGCCAATATTTCTGAAATTAGTTTAGCTAAAGGTTGAGTGGGTGAGTTTATACACGATACTATTGGTCGAAGTGGTACTTCAGGTTTATGTACTTTAGGTAAACCATAATATTTAGGGCAAATCCCATTATAAACTGTAATTGATTTTGCTGTTTCAGGTGAAATGTGTTTTTTTCTTTTGAGTTCTCCAACCAATTTAAAACAAGCATTTTCCATTGTGGATGTCGGATCTTTATTCACTGGTACATATGTCTCTCGATCATTAAGCAATTCCAATGATTTATGGATATATGAATCTTTGTCCATTAGGACCGTGACATTACCTTTGTCAGATTTCGTAATAAGTAAGTTAGGATTATCTTTTAGGAAAGTTTTAGTTTCTTTTTCTATAGATGATGAAGGAGACTTAACATTTCTGTTGTTTTTAATGAAATTGGTGATGTAATTAGTTGCTTCACTTCTAATATAATTTTGATCTTTTTCAGGTGTCCACGAGATAATTGTTTCAACTTCACTTATTAATTTATAAATGTCTATGTCCTTTGTAGATGTTGGAAGGCTGAATTTAGGACCTAACGCGAGAAAACTTTTAATTGCTTAATGATCGAGAGACATATGTACCAGTGAATAAAAATCCGACATCCACAATGGAAAATGCTTGTTTTAAATTGGTTGGAGAACTCAAAAGAAAAAAACACATTTCACCTGAAACAGCAAAATCAATTACAGTTTATAATGGGATTTGCCCTAAATATTATAGTTTACCTAAAGTACATAAACCTGAAGTACCACTTCGACCAATAGTATCGTGTATAAACTCACCCACTCAACCTTTAGCTAAACTAATTTCAGAAATATTGGCTGTTTCTTTTGAGGACTTTAACAAATTTAGAATCAAAGACACTTTTGACTTTGCACAAAAAATCAATAATTTAGTTGTCCCGGAAGGTTTTGTTGTCGTTTCCTTCGATGTAGTGTCTCTATTCACGAATATTCCACTAGATTTGATTAACTCAATCATAGAAGAACATTTTAACCTTATACAACCTAATTGTAATATTCCAAAATCAATTTTTGTTAAAATTATCACGTTCCTTTATAATAATACTTATTTCTCGTTCAAAGACCAGTTTTATAGACAAAAATTAGGTGTACCGATGGGTGGAGCAGCCTCACCAGTGATAGCTGAAATAGTAATGAATAAAATTTTATATTTTGTTACTAATCAAGTCAATTTCCAATTTCCTTTTTTATATCAATATGTAGACGACTTGATAACATCAGTACCGAGTGGAGAAGTACAAAATGTGTTGTCTGTTTTTAATTCTTTTAACCACCATCTCCAATTCACTGTTGAGGAAGAGTCTAACTCTTCGGTCCCTTTCTTGGATACGTTAGTAGTTAGAACTGCATTAAACACTATCTGTCTAGATTGGTACAGAAAGAACACTAATTCGGGTCGATATATCCCCTTTAATTCATACCATCCGATGAAACAGAAGGTTAACACAGTTCTAGCTATGAAAAACAGAATCATAAAAATTTCTCATCAATCCTTTAAAGAAAAAAATCTAAAACTGCATTTTGAAACACTAAAAAACAACAATTACCCCAAATGAATGCTGAATAAATTACTTTACACTGACACACAACATCAAACAACCACCATAACAACTAACATAACTAACAACGATAATAATAATGAAATACAGGTGAAATATGGAACACTACCCTACATTAATAATTTAACACAACCTCTCACAAGACTGTTTAGCCAATTCAATATAAAAATAGCCAATTACAATTTAAAAAAACTTAATTCATTCTACTCCAAATTGAAAGATTCCACTCCAACTGAAAAGAACAACAATGTTATTTATGTTATCCCCTGTGAATGTGGCAAAATCTATATTGGTCAGACAAGTCAACGTCTCCAAAAGAGATTGGCCCTTCACAAAAGTGATTGTAAACACAAACCTTTGTCGACGAGTCTTAGTATACATGTCAATGACAATGACCACCGTGTATTGTATAACGAGGCTGTTATCCTCGATAAGGCAACTAAAGACTCGCATCGAAAAATTCTTGAAATGTGTTACATCAATAATTGCTCCAACGCCTTAAATCATAAAAAAGATGTGGATGGATTAAGTTCTATTTATACTTACTTACTTAAACAAAACTACACCAAAATTAAAAGGCTTCCACAATCTTATGAGAGAGTTTCTTAATTTGTGTTTCCTCCTGTCAATAATAATAACTATTATTTGTTGCAAAGTGTTCGTCTGGTTTTCCATATTCCATCTTTAAATCAACAATAAGTCTTAAAGTGTTATTACAAACAACGTTTATTTTAGTAGGTACTTACCTGACATGTATCTCCATATTTTTGTAATTTATTATATCATAATCATCAAAAACAAATCTATTGTAAACAAACTAACATAACAACTGTAAAAATGACAAGTTATCTCAAAATAATTTAATAACAATAAAAGCATAACCTAAAATAGGATTCTGTTTTTATACTTATCTAGTCTTTGCTAATTGAGGTAACACAGCCACTGTTTTTGTTTATAATGTTGATTAGAAAAAAAACTCATTTTCCAATACTTTATGTTTGTAAATTTACATAATACTATCTAATATAAGGTAATTCTTAATTGGAACAATAATAAACATTATAGATTATGGAGATGACAAATTTAAAATTGATTTTAACGAAGTACTTATTCAGGTACCTTGTTTTTCTACATCTAAAACAGAAGATTAAATGTCATATTTGTAAACGACGCCGGTCTGACAGTTGACTTACTGGTTTCTTCTAGATTTTTCTAATTTCAAAGAAACGTGGTTTATAGTTTCTTAACTTCTCTTATCTGTAATTACGTTGTTTGAAATCAATTTCAAAATGCTTATTGCTGTTCCTTCATACTTTTAAGTATTGTGTCAAATTGTTTTCTTTTGCTTCCTTATTTAAAAAAAGGGTTATTCCCAAGTTAACCTCAAGAATCTATTATTTACTAGTAACCCGTTACTATCCTCACTCTCTCTCTATATATATATATATATATATATATATATATATATATATATATATATATATATATATATATATATATATTATGTATAAGCTACCTTTTAAACTAGTAAAAATCAATGAAAGGTTTCTAAAAAAATTTATTCTCCCGTATGAAAATAAACATTGCACGTTTAGTTCAAAGTTAGATACGGTTTGTCCATATTTCCTCTATATTGTTAAATTTTAAAGTGAGATTAAAATAAACATAACAAAAACATCTTAATGTAACGCTCATGAGAAACGAAAATAGCAAATACTCCTAAAAAGAAAGGCTGAATTTTACAATTCAAAATAAACAAAGTTAAAAGGGTTTGTTGTCAATAATTCATCCCAGCATCGCTCACTGCTTTTTCTGTTGTTTTCTATTTAATCAAATATTAAAACAGCTTAAGAGGGTTTGAATTTACAAGTTTCTTGATGTTTAACGTGAATTTGCTTCTAAAACATCCGTTTATTAAAAAACTGTTTTTAGACCATCAATTTTTAGTTTTTTTTTTTTTTTTGTTTGATGTTAACGTGATAAGCAAACTGTTTATAATTCTTTATTTCTTCATAAAATAATACTTTAAACGTATTAAAGTAGATACAACAAAAACAATAAAAGAATATGCGTTTGACAATTTATGTTTACAAGACTTCTAAGTATAAATTCCTTATTGATGGAGTTGTAAGTTACTTTATCCATACAAATCTCCACCATCAGTTGATATCCTTGGTTACAGGAACATCCAGAGGAGGGCGTTGAATATCTATTTCTACGTAATACAGTTAGAAGGATTATTTGTATTTGTTTTTCTCCGAAATAAAACAAGTGATAAAATATGAAAATGACAATAAAAATTAAGAAAATTGGAAAAACATCGAAAAAAAAACAAAAGATGATAAAAATCGTAAAAACAGAAAGAACAGTTTGGAAAAATAAAAAAGAAAACTAAAAAGAGGCTAAATTGAAAAAATAATAAAGCATTAAAAATAATATTGAATAAGAGAATATTAAAGCAGCAAAAAATGGGAAAAATTGTGGAATTAAAGAATTAAATAAACAAATAGATTGAAAAACCGGAAATAAAAAAAGTAAACACCTAGAAAAATTGGAGAAAATATTTAAAATTAACAAAAACAAAAAAAAATACATGGAAAACAATTCAAAAAAAGAGAAAAACCTAAAAATTAAAGAAACGGAATATCAGAAAAAGAAATCACTGATTCTTGACCTTAAGAATTCGCCGGTTCATCGTGCCATTTTTATATAAATCTTTTTATATTAAACGTTAGTAAAATAGGCGATACATAAAAACAATAAATAAAATTATGTTCACTTTCACTTTTTTATTCCTTCTAGTAATCATTTGTCGCCGTTTAAATTTTTGCTGCACCTTCGGTAAACTTCTAACTTTTTTTTATTTACTTTCGCCCCAGTATCTAATAAAACACAGACTTATTTTCTGTATTAGACAGTTTTTAGCTTCTATCATTTTTATTACACCAGCTGGCAATATAGGCATTTCCTCTTCTACTTCTTTTGAGCTGATTGTTATTCCGTTCCGTGTGTCTTGTTGCTACGACTAAGGGTGTACGAATAACAGCCAGACTTCACTAGGGTCTCCCTGGTAGTGTCTTGTCTCTTCCTAATACCTCCCAGAATTTATTATGCTCTTTATATTTTACCCAATTGACAGTGGCAGGACTTTAAAAAGATATTGTTGTAATTTCAAATAATTGTCTGAATGTACCGATAGGTACTTACTTTAAACATGATTATTTTAGCTCTAATAATGTATTTAAACGAACCGATATTATAAGCTGCTTTAACAACCCAGTTAGGTACAGAAAAAAAATTAAATAAGTTTCTGGGAGTAGTTAAAAAAAACGTTGTAAATTACGATTTTATAAATTCCCAAAAAAATTAAGTTTATTGTACTCAACTAAAGTAGGTACACCTCTATCCCAGTGGTACTGGTTTGCCACAGGACCATAACAATTTAACTTCAACCTCCAGCAACTGCTTTTTTTTAGTTTGGTCTTATGAGGATTCTTTCATACAAAAAGAAACGTAAATGTATGGCTTGTTTACAATATTTTAGATCTTTAGGTTCGTCTTTTATCTAATTTAAGTAGGTTCTTTATAACAAGTTAAATATTATTAACCTTGTTTGTTTTTTGATAAAAAAGGGTGATTATTTCATTTTTTGTTTTGTCTAATTTTTTAATCAGCAATGAGTGCTTCATCTATTCGGTTTTATAATTTTTTTAATTCACGATTTCTCAAATTCTCTTGTATTAAAAACTGTTTCTAGTATTCGTTAATATTTTTCTAACACCACAACACAGATTTACTTAATAAATACTTGTAAATTTTTTTGTTAAAAATTTTTTTGAGGCATCATATTTTTAAATCAAAACACACAAAGACATCGCTACACCATGACAAAAACCTCAAAGAGTACAATCCTTAGCCAATTCTTCCAAAGGACTCCTCCACCTATACCCCTGACACCACATCCACGGACACCTAGGAAGCCTGCTAAGTGTATATTTTCTATTATTCTATGACCAGACCTTCTACAAAGACTCTTGACATTATCGAAACTAATTCATCGTTCTCTCACAGCATCGTCTTCATTCCGAATTAACGCAATCTTCATGATTATTTATGCACAGTTTATAATTTATCATATTTAATTTTAACTGATTATGCTAATAAAACTGTTTAACAAATCAGCTAAAAATTCTTGTCTAGTGAGTTGAAAAGTTGTAAAATTCAGAACGGAAGCGTTTTTTATATAAATGGTATTACAGAGACAATAAGTTTAACAAACAAAGCAATAAAATGTATAATAACTAACGGCACCACTGTTTAAAATTTATTATTCTCTTTATATTTGACTTTCCTTTGATGTTTACCTACATAGTGTTCGGCTCTACATTATGCTGTTTTCCCATTTTTCTTGCAAATATCTTAGTCAGCAGGTTGAATTTGAGTTGAGATCCATTTTATTCCATCCGGGCTTTTTTCTTTCTCTCAATTTTGCGGCTTGCTCTACTGAATTGATACGCTGGGAACTGAAAACTGGCTTTTGTCGAAAATACCCACATATCAGAAAAATAACCTTGTTATGTATTCGAAATTGGATAAGTTTCTTTAATGTTTGGGAATATATTAAAATGAAATATTTTGCTTTTTTATAAACGAATGGAAAACAGAAAAGGTATAGTACGTATAAGAGAGATCAGATAATCATTTTCAGTTATTTATTTTTGTTTATAAATTTTTTTATATATATTTTAATAAAATAAAATGTTGAAACCTGATCAATAATATACAAGTATTGTTTCTTCAAAGGAATAACATTTATTTTTATGATTTTACCAGAGCTATTTAAATAGAACGTTATTACTTAAACCAAACTTGTGAGATTCCTTTTTAATTTTGCTTAAAACTAATAGACGCCACCACATAATGACTTTAGGACAGCCCACTGGACAATTGCAAGGTACTGCCAACCAAAAACGTAGATGAGTTAAAACAAATTTTCCAAGGTAGATTTAACCATAGCGTGTGACACATGAATTTAGTGGCGAACTTTTGTGTGTTTTGGGTTGAAAATGCTTTCAGGAGGACTATTAAAAAATTTATATTACAGGTTAATAACAATAATTCGGAACCACAATCTACCCTTAGGGTAAAGTGATAAATCAATAAAATAAAAACATAAATTAAAAGGATAATTTGTTTGTGACACGTCCATGAAGAGATATTCTTTGAAGTAGTATATTAACGAATCCCGCTTCTGTTTCAATTTATATATAAATATATTAATTAAACATTTTGTAAATGGTTTAATTATTAGTTACCAGTTAACACTTTCAGATTCATCAGAAACAAAGGGTCATAGCAACTGCTTAAGAAAAATTTGTCCGATGATGTTGAATTATAAGAAAATGAAGAAATGGGTCAAGAAATTGCAAAGACAATTGGATAATTACAATGTATGCAATATAATCCGATCCGTTCTCGATGTCGGGCACTGAACAGTATAAGGGTGCATGGGGTTGGCACGTCGCGTTGCTCTGGCTGGTCTGGCAAGTGGAGGCATTATAGAGCGAAGTTCTTCTGAACAAAATCCGTTTATGTATCGGTAAAACAAGAAAAGATCAGCCACTGCTCTTCGGTGGGATAATGGAGCTAGGTTTTTGTTGATACTGGTGTCGTTTATTAGTCGAACTGCCCTTTTCTGTATTGCATCCAGAACTCCGAGCCTTGACGGAGCCGCCGAACCCCATACATGCGAGCAGTATTCAAGATTAGGCCGTATTTGGGCTTTGTAAAGAGTAGCCAAGTTGGATGGAGAAAAATATTTCCGTGCTCTAAACAGAAAGTCTAATTTCTATCCTGCTGCAGTTGCTATGGATGCAATATGTTCGTTCCAGAGTAAGTCGTTATGTAATGGATGAGTCGCATGTTTGCCTGTTGTTGGATAGGCAACATGTCTTTGTCTTGGAAGCGTTGAAATTAACAAGATTCTTTCTTCTCCACTCGTCTACAATACTCAAATCTTGATTAAGAGAAGCCGTTGTGGATCTTTGTCACGGGTCAAAATTTACTATAGGAAATAACTAAATTGCTTACCTTAATTTGTTATCATCGTAGTGTTTATTCAAGTAAGAGATCGGTTGATTTAAGTTCGTTTATGGGTAGTCGTCAACTTGTGAATATATTTTGGCCGTGAATTGCTGCTAATGTTGTCTTGAAGTTTATTTATTGAAATTCAGACCAAAGGTTGGGTTAGAATGTTGAATTATTGACATTTCACTTTCATCTGTCTGTAAGTGCTACTTCTTTCTTTTTGTCAATAGTCTGACGTATAGTGTTTTGCAGCCAGCGTTCCGTTATATTTTTAACTTTATTATTGGTATCAAAAATAAATAGGGAAACTAAGTAATGTTGGGTTATTTATTGTTAGCTAATTAAAATAATAAGATTAAATGTATCAAATGACCTCTGTTTGTTCATAAGTTGTTGGCTGAATAAGCTATGGTTATTGTCTGTATCGTAGTAGAGGCCATCATTTTTCTTTCTGAAGTGTGTCAAATCGAAATGAAGTTTGATAATTGGGGGACCTTCTCTTTTTTCACTTTTGGCTTTTGTAGTGAACACGTGTTAACGAGAAAATTTTTGAGAGCTTAATTTGCATCCTTATACATCGGGGACAACTTAGGTTGGATTTGCGTAATTAAGTTTAATCTGTTTCCATCGAATACTGTTTAGGAGGTATTTTCTGGATTTTGGTAAATTCGGTGGAAAATACGGCTGTGTCCGGCTATTTAGTGAAATTTTCTGTTGGTGAGTACATGCTTCTTTACCCATGCAATTATTCAATTTTTATGGTCCTTTTTGTTCCTTATGAAACAGACAGTAGTGGAGATTGGTATTTTTGAAACCTTTTGGACTACAATCGTGGTCGGAATCTGCTCAACATTGCATTTAGCAGCGAGGAAATTGTTTTTTTAAGTTACCCAACTATCAGCTGGGATATCGAGTTTATCGAAAAAAGAAACCCTATTTTAAATAGGTGAGTTACGTAATTTTATTTTTTTTATAAGATTAATAACGCCATTAAATCGCAATCTTGGTTAAAATCTTTATTTTATATGTGTATTACTTTATGTATTGTATGCAGGTTTTATTTTTGTATAACTAGACTCCTATTAGTTTTTTTTTTTAACTATTATAAATTGATATTTTTGTACTATTACAAATTAATTTTTTTGTTAAATTCTGATTTAATTTTATTGTTATAATTTTGTTGTGACTAGCAAGTCGAATTTAGTTCGTAGAGTACATTTCAATCATTAGTTTTGCCCATTAAATGTAAATTCAGAGAAGCCATTTGCTAAATGTTGTACTATTCATGTAAATTCACTTTGTTCTTTCATTGCAGTGTAAATTTAAGTTAATGTATTCAAGTTGTATTAAACTAATCAAGTCAAACTAATTTAAGGAGTCATTCAAATCCGTTTAAGCTAATGTTAATACTAAATTACGATTTTAGGGTTCTAGTTACCGGCAAAAGTCCTAGATACAGGCTTAAGCCCTTGAGACAGGCAGAATTTTGATCGCTAACCCTATACTTAGTACGAGTTTAAGCAATTGTGTTTGGAGCAAGCCTTTTGGTTTGGATAAGGCTTGATTTTGGTACCGGCCTAAGTATTGGAGAAGCCAAGGACTGCGGCAATTCATTTAGATTTACAGATAAGCTATATTAGTCTTAAGTTGGACTTTAGTTTTTAGTTAAAATCTATTTTTCCTTGTTTTTGTATTGCGTGTGATCACACTTATTGATAAAATTTGCTTTTTTTTCTTTATTTGCATAATTTTTTTTATTTATAAATATCAATTGTGTTGTCAGGCACGAGGCTTGACAGTCTGTATTCTAATATTTTCATTAAAGAAGAGTCTAGTTGATATTTTAGTTTTATTCAGCTCACTTATCGTTATTTTCAGTTATTGTGTAATTCAATTAGAACCGTTAAATATTCAAAATTCATTTAATTATCTCCAGTGGGAAAAGTAGTGCCTGGAACAACAGGGGTTTCCGATTTTGACCGTCTAAATCGGTGGCGCGACTCACTAGTATTTGTTACTTACCTTTACGGCTAAGCTGGGCACTAATTTGCCAGTAGAGAGACCACTACCGAACTCCGCTGGAGTTGTATACCTTTAGTTAAATTTCTTTATTTCTCTAAATTTGATTTTGTTGTTAAATTGATTAAAATACGTGGCATCTTCTGTCCTCTTCCAGAATATCTAGAGGTATGGGACGATTGTGCGCTTTGCTACAGTGTAGGTTGCTGTCATCTGCAAAACCATGTATCGGGTTATTAGTGGCTTCTAGTAGATCGTTAATATGTAATAAGAATAGAGTAGGAGCTAGAGCCGATCCTTGTGGAACTCCAGCGTTGATCTTGTAGAGGTTGAAAGAATGTCCATCTACAGCAACTTGGATGTGCCTGTTGGAGAGAAAGTTGGATATCCATCTGCAAAGGTTTTGCGAGAGTCCGTATGAAGGCAGTTTGTTCAAAAGAGCTGCATACCACACTTGATCAAATGCTTTTGAGATGTCTAGTAATACTATTTGACTCTCCCCATAGCGATGGATAGCATCACTCCAGACATGAGTTACATATGCTAGTAGATCGGCTGTTGACCTTTGTTGGCGAAAACCATATTGCCTGTCACTTAAAAGGTTGTTTGTCTCAAGTTAGGTCGGGATCTCGTGATTGACGCATTTCTCCATAGTTTTGCTAATAACAGATAGAAGAGCTATGAGTCTGTAATTAGAAGGCTGGGTTTTAGAGCTTTTCTTGGGGACTGGTTGTACTCGAGCAATTTTCCAGGATTCTAGAAAAATTCCAGTATCATATGATAGTTGAAATAGCTTAGTGAAAACTGGCGCTAGTTCAGGAGCACAACATTTTAAGAGTAAAGCAGGTATTTCATCGAAGCCGCTTGCTTTGTTGGTATTTAGAGTAGCAAGCACTCTCTGCACCTGCTTAACCCTAAATATGATATTTTTCATTGTGTGGGGAGCCCGTGGAATAGAAGGTAGCTCTATGTTGTCCGGTGGGTTAAGTGTCGAGTTCGAAGAGAATATTTTGGCAAAGAGTTCTGCCTTTGCTGTGGAGGACGTAACTATTGAGCCGTCATCTAATGTGAGTGGAGGGAACGAACTAGTTGTGAAAGTGTTGTTGATATGTTTGGCGAGAGTCCAAAAGGAGCGGCTTCCATTAGGGTTTGACATTACTTTCTTTCTCATTCGAGCGTCAAAGAGACTTTTGGAATTGGAAATAGTGGTGCTGTATCTGTTTCTAGCGTTTATATCATCCTGTTTTGTTTCTTCTGATGGATTTTGTATAAATAATTTGTGGGACTTCATCTTAGCTTTCCGAGCTACATCGCAATCTTTATTAAACCATGGCTGCTGTTTGGCTTTTAAGCGTTTGGTAAAGTGAAGAGTGTAAGCTTCCATGGCACACTGAATAATTTCAGTGATACTGTTGCAAACTTCCGATGGATCTTTGTTAATAAAGCAGACTGGATTCCTGGGAAAAGTTGCAAAGTACTCTCGAAGGCCTTCCCAATCTGCTTTTTTTAAGTTCCAAAAAGTTCTCTTGGGTGGTGCCTCGAATGGGTGAGGTTCGATTGGACATTTGACTTCTACTACAGCATGATCAGAGTTACCTAGGGAAGACAGAACATTTACATTATATTGCTCAGGGTGGGTAGTCAGAAAAAGATCCAGAGTATTAGAACTGTGATTGGCAGCTCTGGGAAAGTAAGTGGGCTTGTCGATTAGTTGGGACAGCCCATGGCTAATTGCAAACTCTTCAAATAGCCTGCCTTCTGTGTCCGTTTTGTTGGACTTAAGCCACTTTTCGTGGTGAACATTAAAGTCCCCAAGCACAATTATCTCTGAAGAAGGGTACTCACTATTAAGGTAGTCGATCTTTTGTGATAGATAGTCTAGTAGTTCGTCGCATTTATTATCTGATGGCCGATAAATACAACATATAAATTTGCTAGAGGGTTTTAGTGTTAATTTTAGCCAGACAATGTTGTCTCTGTTGTTTTCTAGGGAAGGTAGTCTAGAGCAGGAAAGTATGCTTCTTACGTAAACACGTACACCATGGTGCCGTTTAAAGTTGTGGTATAGTTCGTAACCTGGAAATTTAAGATGATTCAGGTTATTTTTCTCAGAAATCTGTGTTTCGGTAAGAACCAGAACATGAGGTTTCACAGAATGTAAATAGTGATGGGTTGCATTGATGTTGGCAGATGTTCGTGAATGTTAACATGCAGTCTGTTTTGTATTTTGGCTTCTGGGCAAATTTAGCCGAACTAGTGGTTGGTCTACTAGTAGACTGATCGATGGCTATGTTATTTCCATCATGACTTCCCCGAGATTGTCCCCCCCGGAAATCCGAATGGGGAACTATTTTACTTCCGGAACATTTAACCTCTGGAGAACTCATCATGTTTTTTTTCTAAAAACGAGTTTAAGAGAAAGAAGGGTATTGGAGTTAAACGGAAATGGGAGAAGGGAAGGGAAAGAACCGACTTACAACTCAAATGGGGAAACATGTTTAGAACATTTCACCCCATCTTAACAAGTTGCAGGGTAGTACTTTGTTGTTCCGTTAAAATATTTTGTTCCTACCCGGTATTAATGTAGGTCGCGCGCGATATTTTTGTCAATTTCGTGAAAAATTTAACTGCATCATTGACAGTAATTGCTTCTGCTTCTCTTTTAGCTGCTAGCTGTGCTAAAAGAAAAGTTGATTTATCGGAATGAAATTTCAGATAGAACGACAAACTGCTACGAAGCTTTCCATTCAAAATTCAATAAACGATTCTATAAATCCCATCCATCTTTAAATATTTTTGTAAATATTTTAATTAATGTTCAAACGAAAACGTATATTAAACTTAAATCTTCATCGGAAGATCATCCTCGAATTAAGGATAAAACAACGGAAACCAGAGAGGATTTTGTTAGAAATAAAATAAAGCAATATAATACGATAGAAAGATTTGAATTTATAAAGTGTTTAGGATATTTTAATAAATTGTAGAAGTTACTATAAATAAATACACATTTTTTAAATATTTTGTTTTGTTTATTTACTTTATCTCTTTAGTGAAGAATTAAGGTATGCCCTGAAGACAATCCGCAGATCGGTGACGAATTAAGGATTTTGGATTACCTGCAGGTAGCTGGTGACGAATTCAGGTTTGCCCATATATATATATATATATATATATATATATATATATATATATATATATTATATAATGTCTGACAAGACTCTAGAACTCAAGAGCTAAAATATTGGTGATTAACTATGAAATAAAAATTCTCAAACATTAACCGTTTCGTTAATGTCAAAGCTAAATACTGAGCATTTAATGATCTATATAGTGACTACAGATATTTTATAATCAGATTGCATGGTGATGAATACATGCAGAGGGTAAATATCCACAGAAATAGGGTGAAATAAATATTTTTCATTTTGTTAAACTGACATTCTGAAACATGTCACGATCCGGTTGAAACATTTATACGATAAAGGCAGTAACTAGAACTTTCGTGATCCATCATAATGCATCTAACATGCATGAAATAGAATATATATCTTTCCCATGCATAAAATAAGAGATGCGAATATGTTCGTGCTTGACAAGAAGTGCGATGCGCCATATCACTCACACGCCGCACTCGTTAAACCTTTTTATCTGCAACACGGTCTCGTATACCAGGAGCAAAACAAAAACCTTTACCATTTAATAAGTACAAAAATAATACTCACACTATCAAGTTTATTTATAAAAAAAGCAGATATACTAACTAGGGTGTTTCATTTTTAGGCGATATTTTTAACTTCCTGCTAAAGAAAAATATTTTTTTTAAATCGGGAAGTTATTGTTTTTACCCCGTTTTTCGAAAATCTAGTTTTCATCGGATCTCAACGTTTTGAGGTCTTTGGAATCTCCCCTCATTATTTTTACGAGGGTGTCTGTATGTCTGTATGTTTGTGTGGATGTGTGTGACAAATCGGAATGAAATAAAAAGCGTTCCAAAGCGCTCCATCTAGCTTAGATTCTCTGTAAGTTTGAGCCGATTCGGACCGTTAGATTTCGAGAAATTTCAAAAAAAGAACAAATTTTGTTTTTGGAAACATGATGTTTTTTGGGCATATCTTTTTGGTTATTACATTGATTAATTTCATAACCTATTCAGCTCTCAAGCTTAAAAAACACGTCGATGCCGTTTTTAAAATTACAATCGGTTCATTCGTTCATGAGATATCGTTGTCGAAAAATTTCAAAAAATGTTTTATTTTAATAACTTAGAAATTTTTCGACTAATCGATTTTCCACTCCTAATTTTTAGGACTCAAAAAACTGCGTCGAATGCCGTCTTGAACATAAACATCGAATAACGCGTTAAAAGTTATGGCTTTTTAAACATTTCAAAAAAATTAGCTGGAAGTTGCAAGGATGGCCTTTAAGGTCAACCTCTATTCGATTTTTTTTTGTGCTACCTGAAAATTTGATATCTTATATGAAATAAAAAAATTTACCACTTAAGAAAACATTCCAAGTGCTTAAGTTACTTAGCTCTTTCAAAAATTCGATTTTCCATATAAATAACACATACATACGTGCTATAATTTAGTTATTATATTTGAAACTAAATGGCGCTACGAGGTTATTAAACCGCGCTATCGTTGTTTTTCTATCGCAAGTACATATACAAAGGACTCACTAATTACTATACCCTACAGATGATTAGGTCCAATGTAGAACTGTCATAGATCAACATTATAAGATAGTCATAATCGGTGTTGTATGATTTATTATTTTCCAAATCTGTTCAGTGGTTGCAGCGCGATTGATTGACAAACATGAAAATTTAAATAAAAAAAATTAAAAGTAGTCAGTCCAGACTTATTTTACTGATACATCGTTTAACTTATATTACTATCGGTTTAATTTTTATATTATTTAACTTTTAAATTACAAGAATAAGATGAATAATTACTCGCACGCCGATGGAGAGATATCCTTTGTAGTAGTAAAGTGCCACTTGCCGACAGTTATTCAAGTTATATTGCATAAAAATATTTAAACTTTAATTTGAGAATACAGAAAAAATTCCAATGGAAGTAATAGTCCAAAAAGTTGCAAGAAACTTTGCTGGTTAAGGTAGTTTACTCTCCAGCGCTTCCAGAAGGTTTGCTGCACAAAGGTACAGTGTTGCCAATATTTTAACCTATTAATAGGATGCGATGATGTATCTCGTTCGGGTAGAGCCATTAAAGAAGAACCTATAAGAAAATGAACAGGAGTGTCAAAGGTTGAAGGTCTATCGGATCGTTTTAAAGAGGAAATAAGGTACGCGAGTTTGGAATAGCCTCGATTTGCGTCACAATAGTATACAGTTGCTCATAAGTATATATAGAGTTGTTTAATATGTGGTTAAAATAATGTTTAGCACTCTTAATGGCTGATTTCCAAATGCCTCCACAATGAGGAGATCTGGGAGGTATAAACCTTCCATGCAATGGAAGAAGCTAATAAATAGTCAGAAAGTTCGGGTTCCCGATAATAAAAATTTAACCCAAACCAGTCCTTATAGAATTAATTCTCCCTAATTTGTACATCATAAGTCGCTCGAATTCTTACAACTCTCTTCTGAGAAACTTCTCAAGGTAACTTTTTTTGGTAAATACCAACAAATATAAAGAGCTGCTAATATTCCTTTTCTAAAATTTAAAGTTTATTTTACAGTTTTTATGTAAAGAGAAACACTATGGTTTTAATTAATCTTTTATTGAAATTGTGTTCCTAAAATATTCATGTAAATCGGAGATTCTGGTAAATGGTTAAATAATATTTCCTACACTATGTAATGTCAGTAAATCATCAATAATCCAGAATGTATACATGATATACAGAGTGTATAGGCGTAGTATAACGAGTTCAAGACGGCAAACCAACATTCCCAAATATTTACTTGCACTACGATTTCCATCAAGTCGAGAACGACAAAAAACAGAATCTACATGGAGCGAATGTAAATACACTAAAAATACTTTAGTTTGAGTTAAATGGATCATGTATAATGTAAATATTAAATGATTAGTTATACTTTAAATAGAATAGGTTGTTGAAAAAAATACTTTAAGACAATAAAAAACAGATCTGTCAACAGTATTGACACATTGCTCCTGTTACATTATTTAATCTATGCTTCTTATGAGACGATTTCGTGGACGGAGTTTAAAATTAATTAAAAAAAGACGTAGCAGCAAGTAACAATATAAAAGTTTTTGTAGTTCTTTGTAACTTTGATCCATATTAAAAAAAACTACTTACTAGATCTCGGTCAAACCAATTTTTGGTGGAAGTTTACATGGTAATTTACAGCCTATATTTTTTTAGTGTTATAATTCTTTTATTCCAGAAGGTATAGAGAGGGGTCCATACATTCTACCACTTTGGAAGTATCACTTGTGCAAACTATTCAGTTTGGGTTTAATGAAAAAAAAATTTGAGTATCAGTTTTAAGTATGGGGAACCTCCAAAGTTTTTTTTCCATTTTTGTGTAAAATCTTGATACGGTTTGGATAATACATCTACGTACCAAATTTTAACAGTATAGTTCTTAAAAACTCGGAAACAAGTGGCTGGGACATACGGACGGACAGACAGACAGACATACATGACAAATCTATAAAGGTTCCATTCTTTACCCCAAAAAGCGACTAAAAAGTTTTATATCAAATATCTTTATTTTAGCAACAGTAGGTTTACAATTAACAAAACTCTTTCTATCTAGAACAAAAAATATCCTTTTATATTTACATTTTATTACAAAAAAATAATACATATAAGTAAAATTCAAAACGTAGTACTTATACATATATTAACTAGAAACGTTCAATACAAAGCAGTGGTAAAAAAATTATTTTATCATTTTTGAGTTTGACATAAAAACACAGCACTCAAATCCTATATCCATCATTTAAAGTCTGCTATTTTACATCCAAATGGCATAGTAGTGTGATATTATTGTAGTAGTGGCTGTAGGATAATAAAATTTCACATCCAATAGGTTAATTAAGGAAACTATACTTCAGAAATAATTTGATTTTTCTGGTCCACCCCAGATGGTGTCGCTTTGACTTAAATATGCAGATGTTTTAATAATGTTCTTTATAACAGAAATTTTTCAGAAAAATTAAGATTTGTTGTTTTAAACCGATACAATGAAAAAAATATTTTAATAAATTACATAAAAGCAATAAAAACAACTACATATGCAGATTTTAATGTAACGTGTCAATGTTGTCGGTGTATTTGTATAATCAATCCTCTTCTATTATTTCACTGAAAGAATCAGAGTCACTATAAAATCCTAAATCGGAATTGGCAGAATCTGATTCCTTCAATGAAATAATTAAAGGAGAAAAATTGTCATGTGAGCAGTTTCCTGTGTAAGTAGCCCAATCTGCCATAATAAGTTCGTCTGTATGTCTACAAAAATTTTGCTACATGTCTGGTGTACATTTAGTCAATGCTTTTGTCCCAGTTTTTTTAACTCTATCCTGGTCAAGATAAGTAGATGTTATATGTTTGTTATAATATGTCTTAGTAAACCCCATGCAAGTTCTATTGGATTGTAATGACAATGGTATGGTGGTGGTCGAAGTACTTCATATCCTCGTTGTTTTAAAATTTCATCCACTACATATGTTTTTTTGGTCAGTTTTATAAGGTTAGATTATTGAGTACAGTTGTTTCTTTGTTATTTTTGTGACAAACGTAATGTTATTGTTAATCAACCATTCTTGCAACATCGCTTTTTTCGCTAAAAAAGCGGGTGGTTTGTTAAGTTAAATTGAATGGTATAGCACGTTGTCCATGACCACCACACATTTTTCTTGAAATACAGATAGAGCAGGAATGAGTTGATTAACAACCCAGTTTTTTAAAAGGTCACCATTCATACTTTTGTGATAGTCAAGGTCTGTATTCGAAGAGTCTAGTAACAAGTCACATCGTTCCAAAAATCCAGTATCAGTCCCTGAATGTAAAATAGTAAATCGCTTTCCTTCGGATTCTACACGAGCTGGATTACTTATCCGGACAGAATCGTGCACCCACTGACGCACTGGTCTACCATTTTAATTGATCCATGTTTTATCTGGGTACACGAATCTAACCCTCTCAGTAAGACTTTTTAGTTGTTTATATTTACAAATGAAAGCGATCTTACTAATTTTAACGTGTCGTTCACATAAAATAATAATATGTCGTTTATTTTCTTTTTTTAAATTTGTATCCCATTAATTTTATAAGTTTGTATAGTGTAGTAGGTACGTCCCCTTTTAAAATCAAAATTTTGTTTAACATCAGTTAAAAGTTTGTCTAAAGCAAAATGTTCATTTTTAGAATGGTACATCCAAATCTGTAGCTGTAAGTCTTTTTTAAAAATAAACTTCTCAAATGTATCAGTTTTACATCCTTTATCTGCGACTTTCTCATTATTTTTTAATCCTTCCTTAATAATTCTCCGTATTTTCCAAACAGTGATCTAAAAAAAGTAAGCATTTAGAAAGTTTGTCATATTAATTAGTTTCAGAAAATATACCTTAGTTACACAAAGGTAGTTAAGAGATTTAAAAATATTTAACAAAATTTTGAATTAAATTATAGTTACAAAAATGTTTAATTTCAAAATTTAAAATCTGACAACATTGTATATAATTTATTATATCGGTCAAAAACGGTTATGTATTATGTTAATAATATAAATTTTATTTAAAAATGTGATAAATATTTGTAAATCCATTACAAAAACCTCTCTTAATTAATCTAATGCAAAATATATAACTTTATGTTAGCTGTTAGTGTTTGGTCCAAACTAGGATTGATTTAAAAGAAATAGCAATAATGGTACTTACGGTAAAGATTGATTTACATAAGCACTTTCGCAGCTGTTGCTTTGTTTCTTAAACATACCATAACATTTAATGATGTTGTTGTGTATTTCCATACTGATTTTTTAGCATTGTTTCTTGAATATTTCTATCTTTAAAAAATTTACTTTTGATAATATTTCGACAGTGGGAGAGGGCGTTTTCAGTTTAGGTACCAACCCAACACACTAAAGTACCAACCCAAGAAATCAAATGCATAGTCTACTGAGATAGAAATAAGAAGTGAACGAATAATATCTTTGTCTAACTTTGCGGTTAATCACTTGTTAGTTCGCTGTTTATTCTTACGGATGCTACTTGGTGTCTATGTAGGTGAAACTGAGTTTGTTTGTCGGTGTCATCCAACACCTGTACATCCAAAATGGTCATTAACGCAGAATGTTTAAGACAATCAAAAGGTTTTGCATAATCTATTAAGCAACTATATACTTCCTGATTTCTGCATTTTTTCAGGAGTACCAATAAGCTGAAGAACGTTACTCTAGTCCCGAGTCCACAAAGTTTTTGCGCCTTAATTTGACCTGTGTGATAGTATATACATAATAATATTTTTAAACTAATACAAATGATCTATCACAGAATAAATAAACAATACAGATGTTACCAGACAAAGATAACAAATTATATTAATTCTAGTGTAAATAATAAACAGCTATTATTTTTTATTTTGATCGAAAATTCTACAGATAACAATATGTAAATCGTTACACTATGTATAGTTTTATTATGTGTTTTTTAACCTATTTAATGTTAAGTATTATATATATATATATATATATATATATATATATATATATATATATATATATATATAAACTTTTAAACGGAAGGTGTTTTTGAGGTCAGGGGGGCCCAAAACGAAAAACTGTAGTGAAATTTTCCCGAAGTCGTGACCTGCGAACCAGCTGAATAGTAGATATAAATCTACTAAAAAAATTGATACACAGGAATAACAAACAAATATTATTAAAAACTGTTTACTTGATGACTTTTATTAAAATATCTCCATCCCTAAAACATATAAAACGTGTAAATATTCCCTGATTTGATCAACGCAACGAAATGAAAATATATATTAGCTAGGTATATAGTTTCAAAAGATAAAATCGTTAATACTTCTTAGTTTCTAAATATCAGACCCAATCAAATTCCGCTTAGCTCATGAACCTCGAAAAAGAAAATCCTCTCGAAAATTTATCTGAACATTAACGGAAAATCTTATCAACAATAAATTAGCCAAATCCACATTCGTTGTTAGGAACTAACAAATAAAAATAAATTTTATAGAGATTAACTTTAGGAAGACAGTTAGTCTGATGGCTATTTGATAAAGACAAGTATCTATCGATTTTTTATCAGATAGAAGACTTTTCTTCTAATTTTAACCAGTTTATTTTTGAAACGTTAGATATAAGAAAATAAACATATAACTTAATACTGTAACGAAATAACCAAATAAGGAAAAGATATTTACTTAAACTACTGTTTTTAGATTAAGTTTTTCAGAATCATCGAGATGTAGCTATTAGGTTAAATCATTTTCTCGCAAAGTCTAGAATAGTCGTTTGTTCTATATAAGGGGATGTATGAGCAGTTAAAGGGCGTTCAAGTATTTCATTGTTATTATAAAACGGTTTAGACGTTATCCAGCAGAGTTATTGTATATCTTTAACAATTTTGGTGAATAAATTGTGTAAAACTCCCTGTTAAGGATTTAAATTACACATGGCAACGCTGTTAATCCTAGCGCGCAAAGTGTAAGTTTTTGCCTAGCTTGACAGAAAAAAAAGGTTGTTCAGAATACAGTTTAAGATGTAATAGTGTGCTGACGTTATGGTTGGAAGCCGCATTTTCTGTATTTTGTTGTAATCATTGTAAAAGTTGGTAGTTTACGAAATAAAAGTTGTTACAAAAATAAAAGAGGATTTTATATCCTAAACAGTCTCCATAAGTCTTTCAAATTGATGGTAGATATGGGGTAAAGATACGAGAATGCCTGGAAAGAAGATAAATGAACTCTCAGAAGAGTGCTCGAGTAATTAAATTTAAAACTACTGGGTGTAAATCCTTATTGTTGAGTGGGCTCCGTGAATACTACCTATGTAGTAATTTGGACCCTGATGCTGTGAAGTTCAAAAAGCAATTTCTTAACATTCACAGTCAGATAGGAATCAAGCGCAAAGATGTGTTCCAGCTATCACAACGAATAACAAGTCAATAAGAGAAGCTATCGCAACGAATGACGAGCCAGCAAGAGGAACAGACGCAACAACTGTCCCAGCTATCACAACGAATGACGAGCTAGCAAGAGAAGCTATCACAACGAATAACGAGCCAACAAAAAGAACAGACGCAACAACTTTCCCAGCTGTCACAAAGATTGGCGAGCCAAGAAGAGGAGCTGTCACAACGCATGACAAACTAACAGAACGAACAGACAAAACAACTGTCCCAGCTATCACAACGGTTGTCTACCCTACCAAAAGAGTTATCCAGTTACTTCTCCCAGCAAATATTACATCTGTGCTCCGAAATGTGCACTCTTTGTGACGAGCAAAATCAGCTAGTGGCCAACTTGCGAGATGAACAAAATCAGCAAGTGGCCAACTTGCGAGAAAAGCAAAATCAGCGATTAGCTAACTTGCTAGACGATTGTTAGAATTTTATATTAAGAGTTAGTAGTTTTAAGGAAATAATACTTTTGCTACTCAGTTCTCTAAATTAAAGTAGGTAAATGTAGCCTCCAAATAATAAACTCTAAAGAATAATCTATCAGATCTATATTTCTTAAAAAGATATCTGACAATTACAAAATGTTAATGAGTTAAACTTAACATATTGCTAAATAATAAGATCATGGCAACATTTTCAATATACTGGGTCATTTTTAACATAAATTATACAGTGTCATTTCCAACAACGATATCAACCAACAAATGCAGTCCGAAATACGTAAGCTTAAACAATAACAGGAAGGTTGTCGCTAAAACCAAATCAATCAGGAAGCCACCAGTTTAGTAGGTATATTAGTTGAAGAATTAGTGATCCGTTTTGGGGTCTCACTAAAATTGCATTTTGACCAAGGGAGAAATTTTGAGAGCAAGCTGTTTTAAGGAGTTTGTCATACATTAGGCATTCACAAAACTGGAACCACAGCAATGTACCCTCAGTCCGATGGAATGGTGGAACGAATGAATCGGGCTATAACCAACTTTGTGGTTGATTGTAAACCTGGTGAAGAAGTAGCTCGTAATGGATACGTCACCGAACTTTAGAATCGAATGAAGAATATACACAAACTGGTGCGTGAGAAACTTCAATTATCTAGTTATCGGGTGAGGAGGTACTACACGCAGACAATGGAAAAGAGTTACCACGTTGGAGACTTAGTTTGGCTCTATAACCCTCGACGGCGACAAGGCATTTGTCCCAAATTACAGAAGAACTGGGAAGGTCCATACACCATTAAGAAAAAGATTAACGATGTCATTTATCGTATCGAGAAAATTGTCAGAGGGTAACTCGTCGTGTGGTCCATCATGGCGGTTTATGCCTTACCAGGTAAAAAATTATAGTAGGGATGTGCAGTAGCTCCAAGAAAATGGTTTGGCTGGCTCAAGGTGTGTGTGGGATCTCGATTTAGGAAGTATCATTTCGGGAGAAATGAATCTAAGGAGGAGGCAGTGTAACGGGATAACCGAATAAGAAAAGGACCTTTACATAAAAGACTATTTTTAGGTTTTGTATCCCAGAATCTTTTAGATGCAGTTATTAGGTTAGATTATGTTTTCGCAAAGTCTAGAATATTAATTTGTTCAATATAAGAGATTATATGAGCAGTTAAGGGGAGTTAAAATAATTTATTGTAAAACTGTTTGGACGTTATCCCATAAGTGTTTTAATATTCAAATTTAGGAGCTGGTATTTTCTCTAATATCGAGCAGAAAACGTAGTGGGCACCAAGTTGTTTTTGGTTTCAGGATGTTTTTGTTGGATTTTTTCCATTTTTTTTTTAATTACACACAAAATAACAAACTGTCAAATTTGCAATTTTTATTTTTACATCACGTTTCTTTATCACTTAGGAACGTAAATTAAAAAATATCCGATAAAACAAAACTCGAAACCAAGCTAACACCTACATACAACTAAGTAATTTAAAATAAAACATTAAAATTGATTTTTTGGATACAATACAGTACCTACAAAATAAAACATTGTTTAGAATTTCAGCTTTAGCTTGAAACATCTAACTCGTACCCTAATTAATTAGTTGCCGGACTTGTAACATAAATTACTATTTTGGAAAAATCGAAAAAAAATTAATAAACCACGTCACGGCAGCAGAGGGTAAACAAATTGTGATAAGGGATGAGAAAGGTGTTAAATTTCGTGACATCAATTTCCAATTTAATATATTTATATAATAGAACACGAATTAAATCAATGTAAGCTAACAAAAAATTTAAAAACAACAAAAAAGTGAGATAAATCGAACGTATTACTCATCCGTAATACCTAACTGAAAAATGCATAACGACATTCTTAAACGCAAACACTGTTTTTTATAATATAATTTAAAATTTCTAAAGAAAAATATTGCCACTCTAGCTCAGGGTCGTGGATTGAAACCAAACCGAGTTTTTCTGAAATGAAATATAGGGCTCCCAGTAGGTATAAACCGCACATATAATACGCAAATTACAGTTTGTCGTTTATTTTTAGAAATTAAATAAACTTCTCAAAAATAAACTTTTATCTTTCACTGTTTCCAAGAAGCAGGGTTTCCACGGCAGAAGTCCTGTTAAAGTAGCTTATAATCAAAGGGACCTTATTCCTGAAGTTGACTAATGTTTTTTTTGCATTTTTAGTTAATTTAAGCCGTAATTATAAAGGTGAACCTTTTAGTCGTAAAACTAAATTTTGGAATTGCAGTTGTAAAGTTGAACTTTGGATAAAGTGAACTTTGGATCTACTCGACAAATCTAGATAAACTTTTCAAGAAAAACTATCAACTTAGCATAACAAAGCAACTTATAAATAATGCCATGGTAGGTTTTTAGTAACATTTCAGTTTTAATGAAAAAGTAATCGCAGTATAACTTGGAATAGCGAGCGCTCGTACGTGCAGTTCCAGACGCGCAGTGCGTAAAATCGGTGCATTTCAAATCTGCTTTATGGCACTAAAAATAGATTTGGACATTCTTGAAATAAAAATTTTTAAGCTATAAATACAGATTATTTAAAATTTTTGTTTGTTCCTTAAAGTATTAGTGGTTAAAAAAGCAAACAAATTATATCCCATTTTTTCATGAGAAAAGTCATCTTTAAATTGTTTTTTATTAAGCATTGCTCTTTCTTTCTTAAGGTTTCATTTAAAAGCTAGATAATTTTGTTTTAATTTGAGCTAATGTAAAGTTATTTTACTTAAAATAAAGCCGACTATTTTTGAAAAATATCCGAGTTACTGTAATATTGTGATATTTTTTCACTAAATCTCCTGTCCAAATAACTCATTTTTGATAAACCTTGGACTGAATTTTTTTTAAACAATTAAGTTGTTTATAACAAATTACCGTCACTTCGAGCGAGTGACGGCAATTGGAATACACCTTGAATCGCCATTGTTAAATCAAGAAAAATATACCTACCTATAAGAACACGTGTTCAACACAATAGTAAAATTAAATAAATAAATTTATAAAATGTTCAAGGGAATCTTTTTCCACCCAAGATCGGCGCACACTAGTTGGCTCCCGTGGTCAGAAAACCCTTTTAATCGTATACTAGTTGGCTCCGATGACCGTATACTAATTGGCTCCGATGACCGTATACTAATTGGCTCCGGTGGTTAAAAGGATTAGCTACCTATCTACTTTTTTCTAAGAATACCAAAACTCAAAATAAACAATTGTTCTAATTTTATAATATAAATTTATTTTCATATACTTACATATAATTATTAAATTTCAAAAGTTTGGATGGAATTTATATGACATTAATTTTACAAATTCAAATTTGCTTATTTCATTATTTTTTAGGGATAATATTTTTTTCTCCACAAATTATTTAAATAAAAACGACCCTGCTAGTCCAGGTTCCCACGTGGAAAAAAAGGCATAAAGAATAACCGGCTAAAACTTTCAGAATCGCTTAATTGCACTAACAATATCGATGGATGGGGCGTTTTTTCTGCAGCAGCGGTCAAACGTGTCAAAGTTAAAACCCTCCCAGGAGTGATGAATAACCGATTTATTTTTTGTAAATCAACAGTTTTTTATTATTATTACATAATAAAACATGTGAGGAAGGCGTTTGGCAGGGCCTACGCGCTCAACATATAATAGTTACGACTGCCAACGAATTAAGAAATAACCAGTTAACGCCCTCCTCTTTTGTAGGTCACATGTTTTATTATGTAATAATAATAAAAACTGTTGATTCACAAAAAATAAATCGGTTATCCATCACTCCGGGGAGGGTTATAACTTTGACACGTTTGACCGCTGCTGCATAAAAAACGCCCCATCCATCGATATTGTTACTATGGAAGTTTGTAGGTCTAAGTGCAATTAAGCGATTCTGAAAGTTTCAGCCGATTATTCTTTATGCCTTTTTTTCCACGTGGGAACCCGGACCATGCGGTATACCTT